>JZKD02S1705771.1:28300-92990 GCA_000966675.3 Picea glauca
TAATATCAAAAGGTATGGAGAAAACTGATCTAGATAATCAAGTACAACAATGTGTAGGATCATACAAGCCAGCAAGAATTCCTTTAGTTCAAGTTCATGAGCTTAATAAGAAGATAACAGTTCTTAGAAGCTGAGCTAAATTGAAATAAAGTACAGAATGAGGAATAGATGAAGAAATATGTCATTAACAACAAAAGAAGACTGTCTTTCTGTATTGAAAAATAAGTGTCTTAGTACAATAGCAAAAAAGTATCCAAAAATTGAACCCCTGGTTCATATTCTACCCTTAGCTTTATAGATTTATAAAGCAGTTCTGAGATCCTGAAAACAAGGATCAAACATACTAAAGATAGTAAATCAAAATTTAGTTCCAAAAGATGTGGGATGATCCCCAAAGATGAGGTCAATCCCAGATTTCATGGTCTTCCTCTTTTGTTGAATTCTGGTGTAGTGCAAGATAGCCTCCCAAGGCTGACTGATGATTCTTCCAAAAGATAGAATTCAAATTTGCTGAGTTGAGAAAAAACCCTATATTTTTGCCTTTGAAAAATGTACCAAACTTGATTAAAACACCTCTTCTTTGCCTTGTCCATCAAAGTAACCATTGGATCTGACTTGATAATTCACCACTTGTCTAGTCCAAGAGGTTTCATCTCATTCTGATTCGAAAATTCCTGATCTAGGCGAAATTCACTCATTCTGGCAGTTACAGGCTTTCGGTGGTTAACTATATTAAATTTTAAGTGTCTTATCCACCGAAAGAACTACATTTCAAAGGTTAATGATCACGCTCGGGCTCGCCTAAACCACCGAAAAGCAGAAGTTTTTCAAAAATCAAATTTCTCAGTCATGGAGAGTCTGTTTTGCATGCTTAAATAGTCGATCAACATATACAAAATCTAAGCTTTCCAATGGTGCTTTCAAATCTAAATTTGGAGCCCGGGAATCTAGTCAAATATTCCTTACAATATTAGGCACCACTCTTCCAAAAATGCCAGTGCGTTTTTTATCGCTAACAGAATGTTTGTGTGAAATAAGATTCATCCATTCTAAATTTTTATAAGTTATACAATAATTTGTTTATCAATTTTTTTATAGGAATTTTATTGATGATGATGATGATGATGATGATGATGATGAGATTTCAAAGATCACCATAGTTTTGATGAGTTAAGAGGTTAGGAAGGTTGGTAGTGTGACAAATATTTTGAAAATGAGATCTAATCTCGGTATAGGATGGAAAATTTAAGATAAAGTGTTTTTATTTTCAACTTTCTTAGTGTCACAAAGGTGACACACTCTTTAATCCCAAGGTGTTTTAGGAATTGACCAAATTTCTTCTTATCTTAGCAATGCTTATTTTTTTCTTTACACTTGTCAGAAAAGATAGATAATTTTCATCTTCTAGATTAGGATTGATTACAATATAATACCTTAATTTTCCTTTTTCCTCTAACTCTTTATCACACCACATTTTCTCCTTAAATCTTGATTTGATGATATTTTTAATAATATCTTTATTCTACAAAGTGGTGTCTTCCATAATTCCCCAATAGTTTATCAAAGACCAGGCATCTTTATGCCATCCTCGCTTGAGTCGATGGTGGTTACGACTCGATTTTGAAGCAATTTTAGGAAGCCTATTGTCCTTCGATGCTTTGAAGAAAGCCTTGGTATCGACGCCTTTGTTGAAGTATCCTAAATACAGTAGGGATTACTTGCTTTATATTGTCGTTTTCGAGGAGACGATTGGTATGGTTTTGGTTCAAGAGGATGATGAGCTCCTCAAGCACGTCATCTACTATCTTATTCGAAACTTAGTCAGTCCTGAGCTTAATTATTCTCATGTTGAAAAGCTAGCTTTGGTTGTCATTCATGAAGTCCAACGTTTACATCATTATATATTGCTTTGCAAGACTACTGTGGTAGTCGATGTCAAGACATTTCAGTACGTCCTCACCAGGCGTATCATAGAGGGAAAATATAATAAATGGATTTTCATTTTACAAGAATTTGATCTCGATTTCGCTTTTGCGAAATCCAAGAAATCACTAGTCTTCGCTGATTTAATATCCGACTTTTCACGATTAGATGAGGATGTTATCCATGTTGATTCGTTTGTCGATGAACACATTTTTCTTGTCTTGTTGTCTGACCCATGGTATGGAGACATTGTTCTCTATCCTCAAACTTTGAAGTTCCCTCAACATCTCTCACAAGATGACTGACGTGTAAGATACCAAGCTAAGAATTATATTGTCGTTGGCGAAACTTTGTATTGCCAAGGAATAGACAATATATTGCGTTGTTGTTTAAATCATGGGGAATCCTAGTCAGCCCCAAACAATTTCCATAGTGGGGCTTGTGGTGGTCATCTATCCTGGCTTGCGACAACCCAGAAAATTTTGCAAGTCGGTTATTTTTGGCCATCTATCTTTAAAGATTGTATTGAAGCAGTTAAGAAGTGTCACCCCTTCTAGGTGTTCACTTGGAAAATGTGCTCGCATCCAACCCTTCTTCACCCAATCATTACCATCGGTCACTTCACCAAGTGGGGGGTGGACTTCGTGGATTGCAACCCAACTTTAGTTGGGGGCCATCAACACATTATCGTGGTCGTTGACTACTTTAATAATTTGGATGAGGCCATGCCTACAGTTAAATATGATGGGAATACTATCACCTTCTTCATATTCAATCAAATTATAGCTCGGTGTGATATCCCGAGTGAGATTATCACTGATCATGGCAGTCGCTTTCAGAACAAAATGAGGGAAGAACTTGCATCTAAGTTGGGGTTTAAACATGGTCATTCTTATCCTTATTACCCCCAGGAAAATGGATAGGTAGAGGCCATCAACAAGTCTCTCAAGATGATTTTGTATAAAATTGTCAGCTAGAGTAAGTCTAATTGGCATATTATGCTATATCCCGCAATCTAGGCATACCAAAACTCAGTCAAGACCGCCATCGATTTTTCCCCTTTCCAGTTAGTACATGGTATGGATTTGATATTACCTATTGAATGTGAAATCCCTTCTATTAAGTTGGCAATTGCGCTTCTACATGACACTTCTGATCTTGAGCGATGCCTTGTGCACCTAGAGAGTCTTGATGAGCAGCATCGAGACACCTCTATGGCTATTGAGGCGAAAAAAAGATGTGTCCTCAGTTGTACGTTGAGGGTCACTTGGTCCTCTTATAAGATCAAGCTAAAGAACCACTGGGGGCAGGCAAGTTTAAACCCATGTGGCATGGTCCCTATTTCGTGCGATGTGTCCTAGAAAAAGGAGCCTATGAGTTAGAATATTATGAAGGGAATATGTTGGTCGAGCCCATGAATGGGATCTACTTGAAAAGATATTACGCTTGAGCCCCAAGCTTGGGTGGAACTCTTTGTATACTAATATAATTTAGTGTATATATCTTTTCCCTTTATTTTTGTCTTTAGCTTGCTTATCAAGTTTTCACTTGGTTGGCAGATGTCAACAGAGTCTTTGGTCTACCTAGGATTCATAGACGGAGCCAATCAGCATACACAAAACTTGGCTTTTGTCACTTGGGTGGTTTAATCACCTGAGGGTCTACTGGTGTCTTCAAGTGGCGTATTCCTAGGGCCATCCATGAATAATGTGGTTGAATATAGATCATTATGGAAATTTTTCACGATGTTATATCACATGGTATTCGCTCTTTAGAGGTTCACATGAATTCCCAGTTAGTAGTATGTCAGTTGAAGGACAGTTACCATGTGTGTGATCCCACTTAACCCCGACGATTCCTAGATGTACATCTTTTAGAAAAAAAGTTTGATTATATTACTTATTATCACATTCCTAGGAGTTCTAATCATGTATCCAATGCTTATGCCAATTTCGTTTTAGATTGGCATTTGTCACATAACTAAAGAAGAGAAAAACATGTCATACACATTATAAATATAAGTAAAGATGAAGATCCATGTTTTATATATATTTCAACAAATATGATGTTTATAGTAAAAAATTGGGGCTAACACCCTCAATACACATATACAGCTGATAATACAATATCCACGACATCTACGCCCGTGGCGTCGGATGTGTGTCATGATAAAAAACTACGACGTTTATGAGACGTCGAAAGAGTCACACCCAAGCTCTAGGCACACCAACCACTTGTCGTTGCATGGCTTTCAGTAGTTCCTCTATATGAACCATCAAAATCCTATGAATCAAATGAGGCAGGTTTCCCTGCACATTTTGAAGGACTCTCTCAGCCTCTCCTCCCACCGCCTCATCTCCTCGGTGCCTTCAACAATCTCGGGGAAGCTTGTTCAGTCATCGCAAACCCACATCTGTGTCACACAAGTGTCTAGTTAGTACTTAAGCATCATCCAAAAATATTTTTGTTTTGCTATACAAAAATACAAAAAATAAATTAATTATTTAAAAAACTTTGACATACCTAAGTCCTCATAGGCAATCTCTGGTGGTAGTGGCATGTCAGGGTCCCCTCTGACATCAATCCCTACATAGGGGTAGTCATCCAGAGAATGACTTTGTCACCTCCACCAGTAAAATAAATCCTCGTTGTCAGGTGTGGGAACCCTACCTCCCCCCTATCATCTCATTACCTCGGTCCACTATTCCATGGCTGGATAGCAAGGTCCTATCGGAAGAATCGCGACTCTAGGTCCCAAACCTAAAACCTACTTGAAGAAAAAACTACATAAGATAGAGGCGAACCCGAAGTTCCTCTTGCTACCCTATTTGCAATTTGTTAACTGGCTCTTCATATTAGCCAGTAGTAAGTTACACCAATAATATATTGTGGGTCTCAATCACTCTACATTGTAGAGCATAAGAATCCTTGATGCCTGGTACAACGAAGCTGATCATGTGATCTTGGTCAACATGAGGAAAACAATCTTGAGGCTGATATTCTTTATCGCTCGGATGGGGATTTGACTCCTGACCTTCGTGATCCCTGCTACACAGTGAGCATCTATGTACTCCTCTATATTCATTCTACTCCCTACTCCCCGTGATTTGAGGTTTATGACCTCACCTCAACGTGATAATCCAATCAAAAAGTAGATATCCTCTACTTCAATCCTCAATGGTTTCCCATCAAGGTTGAAGCTTTCACTGTCAAGGTCCTAGTAATCCACAAGCATTTCAAGCAACGTCACCTGGGCCCTCATCCCTTTGAGTGCCCAAAATTTATATAAGCCACATATTTTCAAGGCTATTTAAGCCCCCAGATTTATTTCCATAACATCATCTACCTCCTCATGCTCCCTTTCTCTCCATTCTAGCACCATCCTTCTAGATAAAAGTCAAAATTTGAGTTAGCAACCATAGAAATGATTGATTACGGACTTTTACGTGAGCTTCTTCATTTACAGTCGCATATAGGGATGAGTATGCGCTCCCTATATTTTTCACAGCTACATATAACCTCATGTATAAGTGACTCGATAAATGGTAGCCCACGTACACCGAGTTACCCAATTTGCGCCCTAATTTACTCAAAATTTGAAACCTAATTTAAACTTTTAATCCACTAGAAAGGAAGAGGAGGGGAAGAGGAGTTACCTAGTCCAGACAGTTTCTTATTTCGTCACTTGATGCTCCCGCAATCCCCAGTTGAATATCAAAGGTAATTTGGTTCAATTTTCACTATTTGGGTAAAAAGTTAAAATGACATAGTAATTTTTGGTTTTGTTATCATTTATAATAGTTTTTACCCACTTTCTATAGTTTTGAGTCATTTTTTCGCCTAATGGACTAATACATATGTGGATTGAGTTGTTTTTTGTATTTTTCACCAGGGATTCTTGCATATTTCAATGTTATGTTGGTCGTTAGTAACCTCGAGCAGATATTTTCACTACCCAACATATAGGATAGGTATCCATTCCACCATACATTTTTGCATTGTCCTATAACTGTCACTTTTATGCTTTAGGCACAAACCCATTTTTTGCAACACATAATCTGTCGTATGCTATAAGTGGTGTCGTTATCAAGTGGTAGATACTTACCAAACATGGGTGCCTTAGTTAGATCCCCTACTTCATTTGGTTCCCATGCAAAGATATTTTTTTTTCCATAGGACTGGGAGTCCCTTATAGGTAGTACATGAATTTATCCTAAGCCTAATTTCTCACTCATAAACATGCTGCCTTATACCTAGAGGACTCCCAATCGAGTCTAATTGAAGCTCTTTCCCAACTCATCTTCAAAAAGAAAAATATTTCTGAGTGAACTTGTCTCTTTCACACTCATAAATTGGATGTGAAAGGACATCTATTTGGAACAAGTTTATCCCTTTTTCACCCCAAGTAGANGCAATCTCTGGTGGTAGTGGCATGTCAGGGTCCCCTCTGACATCAATCCCTACATAGGGGTAGTCATCCAGAGAATGACTTTGTCACCTCCACCAGTAAAATAAATCCTCGTTGTAGGGTGTGGGAACCTTACCTCCCCCCTATCATCTCATTACCTCGGTCCACTATGCCATGGCTGGATAGCAAGGTCCTATCGGAATAATATCAACTCTAGGTCCCAAACCTAAAACCTACTTGAAGAAAAAACTACATAAGATAGAGGTGAACCCAAAGTTCCTCTTGCTACCCTATTTGCAATTTGTTAACTGGCTCTTCATATTAGCCAGTAGTAAGGTACACCAATCATATATTGTGGGTCTCAAGCACTCTACATTGTAGAGCATAAGAATCCTTGATGCCTAGTACAACGAAGCCGATCATGTGATCTTGGTCAACATGAGGAAAACAATCTTGAGGCTGATATTCTTTATCGCTCGGATGGGGATTTGACTCCTGACCTTCATGATCCCTGCTACACAGTGAGCATCTATGTACTCCTCTATATTCATTCTACTCCCTACTCCCCATGATTTGAGGTTTATGACCTCACCTCAACGTGATAATCCAATCAAAAAGTAGATATCCTCTACTTCAATCCTCAATGATTTCCCATCAAGGTTGAAGCTTTCACTGTCAAGGTCCTAGTAATCCACAAGCATTTCAAGAAACCTCACCTGGGCCCTCATCCCTTTGAGTGCCCAAAATTTATATAAGCCACATATTTTCAAGGCTATTTGAGCCCCCAGATTTATTTCCATAATAGCATCTACCTCCTCGTGCTCCCTTTCTCTCCATTCTAGCACCATCCTTCTAGATAAAAGTCAAAATTTGAGTTATCAACCATAGAAATGATTGATTACGGACTTTTACGTGAGCTGCTTCATTTACAGTCGCATATAGAGATGAGTATGTGCTCCCTATATTTTTCACAGCCGCATATAACCTCATGTATAAGCGACTCGATAAATGGTAGTCCACGTACACCGAGTTACCCAATTTGCGCCCTAATTTACTCAAAATTTGAAACCTAATTTAAACTTTTAATCCACTAGAAAGGAAGAGGAGGGGAAGATGAGTTACCTAGTCCAGACAATTTCTTATTTCGTCACCTGATGCTCCCGCAATCCCCAGTTGAATATCAAAGGTAATTTGGTTCAATTTTCACTATTTGGGTAAAAAGTTAAAATGACACAGTAATTTTTGGTTTTGTTATCATTTATAATAGTTTTTACCCACTTTCTATAGTTTTGAGTCATTTTTTCGCCTAATGGACTAATACATACGTGGATTGAGTTGTTTTTTCTATTTTTCACCAGGGATTCTTGCATATTTCAATGTTATGTTGGTCGTTAGTAACCTCGAGTAGGTATTTTCACTACCCAACATATAGGATAGGTATCCATTCCACCATACATTTTTGCATTGTCCTATAACTGTCACTTTTATGCTTTAGGCACAAACCCATTTTTTGCAACACATAATCTGTCGTATGCTATAAGTGGTGTCGTTATCAAGTGGTAGATACTTACCAAACATGGGTGCCTTAGTTAGATCCCCTACTTCATTTGGTTCCCATGCAAAGATATTTTTTTTTCCATAGGACTGGGAGTCCCTTATAGGTAGTACATGAATTTATCCTAAGCCTAATTTCTCACTCATAAACATGCTGCCTTATACCTAGAGGACTCCCAATCGAGTCTAATTGAAGCTCTTTCCCAACTCATCTTCAAAAAGAAAAATATTTCTGAGTGAACTTGTCTCTTTCACACTCATAAATTGGATGTGAAAGGACATCTATTTGGAACAAGTTTATCCCTTTTTCACCCCAAGTAGACTAAATGTCATGAAAAATGACATTTTTTGGTGTTAAGTTGTGATTGCATCTCATGCTCTTGCTTGCAATATTGAGCCTATAGCCAGTTCTCTCTTTGCATTATAAATCGTTTGCCTCAGTAGTTTTTTCATCCTCAACCAAGCAGAGCCTTGTTTATATTCTTCTCAATTTGACACCCTATACCCAGGAGGGAACATTCTCTTGAGTGTCCATATCCCACATGCATATCCTTGCATTGATCATAGGTATGTTCCATTGCTGGAACTATGTTTTCTTACTTGAGACATGCATTTCCTCCTATGTATCATAACATTCATTTGTCTATGAAAAAACAAAAAAAGACGGGTGGGAATGGAGTATTATCTTATATTGGCAACATTCGTGTCGCCTTTGAACATAACATGAAGTTATTGAGTCCATTTTTCATCATAATTTTGGGTTTATCATGGTCTTAGGAAGTTGAGCTCGTTACAAAGTCTTCTCTACCGACTGGTTACTCTTCTAGTCCCTACAGAGAATTTCATTTGATTCCTCCTGCATATCATGGTTTCATCATTGATTCTATGCTGCCAAAGTCTTCCATATGTCTCATGCTCTTATTCGAAGGAGGTCGATCAACTTGTGTCGACCATTTTTCAGAACTCTTGACTTTGAATGTTGTCCATACCCTCAGTTTGTTTCAGAATCACATGATATTGTAGTCCTATCGCACACCCTGGTCCTACTTTTACTAGGTAACCTTGAACCTATCAGTCGACATTTCATAATTGGTCATTGAATGGGTGGTTTCCCTTGTGTTCGATGAAAATATATCTATTCACACTTTGGGATTTGCGCAGTGTCTTGGATTCCATTATCCTTATTGGTGGTTTCCTCACCTTTTTCATCAATTTTCCTCATTGGATGTTATTTAGAAGGTATTTTTGTGTACCGCTTTCACTTGGCACACACAAAATACGCACAGGGTCATTAGTTCGTCAACATGTTATTCGCCTGATTTCATCCAAATGATGAAGCTCCTACTTTATACCTCATTCTAAATGATGAGATATGCCTTTCTCCTTTCATCAGGTCTCCTTCCATCGACTTGACCTCATCTATTCTGGAAACGGGACCTAGAGTCTTATGAGTACCTCGAGGCTTGTAGTCGTTAGTGGTAGGTTCTCTTGCCATCGACAATTGGGAATACATCAATGTATCCTGATTGATGGATTCTTCAGGTGTTCAACACCAAATCCTTTATTGACACTTGTAAGATTGTAGTCAATTCCTTGATACCTAATTTCATTATCAGTAGGTTGTCTCATGTTCGTTAACGATATACCTCAATGACTGGTAATCAAATGATGTCTCATTGTGTTCAACCTCAACTCCTTTATTCACATGATGTAGACTTGCACCCTTGTCGGATTGTGTAGAAGACTTGAAGACATTAGTATGTGGCCACACATTTCCTAAGTTGTTGCTTCCTTTTCATTGGACCAGTACCTGTATGACTTCTGTGATCATGGGAGATCAGATTGTACTCCATTGTATAACATATTTCTTCAGATTGATTTTGAGACTGGTTCCACTGGGCTTTGTGACTGTGACAACCTTTGGCATGTAACCACATTTGTATTTTCCTATTCATGGCCACAAAAAGTTGTTTGGTATATTTTCACATGGATTTGCAGTGTAATTCAAATTGGCAGGCATGTATGCAAACTCAGTGCATAATGTAATGAGAAACTAGTTCTTCCAGTTAGTTCCCCATCACTCCACTTCTAGGTTGTTTATAATGTATTTCATCCATCGCAGATAATCCTCTGACCTCACACATTAGGGGGCATCTGTTATAGCAAGATTTGCCTCACCCTATGCAATATTGCACAAAAGGCCTTTTTCCATTTCCCTATGCAGACTTTTCATCCCTTTTTGAAAATCCCAGAGCTAAAAAATATATTTTTTCCACATGTACACACATTTCCTACTATACAACATGTGCATATGCAATTTGCACCACTACATATCGCATACATCGGAATTTGTGCCAAAAAATGAAAATTGGTGTCGAGTTTCCATGTCACGATAGGAGATCTATGATCCTTTGCCTTCCATATACTGGAAACATTCTGACTTGGCCCTTCAGCTCCATTTGAAGGCTATAAATGGGCCAATTTTGAGCTATGGAAAAGAGGAGAAAGAATTCAACTTTGAGAGGAAAGTTACTCTGGAGAAATTATTTACTTCATATTGAGTCTACATCCCTTTGTCCTTTAAGTTTGAACATAGTGTTCAGACCCCAAGTTCTTGCCTTATTGATTCAAAACTTTATTGTCCCTTTTCTATGAGCTTGCCTTTGGTGGAGGATTGAAGTTTTGGAGGCCCAGTTGGAAGGAACTTATTTTCTCAATTCTCAACCATGTCAACACGAAAGTCTATAAAATTTTCACTTCTGATCATATATTAATAGAAATACTCATTTCTCTTTCAATTGATATCTTGCAAATATTTGAATTATTATTCCATGGGTGTATTTGTCATGTTTATAAATGGATAATGATATTGAACATGTTAACATAATTTATTATCACCATATGCTTTCTTTTCTTGGTTGTTGAGGACTAGTTGTGTAATATTCCCAAGGACGAGCCCTGTTGTAATCATGATTATGAATTGTAAAGCATGTAATGTAGGTTGGTGGGCCAAGGATTTATAAGATAGTAGGCTTATGTGTTTTTTAGGCTGAGAGCCTAAGGGTTAAGTCCAAGAGCCTATTTTTGTACATGTAATTATGTAGACCATTAATAAAATATAAACATTGTTGCGTACAGACCGACCACGAAGAAAGAGTGATGGGGGACTAAGATTCCACAAGGTGGGTAACGGAAAGGGGGATGAAAGGATGAAAAGAGGGGCTAATATTAGGGTCTTAAGTCCTTGGGAATAATAATTTATTATTATTCCAAAATGGTGTGAAAGAAAAGTTTTTTATCCTAAGTCCTCGGAGAGGCAATGCATACAACTCCAAGTGTGCAAAAGGGAACACATGCATCTCCAGGAAAACAAGTGTCAACCTGGGCACATGTAGTTAAAAGATGAAACGTCAGCTGAGTTAAGGGTTCATACTCCATTATAATGTCCATTGTCTGAAGGGAAGGATATCCGCGTCTGAGTTCAAAAAGCCTCACATAGCTCTAAAACCCAAGAAAATCCCGTGATGTTATCGAAGAAACTGATACACCTCTGTCTGAATTGTTGAGTCTGTGTTCAACCCCTGTGTGGATTCCTTGTCACACACTCTAAAAACTAGTGGAAAACCTATGGATTGAACCATGTTATCTGTGCGTCCTATGAGCCAGTCGATCTTCTCTTGCAAAGTTGAGCCCGTCCTTGAACTTTCTTTGAGTCGTTGGCTTCTGTGTTCCTAAGTGGAATTGACTAGTTGTGGTTGTTGATTATCTTCACCTTGCGGGAATTGGGATGAAACTGGTTGAAGAAGAGGGTTGTCAGGCCCATGGAAGAAGAGGCAAGTTGTCAGACGTGTGAGCGACCCTCTCCAGGTGAGAGCGAGTCTGCTGGGGAGTGGTTTTTCTTCTAGAGAAATTATAGCACCAGCTACGGAGCTCTGAGAATTCCTGATGCTACATGTTTTCGAGGCCCAAAGGGGAGGTGAAGCAATGATGGACTGTTCTTGTGAAGGTGTATACTCCCGGGTAGAATAGACATGTGGGGAATGAGAGTTTGTGAGCAGTGGGCGTAAGAAAGCTCCTAGAGAGAATCCTTCCGATTTCTCTATGCAGTTTTACTATAACCTCATCCTAGCCTAGAATTCCCTTGCCTTGGGTGGAGCTTAGTCCCATATTGGGTGTGACCCACTGTTGAGCATGATGATCAGTGAGGTCTAAGTTTGGGAGGTTCGTGGAAGGTCTGCAAGTGGTTAGTGGAGTTACTATAGTTCCAAAGATAAGTATAATTATGTATTTTAATTCTGTACTTAATTAGAGTGTATATCTGTGATGCTTGCGATATTATCATGTATTCCGTTGCAATGATATTTATTTTTGATTTCAATCATTTTGTATGGTAGAAGTAATTATATGTTTACTCTGTTAATCCATTTCATTCTCATTTAAATGCATACTACTTAAATATGATAATGTTTCCACATAGTAGCATTTCCCAACAAGTGGGTTGATAGCCTGGGAATGTTACATTATGGTATCAAAGCTAAAAAGGATAAGTTAAGGCAGTGATGGTAGCATTTCCTAGCCTATTGGGTGATGGGGATGTTACAATATGGTATCAGATATAAAAAGGCTAAGTTAAGGTAGTGATGGTAGCATTGCTTGACTTGTTGGGTGCTGGGGATGTTACAGTATGGAATTAGAGCCCAAGGTTTCAATGCTGAGCCTAGATGGGTCGAATAAGTGGTACTTGGACCCAAGGTTTCGAGAGGAAATTGAGTCGGAAGGACTAATTTTGAACCTTAGAATGTGTCTGAGTGCCAAAGAGTTACTTGGTCGTGTTATGAAGCTTAGGTGGAGTAGTGGTAGAATAAAACCACAGTCGTAGATAAACTATAAAGGAGAATATTTGGACCATCAAATCCATGTCCAGACACTTAGGAGAACATGCAGAAGATATCAGATCTGGACCATCAGATCCGAGCATGGGGACCAATAACCGTTGGATCCAGGGAATGTGCACAAGGGTTAAAACCCTTTGGGTTGCATAGGAGTGTGGATATCGTGATACGTGAAGTCCCGACATCATCAAGATCACCCATCAAAAAGGACACGTAGCAGAGATCCACATATGTTAGATATTTGCAAGTCGAAAAGATGTGACAATCCTAACCGTCCATCGAGAAGGGACACATGGAGAGCGACCATCCTTTCATTGACTCGTGACTTGAAAAGGTGAAAGGGTAAGTTTGTGAGAATTCATGAAATGTGAATTCACGATTGGATCACAACCATTGATCGAGGAGAGATCTGGACCATTAATTGTCCAGGAAGAATTTCATCATTTCAGGGATCGGGAGGATGGAGGTGGAAATTTTTTCGACCTCGTGCCACAATAAATCCCGATACGTGAAATATTGATGAGATTTGAGTCGTCAGATTGTGGATGAATCAGGACCATCATATTGGGAGCTCCAAAATGTTAGCATTTCGGGATTTCAGTCGTTGGGAGAATGGGATGTGCTACTGCACAAACTCCCAAAGCCCGATGTCCCAAAACAAAAAGTATGCACAATGGGGATGGAAGGCGTCACCTGATGTAACATGGACCTTCTTAAGTACAACACATGTCACCTCCATGGTTGGTGATAGCTATGTTCTGGGCCCGGAGGCTAAAAAGGTGAGAAGTTCAGAATTCGGGAGTTGGAGAAGGAAGTAAGTGTGAGAGCCTCCAAGTTCGAAAACCCGGAACCCGAAATCTCGAAGTCCCAATTAGAGAACCTTGAGATGTAGCGCTTGGTCACAACCCATGGTCGTGTGGGTTGGGAAACTGAGAGAAAAGGACTAAGTTTTGAGTGCACTATAGAGCCAAGCAGAGATTCGAAAATTCATGGAAACAAAACGTTTTCTTGAATCAAGTGTTTATGAATGCTATAGAATTTGTTAAGAATCAATGGCCTGACAAATTATGGTTGTCTGCACATTGTGTTTGCATAAGTTTAACAAGTACTAGAACTGAGTAGAATTGCCACCAAGTTCCAAAGAAATGGAAATGGCACGAACTGCTACCAGTTTCGAGGATGAAGAAAAAGGAATGGATGTTCAATTGGGATTTGAAGGATCGAACTCTA
This sequence comes from Picea glauca, assembly GCA_000966675.3. NCBI lineage: Eukaryota > Viridiplantae > Streptophyta > Pinopsida > Pinales > Pinaceae > Picea > Picea glauca. The sequence goes on from JZKD02S1705771.1 coordinate 42,308, forward strand.
ATGGCCATGGAGAGGAGATAGATAAGAAAAGAAACATGAGGAATATCATTAAAGGATTGAAAAAAGATTCCCAAACTCACCAAGCATATAGAAAAAATCTCAGAAAAGCTCAGGAAAAAAGAGGTGAATTTAACATAAAGATGTTAAAGAGTTTGGAGAGAATAGAGAAGAAGTTGGAGAAGGAGAGTGACTCTAGAAGAACAGGGACTCACTAAAATTATGAGGGAAGAAGGTCAAGGAGTGAGGGTAGACACCATCATCACTCCCAAGGTCACTCCAATAAAAGGGCACACAATAGTTCAAGCCCATCCCGTACCAGAAAGCAAAGGATATCTGGAGTGGATGAATTGAAGGGAGAGATGAACAAGATTAAGCCTCCTACATTTTATGGAGAGCATAAGAAGGAGGAAGATGCCGAAACATGTTTGTTGGGTATGAGAAAATACTTCCAACTACAGAATTATTCCTCTCATGTGGAAGGAAGAATTGCGATGTATCAATTGAAAGTAAAAACATCCATGTGGTGGGATCAACTAGTACAGGTGCAACACATTAGAGAGAAAGATATCACTTGGAAATAATTCAAGAGGTATTTCAAGAAGAAGTATCTGACTAAGAGATACTATGATAGAAAGATGAAAGAGTTCTTTGAACTCAAGATGGGCAGCATGACCATGGATGAATATGAACATAGGATTTTGGAATTGCTGAAGTATGTTTCGTTCATCAAAGAGGAGACTGTTAAGATTCAAATGTATTTGAGTGGACTGCCACTTTCCATTGGGGAAAATATCTAGTATGATGACCCTAATACCATGGAAGAAACGATAAGAGGAGAGAAATTCTTATATGAAAAACAAAAAGAAAAGCCTACCTTTAGGAAGGCTTGGGATGACCAGAAGAAGTTTAAGAAAGAGCAGAGGTATAAGGGAAACAAGCCTTCCTTTTTCAAAAACAATCCTCAAGGACAACCATCATTTAGATAGCCGATAATGGTTGATGTATGGGAACAAAGGCCAAGACAGATGCCCATTCAGTGTTGGGGCTTTCAGGGAAACCATAAGTATAGATATTGTCCCCACAAAAATGGCAAAGTGAGAGTTTTCCATAATGTTCAGCAAGTTGAAACAGTGGAGAACATGGGAAGTAGAATGCCAGGGATCTATTCAACCCTGGACACCAAGTCTTCTATGCGCTCTGTCTTCGACCAGCCTGTCAAATTCCCAAAAATGGTCAAACATGACCAACCTTTCCTCAAAACCTGGTCTAGGGCCAACAGGCCCCCAACAGTCACCTGTGACTCATCGCGAGTCACTCCGATTTGGGAAACACTACTTCGAAGGCCTTGAGATTAGCTTGAGCTGCCTCGACTTACTGCTTCGCCAGAGCCTCCTTCTCAATGAACTCCTGGATTACTTGCTCGGTGACAGGCCCTTCCAGGCATTGTTATACTGTTGTGAACACTTGTTCCATCTGTGCACCTTATCCTTCGATCTCTTAAAAAATTGTGCAAGTTTCATCCTACACCAGCTGGAGTCTTTATGTCACCTCCATAAATCTTCTCTAGATGGAAGTGACCTGCTTGGATTTCTAGTTCTGCTACTCGTGCTTGAAGTTGTTGAATGGCTTCAGCGAGCTTCCCCACTTGGCTCTCTATTTTATCTTCTTCCATCTGTTCCAAGCCCAGCATAGAGCGAAGCTCTCTAGTCACTACCTCTCTAACCATAGTCTTCTCTGCAAGAAGTTGGTCTTTCTCTTTCTCGATTTTCTCTTTTTCCTCTTCGAACTTATCTCATAGGTCATCTCTCTCTTGTTGCACAACCCAAAGTTTCTCTAAAGCCTCCTCCTTTTCTTACTTCAAGTCCTTTGTGGTCTGCTCCTTTTCTTTCTAGACTCAACGAAGTCGAGTCTCTATTGCATTTGCTAATCGACATAGTTGGGTGGGCTCATCCCCCAATTCTACACTTTTTGTTGAGGATGGCACAATAGACACTGTGTGGCTCGACTAGATAGCTTATTGGATGTCTTTCAGTTCTTTCTCGATCCTGTCATACATTGTTTCTTGATTGGCTTCATGTCTCTGAAGGATATCCTCTGAGAAATCTTCGACAGCTATGATGATGAGCTATATATCATCCACTGTGAGCACATTCTATGACTGAGGCTTAGTGGCTCGGGATTTATTCCATGCCGAGGGTTTCTGCAGAGAAACCTTCCTTTTCTTTGACGTATCGGCCTATGTAAGAGGATCCTTTGGCGGTGTTACTTCACCCTCTTCTTTTTTGTCTTCTTCCCCTTCCTCCTCTTAGTTTACTTCNCCATTTTTCAGAACTCTTGACTTTGAATGTTGTCCATACCCTCAGTTTGTTTCAGAATCACATGATATTGTAGTCCTATCGCACACCCTGGTCCTACTTTTACTAGGTAACCTTGAACCTATCAGTCGACATTTCATAATTGGTCATTGAATGGGTGGTTTCCCTTGTGTTCGATGAAAATATATCTATTCACACTTTGGGATTTGCGCAGTGTCTTGGATTCCATTATCCTTATTGGTGGTTTCCTCACCTTTTTCATCAATTTTCCTCATTGGATGTTATTTAGAAGGTATTTTTGTGTACCGCTTTCACTTGGCACACACAAAATACGCACAGGGTCATTAGTTCGTCAACATGTTATTCGCCTGATTTCATCCAAATGATGAAGCTCCTACTTTATACCTCATTCTAAATGATGAGATATGCCTTTCTCCTTTCATCAGGTCTCCTTCCATCGACTTGACCTCATCTATTCTGGAAACGGGACCTAGAGTCTTATGAGTACCTCGAGGCTTGTAGTCGTTAGTGGTAGGTTCTCTTGCCATCGACAATTGGGAATACATCAATGTATCCTGATTGATGGATTCTTCAGGTGTTCAACACCAAATCCTTTATTGACACTTGTAAGATTGTAGTCAATTCCTTGATACCTAATTTCATTATCAGTAGGTTGTCTCATGTTCGTTAACGATATACCTCAATGACTGGTAATCAAATGATGTCTCATTGTGTTCAACCTCAACTCCTTTATTCACATGATGTAGACTTGCACCCTTGTCGGATTGTGTAGAAGACTTGAAGACATTAGTATGTGGCCACACATTTCCTAAGTTGTTGCTTCCTTTTCATTGGACCAGTACCTGTATGACTTCTGTGATCATGGGAGATCAGATTGTACTCCATTGTATAACATATTTCTTCAGATTGATTTTGAGACTGGTTCCACTGGGCTTTGTGACTGTGACAACCTTTGGCATGTAACCACATTTGTATTTTCCTATTCATGGCCACAAAAAGTTGTTTGGTATATTTTCACATGGATTTGCAGTGTAATTCAAATTGGCAGGCATGTATGCAAACTCAGTGCATAATGTAATGAGAAACTAGTTCTTCCAGTTAGTTCCCCATCACTCCACTTCTAGGTTGTTTATAATGTATTTCATCCATCGCAGATAATCCTCTGACCTCACACATTAGGGGGCATCTGTTATAGCAAGATTTGCCTCACCCTATGCAATATTGCACAAAAGGCCTTTTTCCATTTCCCTATGCAGACTTTTCATCCCTTTTTGAAAATCCCAGAGCTAAAAAATATATTTTTTCCACATGTACACACATTTCCTACTATACAACATGTGCATATGCAATTTGCACCACTACATATCGCATACATCGGAATTTGTGCCAAAAAATGAAAATTGGTGTCGAGTTTCCATGTCACGATAGGAGATCTATGATCCTTTGCCTTCCATATACTGGAAACATTCTGACTTGGCCCTTCAGCTCCATTTGAAGGCTATAAATGGGCCAATTTTGAGCTATGGAAAAGAGGAGAAAGAATTCAACTTTGAGAGGAAAGTTACTCTGGAGAAATTATTTACTTCATATTGAGTCTACATCCCTTTGTCCTTTAAGTTTGAACATAGTGTTCAGACCCCAAGTTCTTGCCTTATTGATTCAAAACTTTATTGTCCCTTTTCTATGAGCTTGCCTTTGGTGGAGGATTGAAGTTTTGGAGGCCCAGTTGGAAGGAACTTATTTTCTCAATTCTCAACCATGTCAACACGAAAGTCTATAAAATTTTCACTTCTGATCATATATTAATAGAAATACTCATTTCTCTTTCAATTGATATCTTGCAAATATTTGAATTATTATTCCATGGGTGTATTTGTCATGTTTATAAATGGATAATGATATTGAACATGTTAACATAATTTATTATCACCATATGCTTTCTTTTCTTGGTTGTTGAGGACTAGTTGTGTAATATTCCCAAGGACGAGCCCTGTTGTAATCATGATTATGAATTGTAAAGCATGTAATGTAGGTTGGTGGGCCAAGGATTTATAAGATAGTAGGCTTATGTGTTTTTTAGGCTGAGAGCCTAAGGGTTAAGTCCAAGAGCCTATTTTTGTACATGTAATTATGTAGACCATTAATAAAATATAAACATTGTTGCGTACAGACCGACCACGAAGAAAGAGTGATGGGGGACTAAGATTCCACAAGGTGGGTAACGGAAAGGGGGATGAAAGGATGAAAAGAGGGGCTAATATTAGGGTCTTAAGTCCTTGGGAATAATAATTTATTATTATTCCAAAATGGTGTGAAAGAAAAGTTTTTTATCCTAAGTCCTCGGAGAGGCAATGCATACAACTCCAAGTGTGCAAAAGGGAACACATGCATCTCCAGGAAAACAAGTGTCAACCTGGGCACATGTAGTTAAAAGATGAAACGTCAGCTGAGTTAAGGGTTCATACTCCATTATAATGTCCATTGTCTGAAGGGAAGGATATCCGCGTCTGAGTTCAAAAAGCCTCACATAGCTCTAAAACCCAAGAAAATCCCGTGATGTTATCGAAGAAACTGATACACCTCTGTCTGAATTGTTGAGTCTGTGTTCAACCCCTGTGTGGATTCCTTGTCACACACTCTAAAAACTAGTGGAAAACCTATGGATTGAACCATGTTATCTGTGCGTCCTATGAGCCAGTCGATCTTCTCTTGCAAAGTTGAGCCCGTCCTTGAACTTTCTTTGAGTCGTTGGCTTCTGTGTTCCTAAGTGGAATTGACTAGTTGTGGTTGTTGATTATCTTCACCTTGCGGGAATTGGGATGAAACTGGTTGAAGAAGAGGGTTGTCAGGCCCATGGAAGAAGAGGCAAGTTGTCAGACGTGTGAGCGACCCTCTCCAGGTGAGAGCGAGTCTGCTGGGGAGTGGTTTTTCTTCTAGAGAAATTATAGCACCAGCTACGGAGCTCTGAGAATTCCTGATGCTACATGTTTTCGAGGCCCAAAGGGGAGGTGAAGCAATGATGGACTGTTCTTGTGAAGGTGTATACTCCCGGGTAGAATAGACATGTGGGGAATGAGAGTTTGTGAGCAGTGGGCGTAAGAAAGCTCCTAGAGAGAATCCTTCCGATTTCTCTATGCAGTTTTACTATAACCTCATCCTAGCCTAGAATTCCCTTGCCTTGGGTGGAGCTTAGTCCCATATTGGGTGTGACCCACTGTTGAGCATGATGATCAGTGAGGTCTAAGTTTGGGAGGTTCGTGGAAGGTCTGCAAGTGGTTAGTGGAGTTACTATAGTTCCAAAGATAAGTATAATTATGTATTTTAATTCTGTACTTAATTAGAGTGTATATCTGTGATGCTTGCGATATTATCATGTATTCCGTTGCAATGATATTTATTTTTGATTTCAATCATTTTGTATGGTAGAAGTAATTATATGTTTACTCTGTTAATCCATTTCATTCTCATTTAAATGCATACTACTTAAATATGATAATGTTTCCACATAGTAGCATTTCCCAACAAGTGGGTTGATAGCCTGGGAATGTTACATTATGGTATCAAAGCTAAAAAGGATAAGTTAAGGCAGTGATGGTAGCATTTCCTAGCCTATTGGGTGATGGGGATGTTACAATATGGTATCAGATATAAAAAGGCTAAGTTAAGGTAGTGATGGTAGCATTGCTTGACTTGTTGGGTGCTGGGGATGTTACAGTATGGAATTAGAGCCCAAGGTTTCAATGCTGAGCCTAGATGGGTCGAATAAGTGGTACTTGGACCCAAGGTTTCGAGAGGAAATTGAGTCGGAAGGACTAATTTTGAACCTTAGAATGTGTCTGAGTGCCAAAGAGTTACTTGGTCGTGTTATGAAGCTTAGGTGGAGTAGTGGTAGAATAAAACCACAGTCGTAGATAAACTATAAAGGAGAATATTTGGACCATCAAATCCATGTCCAGACACTTAGGAGAACATGCAGAAGATATCAGATCTGGACCATCAGATCTGAGCATGGGGACCAATAACCGTTGGATCCAGGGAATGTGCACAAGGGTTAAAACCCTTTGGGTTGCATAGGAGTGTGGATATCGTGATACGTGAAGTCCCGACATCATCATGATCGCCCATGAAAAAGGACATGTAGCAGAGATCCACATACGTTAGATATTTGCAAGTCGAAAAGATGTGACAATCCTAACCGTCCATCGAGAGAGACACATGGAGAGCGACCATCCTTTCGTTGAATCGTGACTTGAAAAGGTCAAAGGGTAAGTTTGTGAGAATTCATGAAATGTGAATTCACGATTGGATCACAACCATTGATCGAGGAGAGATCTGGACCGTTAATTGTCCAGGAAGAATTTCATCATTTCGGGGATCGGGAGGATGGAGGTGGAAATTTTTTCGACCTCGTGCCACAATAAATCCCGATACGTGAAATATTGATGAGATTTGAGTCATCAGATTGTGGAGGAATCAGGACCATCATATTGGGAGCTCCAAAATGTCATCATNGTAGAATAAAACCACAGTCGTAGATAAACTATAAAGGAGAATATTTGGACCATCAAATCCATGTCCAGACACTTAGGAGAACATGCAGAAGATATCAGATCTGGACCATCAGATCCGAGCATGGGGACCAATAACCGTTGGATCCAGGGAATGTGCACAAGGGTTAAAACCCTTTGGGTTGCATAGGAGTGTGGATATCGTGATACGTGAAGTCCCGACATCATCAAGATCACCCATCAAAAAGGACACGTAGCAGAGATCCACATATGTTAGATATTTGCAAGTCGAAAAGATGTGACAATCCTAACCGTCCATCGAGAAGGGACACATGGAGAGCGACCATCCTTTCATTGACTCGTGACTTGAAAAGGTGAAAGGGTAAGTTTGTGAGAATTCATGAAATGTGAATTCACGATTGGATCACAACCATTGATCGAGGAGAGATCTGGACCATTAATTGTCCAGGAAGAATTTCATCATTTCAGGGATCGGGAGGATGGAGGTGGAAATTTTTTCGACCTCGTGCCACAATAAATCCCGATACGTGAAATATTGATGAGATTTGAGTCGTCAGATTGTGGATGAATCAGGACCATCATATTGGGAGCTCCAAAATGTTAGCATTTCGGGATTTCAGTCGTTGGGAGAATGGGATGTGCTACTGCACAAACTCCCAAAGCCCGATGTCCCAAAACAAAAAGTATGCACAATGGGGATGGAAGGCGTCACCTGATGTAACATGGACCTTCTTAAGTACAACACATGTCACCTCCATGGTTGGTGATAGCTATGTTCTGGGCCCGGAGGCTAAAAAGGTGAGAAGTTCAGAATTCGGGAGTTGGAGAAGGAAGTAAGTGTGAGAGCCTCCAAGTTCGAAAACCCGGAACCCGAAATCTCGAAGTCCCAATTAGAGAACCTTGAGATGTAGCGCTTGGTCACAACCCATGGTCGTGTGGGTTGGGAAACTGAGAGAAAAGGACTAAGTTTTGAGTGCACTATAGAGCCAAGCAGAGATTCGAAAATTCATGGAAACAAAACGTTTTCTTGAATCAAGTGTTTATGAATGCTATAGAATTTGTTAAGAATCAATGGCCTGACAAATTATGGTTGTCTGCACATTGTGTTTGCATAAGTTTAACAAGTACTAGAACTGAGTAGAATTGCCACCAAGTTCCAAAGAAATGGAAATGGCACGAACTGCTACCAGTTTCGAGGATGAAGAAAAAGGAATGGATGTTCAATTGGGATTTGAAGGATCGAACTCTAATGGCCATGGAGAGGAGATAGATAAGAAAAGAAACATGAGGAATATCATTAAAGGATTGAAAAAAGATTCCCAAACTCACCAAGCATATAGAAAAAATCTCAGAAAAGCTCAGGAAAAAAGAGGTGAATTTAACATAAAGATGTTAAAGAGTTTGGAGAGAATAGAGAAGAAGTTGGAGAAGGAGAGTGACTCTAGAAGAACAGGGACTCACTAAAATTATGAGGGAAGAAGGTCAAGGAGTGAGGGTAGACACCATCATCACTCCCAAGGTCACTCCAATAAAAGGGCACACAATAGTTCAAGCCCATCCCGTACCAGAAAGCAAAGGATATCTGGAGTGGATGAATTGAAGGGAGAGATGAACAAGATTAAGCCTCCTACATTTTATGGAGAGCATAAGAAGGAGGAAGATGCCGAAACATGTTTGTTGGGTATGAGAAAATACTTCCAACTACAGAATTATTCCTCTCATGTGGAAGGAAGAATTGCGATGTATCAATTGAAAGTAAAAACATCCATGTGGTGGGATCAACTAGTACAGGTGCAACACATTAGAGAGAAAGATATCACTTGGAAATAATTCAAGAGGTATTTCAAGAAGAAGTATCTGACTAAGAGATACTATGATAGAAAGATGAAAGAGTTCTTTGAACTCAAGATGGGCAGCATGACCATGGATGAATATGAACATAGGATTTTGGAATTGCTGAAGTATGTTTCGTTCATCAAAGAGGAGACTGTTAAGATTCAAATGTATTTGAGTGGACTGCCACTTTCCATTGGGGAAAATATCTAGTATGATGACCCTAATACCATGGAAGAAACGATAAGAGGAGAGAAATTCTTATATGAAAAACAAAAAGAAAAGCCTACCTTTAGGAAGGCTTGGGATGACCAGAAGAAGTTTAAGAAAGAGCAGAGGTATAAGGGAAACAAGCCTTCCTTTTTCAAAAACAATCCTCAAGGACAACCATCATTTAGATAGCCGATAATGGTTGATGTATGGGAACAAAGGCCAAGACAGATGCCCATTCAGTGTTGGGGCTTTCAGGGAAACCATAAGTATAGATATTGTCCCCACAAAAATGGCAAAGTGAGAGTTTTCCATAATGTTCAGCAAGTTGAAACAGTGGAGAACATGGGAAGTAGAATGCCAGGGATCTATTCAACCCTGGACACCAAGTCTTCTATGCGCTCTGTCTTCGACCAGCCTGTCAAATTCCCAAAAATGGTCAAACATGACCAACCTTTCCTCAAAACCTGGTCTAGGGCCAACAGGCCCCCAACAGTCACCTGTGACTCATCGCGAGTCACTCCGATTTGGGAAACACTACTTCGAAGGCCTTGAGATTAGCTTGAGCTGCCTCGACTTACTGCTTCGCCAGAGCCTCCTTCTCAATGAACTCCTGGATTACTTGCTCGGTGACAGGCCCTTCCAGGCATTGTTATACTGTTGTGAACACTTGTTCCATCTGTGCACCTTATCCTTCGATCTCTTAAAAAATTGTGCAAGTTTCATCCTACACCAGCTGGAGTCTTTATGTCACCTCCATAAATCTTCTCTAGATGGAAGTGACCTGCTTGGATTTCTAGTTCTGCTACTCGTGCTTGAAGTTGTTGAATGGCTTCAGCGAGCTTCCCCACTTGGCTCTCTATTTTATCTTCTTCCATCTGTTCCAAGCCCAGCATAGAGCGAAGCTCTCTAGTCACTACCTCTCTAACCATAGTCTTCTCTGCAAGAAGTTGGTCTTTCTCTTTCTCGATTTTCTCTTTTTCCTCTTCGAACTTATCTCATAGGTCATCTCTCTCTTGTTGCACAACCCAAAGTTTCTCTAAAGCCTCCTCCTTTTCTTACTTCAAGTCCTTTGTGGTCTGCTCCTTTTCTTTCTAGACTCAACGAAGTCGAGTCTCTATTGCATTTGCTAATCGACATAGTTGGGTGGGCTCATCCCCCAATTCTACACTTTTTGTTGAGGATGGCACAATAGACACTGTGTGGCTCGACTAGATAGCTTATTGGATGTCTTTCAGTTCTTTCTCGATCCTGTCATACATTGTTTCTTGATTGGCTTCATGTCTCTGAAGGATATCCTCTGAGAAATCTTCGACAGCTATGATGATGAGCTATATATCATCCACTGTGAGCACATTCTATGACTGAGGCTTAGTGGCTCGGGATTTATTCCATGCCGAGGGTTTCTGCAGAGAAACCTTCCTTTTCTTTGACGTATCGGCCTATGTAAGAGGATCCTTTGGCGGTGTTACTTCACCCTCTTCTTTTTTGTCTTCTTCCCCTTCCTCCTCTTAGTTTACTTCATCGCCTCTTCCTCCTGTAGGTGATTCAAATGTAGTTTCCTCCGATGCGTTGTTATTTTCCTCGCTGTCTAAGTCATGCACTTTCTCCTTTTTCTTCTTTCTCTTTGCGCTGCTTGGACCATCATAGTCGGTCCAGGTGACTAAATGGATTTCGATGATGTTGGGGTTGGAAAGATCTATCTGCTCGATTGGTACAAGGAATTCGGTGGGCCATTCCTTGGTTATCTCCTCCATATATTCGTCAGTCAATTTGTAGTAGGACTGTAAATCCTCCTTGGTTTTGTCCCTACGTGCAGTGATATAGATGAAGTGTCATTTTGTGTGAAACTTCGCTAGCAACATATATGAATTCAAGGTCTTCGAGGTCATTTGGGGGAATGATTCAATTGCATGCTTGAGATGTAGGTAGTAAGTGTGGAACACCGAATTTGATTTCCACTGCTTCACCATGTCACTCGTACACCACAAGGTGGTGAACCTCGCGGCCAGTGGTTCTTATGGCCCGACTTCTAGGAATGTCGATCCCTTCAGCATCTCCCAAGTGAAAAAGGCAATGAAAATCAACAACCAGCTGAAGTGAAATTCATAGCCTTGGTCTTGCACTTCATGACAGTCCTTCTCCAACTCATTAACGAGGTATCTCACCCATTTTATTTGCATCCCTTTGACGCACTTCCCTGCAAGGTCGACTACGAATCTTGTGACCTATGTAGGACGGTTCTTTCTGATTTTCCTCTATTAGCTAACAAGCTAGCCAGGCTGTGCCATCCTAGATGGAGGCTACTTTGTAGCCTCGCTTACCTTTCTCCACATTGCAATATGCCTCCTTGATGTGCTCGAACAAGGAACGATATGATGTCTTTCCTGGGTATAACTGGTGTGGATCCGGTCCTTGCATGCTTAGTCCGGTGATTAGGTTGTCTGATGGATCAACACTAGATCCACAGTGATGCACCTATCCAACCAAAGGTAACCTCCATGGTAGCACAACAGGAGGATTTTAACGCACACGTTAACCTCCTGATGTCTGTCGAAGTGGGGGATCTTCATCACATTCAAGAACGTCGATCTCATGATATCCTTGATCCACGACTGGGAGACTATCTTGGGATTTTTCCCAGTTGTCTTCACGAGGTACCTATCTAGTGCGAGCATTGCCTAATTCTTCCTATATTTGAGGTTGAAATCACTTATCTTGAAAGATGGGATCAGTCCCAACTGCGGTTTGACTACGCATATCCCATTTGGGAGGTACACAATGATGAGTGTGTACTTTAAATCCTGCATGATGCTATCACGACTAACCACTCCAGCCAAGGGTTGGATGTAGTCAAGCAATACTGACGTGATATTCTTTGCATTCGCCATATCGTCGCAGTGCTTGCTTCTTTTCTCTGTCATGGTTCGGGATGGCATAGATCAACGTCCAGTCGAGGGGGGGGCTTGAAATATTCTCATCAATGATGCCTGTACTCCTATAGACATGCATTTCTCAATCATAAGGTCTATTAATATCTCCTCCATAGACCTCCCTACTGCGCTACGTTCACCCAACATGCACACTCTTGAGAAAATAACTCGAGTAGGTGAACAAATACTCAAGGTAATCGAATAAATGGTGGGGTCTATACAACACAATGCGATATGCAATCACATCTCTGTTAGATCGGATATCTTGGTTTGAAAAAAGTGGTCTCGATGCAACATTGGACGGATTAAATAAGAAATGTTGTAACATATTCCTCCAATGGGTAGGAATGCCTCAATCAATTTGATTCCATCCGTTATGGTGTGGTCTCAACAGTCCAATGGCGATATTTCTTGAAATAAATGCATTTCTAGCCATTCTGAAGAATCATTCTAATGGTCGGGATGCCTCCAATGGTCATATATATTCACTGTGGTGAAGTTCCTTTCTGCGCGGTTCTGCTAATCCGGCAAGGTTCAAGTTCTGCAAGCCTGCCTTCTACGAAGTCTTCTCTGGAACTTCCTGCAATTTTTCTAACTTTGCCCTCTTCTTATTGAGATTTCTTTCCTTCCTTCTTGTGATCTGAGTCTATGGATTCCTCTTTCCATTCTCATTATTATTTTCTCTTAGCGTAGTAACTGTACACTGTTGAGGGTCTTTCAAAAGGTTTGAGTGTAATACTTCTTGTCTTACTACTTCTGGGGTAGGTGCTCTTCTCTCTTGAATGGAAAGGTTTTTCAATCATTTCTACGTTCTTTCATCAACAACTAAGTCTCGGGTCCTCAGTTTCTTTGACTTATTCCCCTATTCTTCTATTAATCGCACTATTTTCCTAGTCATGAATTCCCTTAATTCCTTCTTTTTCTGTTCTGTGGCTTCTTCCTCCACTTTTCTTCAGATCTGATCTTTCTCAATCTAGGTCTTTCTTAACAAAAGTTGAAAAGGGGCATTGTTCTCAACAAACTTAATGACTTCAAGTTCTTCTTCAGTTGATGCTCCATGAACAATTATAGGTACATTAGTTACTCTTCCACATAGGGTTATCATCTTTCCATTAAACAATCCTATCCTTCCCAATGAAGAAAGCATAGCAGGCTTTCCCAAAATTTTCCAAGTACTTTCTAGCATAAGATTCACTTGTGTTTCCTCATATAATACATAGTCTATGTCGAAGTCTCCTATTCTTGTTTCTATGCACTGATTTTCTTTCAAGATCTTTGGTAAACTGATGTCTCTATGATCATTCATTGTTTCTTTCAGCTATAATAGCAAAGATTATAATTATTTTTGGTTGATTAACATATCCTTAGTTCCTCGACCTTCTTCATAGTTTTCTTGTCTCATGTTCATCTTTTCAACTTTAGAAATCATTCTAGGAAAATCCAAAACCTCATGACCAACAACTTTACAACAAAGAAAAATAGGACCTATACTAGGGAATTCCTTAACAAGATGTCTCGGTCTTCTCTAGCTATAACATAGTGTCAATCCTTTTTTTTTTTAAATGATCCCCAACCTTTTTTGTACTGTGCACTAGGATCATAGTGATGGACCTGCAATCTGCAAAAAACAATTCTAGGGTCCTGCATCCACTTGTTAGTCCAAAAATTATTTCTATGCATATGGACAACATATCTTTCACTATCTCTATCAAATTTATTTAGATCAAATCTTNGTAGAATAAAACCACAGTCGTAGATAAACTATAAAGGAGAATATTTGGACCATCAAATCCATGTCCAGACACTTAGGAGAACATGCAGAAGATATCAGATCTGGACCATCAGATCCGAGCATGGGGACCAATAACCGTTGGATCCAGGGAATGTGCACAAGGGTTAAAACCCTTTGGGTTGCATAGGAGTGTGGATATCGTGATACGTGAAGTCCCGACATCATCAAGATCACCCATCAAAAAGGACACGTAGCAGAGATCCACATATGTTAGATATTTGCAAGTCGAAAAGATGTGACAATCCTAACCGTCCATCGAGAAGGGACACATGGAGAGCGACCATCCTTTCATTGACTCGTGACTTGAAAAGGTGAAAGGGTAAGTTTGTGAGAATTCATGAAATGTGAATTCACGATTGGATCACAACCATTGATCGAGGAGAGATCTGGACCATTAATTGTCCAGGAAGAATTTCATCATTTCAGGGATCGGGAGGATGGAGGTGGAAATTTTTTCGACCTCGTGCCACAATAAATCCCGATACGTGAAATATTGATGAGATTTGAGTCGTCAGATTGTGGATGAATCAGGACCATCATATTGGGAGCTCCAAAATGTTAGCATTTCGGGATTTCAGTCGTTGGGAGAATGGGATGTGCTACTGCACAAACTCCCAAAGCCCGATGTCCCAAAACAAAAAGTATGCACAATGGGGATGGAAGGCGTCACCTGATGTAACATGGACCTTCTTAAGTACAACACATGTCACCTCCATGGTTGGTGATAGCTATGTTCTGGGCCCGGAGGCTAAAAAGGTGAGAAGTTCAGAATTCGGGAGTTGGAGAAGGAAGTAAGTGTGAGAGCCTCCAAGTTCGAAAACCCGGAACCCGAAATCTCGAAGTCCCAATTAGAGAACCTTGAGATGTAGCGCTTGGTCACAACCCATGGTCGTGTGGGTTGGGAAACTGAGAGAAAAGGACTAAGTTTTGAGTGCACTATAGAGCCAAGCAGAGATTCGAAAATTCATGGAAACAAAACGTTTTCTTGAATCAAGTGTTTATGAATGCTATAGAATTTGTTAAGAATCAATGGCCTGACAAATTATGGTTGTCTGCACATTGTGTTTGCATAAGTTTAACAAGTACTAGAACTGAGTAGAATTGCCACCAAGTTCCAAAGAAATGGAAATGGCACGAACTGCTACCAGTTTCGAGGATGAAGAAAAAGGAATGGATGTTCAATTGGGATTTGAAGGATCGAACTCTAATGGCCATGGAGAGGAGATAGATAAGAAAAGAAACATGAGGAATATCATTAAAGGATTGAAAAAAGATTCCCAAACTCACCAAGCATATAGAAAAAATCTCAGAAAAGCTCAGGAAAAAAGAGGTGAATTTAACATAAAGATGTTAAAGAGTTTGGAGAGAATAGAGAAGAAGTTGGAGAAGGAGAGTGACTCTAGAAGAACAGGGACTCACTAAAATTATGAGGGAAGAAGGTCAAGGAGTGAGGGTAGACACCATCATCACTCCCAAGGTCACTCCAATAAAAGGGCACACAATAGTTCAAGCCCATCCCGTACCAGAAAGCAAAGGATATCTGGAGTGGATGAATTGAAGGGAGAGATGAACAAGATTAAGCCTCCTACATTTTATGGAGAGCATAAGAAGGAGGAAGATGCCGAAACATGTTTGTTGGGTATGAGAAAATACTTCCAACTACAGAATTATTCCTCTCATGTGGAAGGAAGAATTGCGATGTATCAATTGAAAGTAAAAACATCCATGTGGTGGGATCAACTAGTACAGGTGCAACACATTAGAGAGAAAGATATCACTTGGAAATAATTCAAGAGGTATTTCAAGAAGAAGTATCTGACTAAGAGATACTATGATAGAAAGATGAAAGAGTTCTTTGAACTCAAGATGGGCAGCATGACCATGGATGAATATGAACATAGGATTTTGGAATTGCTGAAGTATGTTTCGTTCATCAAAGAGGAGACTGTTAAGATTCAAATGTATTTGAGTGGACTGCCACTTTCCATTGGGGAAAATATCTAGTATGATGACCCTAATACCATGGAAGAAACGATAAGAGGAGAGAAATTCTTATATGAAAAACAAAAAGAAAAGCCTACCTTTAGGAAGGCTTGGGATGACCAGAAGAAGTTTAAGAAAGAGCAGAGGTATAAGGGAAACAAGCCTTCCTTTTTCAAAAACAATCCTCAAGGACAACCATCATTTAGATAGCCGATAATGGTTGATGTATGGGAACAAAGGCCAAGACAGATGCCCATTCAGTGTTGGGGCTTTCAGGGAAACCATAAGTATAGATATTGTCCCCACAAAAATGGCAAAGTGAGAGTTTTCCATAATGTTCAGCAAGTTGAAACAGTGGAGAACATGGGAAGTAGAATGCCAGGGATCTATTCAACCCTGGACACCAAGTCTTCTATGCGCTCTGTCTTCGACCAGCCTGTCAAATTCCCAAAAATGGTCAAACATGACCAACCTTTCCTCAAAACCTGGTCTAGGGCCAACAGGCCCCCAACAGTCACCTGTGACTCATCGCGAGTCACTCCGATTTGGGAAACACTACTTCGAAGGCCTTGAGATTAGCTTGAGCTGCCTCGACTTACTGCTTCGCCAGAGCCTCCTTCTCAATGAACTCCTGGATTACTTGCTCGGTGACAGGCCCTTCCAGGCATTGTTATACTGTTGTGAACACTTGTTCCATCTGTGCACCTTATCCTTCGATCTCTTAAAAAATTGTGCAAGTTTCATCCTACACCAGCTGGAGTCTTTATGTCACCTCCATAAATCTTCTCTAGATGGAAGTGACCTGCTTGGATTTCTAGTTCTGCTACTCGTGCTTGAAGTTGTTGAATGGCTTCAGCGAGCTTCCCCACTTGGCTCTCTATTTTATCTTCTTCCATCTGTTCCAAGCCCAGCATAGAGCGAAGCTCTCTAGTCACTACCTCTCTAACCATAGTCTTCTCTGCAAGAAGTTGGTCTTTCTCTTTCTCGATTTTCTCTTTTTCCTCTTCGAACTTATCTCATAGGTCATCTCTCTCTTGTTGCACAACCCAAAGTTTCTCTAAAGCCTCCTCCTTTTCTTACTTCAAGTCCTTTGTGGTCTGCTCCTTTTCTTTCTAGACTCAACGAAGTCGAGTCTCTATTGCATTTGCTAATCGACATAGTTGGGTGGGCTCATCCCCCAATTCTACACTTTTTGTTGAGGATGGCACAATAGACACTGTGTGGCTCGACTAGATAGCTTATTGGATGTCTTTCAGTTCTTTCTCGATCCTGTCATACATTGTTTCTTGATTGGCTTCATGTCTCTGAAGGATATCCTCTGAGAAATCTTCGACAGCTATGATGATGAGCTATATATCATCCACTGTGAGCACATTCTATGACTGAGGCTTAGTGGCTCGGGATTTATTCCATGCCGAGGGTTTCTGCAGAGAAACCTTCCTTTTCTTTGACGTATCGGCCTATGTAAGAGGATCCTTTGGCGGTGTTACTTCACCCTCTTCTTTTTTGTCTTCTTCCCCTTCCTCCTCTTAGTTTACTTCGTCGCCTCTTCCTCCTGTAGGTGATTCAAACGTAGTTTTCTCCGATGCGTTGTTCTTTTCCTCGCTGTCTAAGTCATGCACTTCCTCCTTTTTCTTCTTTCTCTTTGCGCTGCTTGGACCATCATAGTGGGTCCGGGTGACTAAATGGATTTCGATGATGTTGGGGTCGGAAAGCTCTATCTGCTCGATTGGTACAAGGAATTTGGTGGGCCATTCCTTGGTTATCTCCTCCATATCTTCGTCAGTCAATTTGTAGTAGGATTGTAACTCCTCCTTGGTTTTGTCCCTACGCGTAGTGATGTAGATGAAGTGTCATTTTGTGTGAAAATTCGCTAGCAACATATATGTATGCAAGGTCTTCAAGGTCATTTGGGGGAATGATTCAATTGCGTGCTTGAGATGTAGGTAGTAAGTGTGGAACACCGCATTTGATTTCCACTTCTTAGCCATGTCACTTGTACACCACAAGGTGCTGAACCTCACGGCCAGTGGTTCTTATGGCCCGACTTCTGGGAATGTCGATCCCTTCAACATCTCCCAAGCGAAAAAGGAAATGAGAATCAACAACCAGCTGAAGTGAAATTCATAGCCTTGGTCTTGCACTTCATGATAGTCCTTCTCCAACTCATTAACGAGGTATCTCACCCATTTTATTTGCATCCCTTTGACGCACTTCCCTGCAAGGTCGACTACGAATCCTGTGACCTGTGTAGGACGGTTCTTTCTGATTTTCCTCTATTAGCTAACAAGCTAGGCAGGCTGTGCCATCCTAGATGGAGGCTACTTTGTAGCCTCGCTTCCCTTTCTCCACATTGCAATATTCCTCCTTGATGTGCTCGAGCAAGGAACGATATGATGTCTTTCCTGGGTATAACTGGTGTGGATCCGGTCCTTGCATGCTTAGTCCAATGATTAGGTTGTTTGATGGATCAACACTAGATCCACAGTGATTCACCTATCCAACCAAAGGTAACCTCCATGGTAGCACAACAGGAGGAGTTTAATGCATGCGTTAACCTCCTGATGTCTGTCAAAGTGGGGGATCTTCATCACATTCAAGAACATCGATCTCATGATATCCTTGATCCACGACTGGGAGACTATCTTGGGATTTTTCCCAGTTGTCTTCGCCAGGTACCTATCTAGTGCGAGCATCGCCTAATTATTCCTATCTTTGAGGTTGAAATCACTTATATTGAAAGATTGGATCAGTCCCAACTGCGGTTTGATTACGCATATCCCCTTTGGGAGGTACACAATGATGAGTGTGTACTTTAAATCCTGCATGATGCTATCACGACTAACCACTCCAGCCAAGGGTTGGATGTAGTCAAGCAATACCGACGTGATATTCTTTGCATTCGCCATATCGTCGCAGTGCTTTCTTCTTTTCTCTGTCACGGTTCGGGATGGCATAGATCAACGTCCAGTCGAGGGTGGGGGCTTGAAATATTCTCATCGATGATGCCTGTACTTCTATAGACATGCATTTCTCAATCATAAGGTCTATTAAGATCTCCTCCATAGACCTCCCTACTGCGCTACGTTCACCTGACATGCACACTCTTGAGAAAATAACTCAAGTAGGTGAACAAATACTCAAGGTAATCGAATAAATGGTGGGGTCTATACAACACAATGCGGTATGCAATCACATCTCTGTTAGCTCGGATATCTTGGTTTGAAAAAAGTGGTCTCGATGCAACATTCGACGGATTAAATAAGAAATGTTGTAACATATTCCTCCAATGGGCAGGAATGCCTCAATCAATTTGATTCCATCCGTTATGGTGTGGTCTCAACAGTCCAATGGCGATATTTCTTGAAATAACTACATTTCTAGCCATTCTAAAGCATCATTCTAATGGTCTGGATGCCTCCAATGGTCATATATATTCACTGTGGTGAAGTTCCTTTCTGCGCGGTTCTGCTAATCCTGAAAGGTTCAAGTTCTGCAAGCCTGCCTTCTACGAAGTCTTCTCTGGAACTTCCTGCAATTTTTCTAACTTTGCCCTCTTCTTATTGAGCTTTCTTTCCTTCCTTCTTTTGATCTGAGTCTATGGATTCCTCTTTCCATTCTCATTATTATTTTCTCTTAGCGTAGTAACTGCCCACTGTTGAGGGTCTTTCAAAAGGTTTGAGTGTAATACTTCTTGTCTTACTACTTCTGGAGTAGGTTCTCTTCTCTCTTGAATGGAAAGGTTTTTCAATCATTTCTACGTTCTTTCATCAACAACTAAGTCTCGGGTCCTCAGTTGCTTTGAATTATTCCCCTATTCTTCTATTAATCGCACTATTTTCCTAGTCATGAATTCCCTTAATTCCTTCTTTTTCTGTTCTGTGGCTTCTTCCTCCACTTTTCTTCAGATCTGATCTTTCTCAATCTAGGTCTTTCTTAACAAAAGTTGAAAAGGGGCATTGTTCTCAACAAACTTAATGACTTCAAGTTCTTCTTCAGTTGATGCTCCATGAACAATTATAGGTACATTAGTTACTCTTCCACATAGGGTTATCATCTTTCCATTAAACAATCCTATCCTTCCCAATGAAGAAAGCATAGCAGGCTTTCCCAAAATTTTCCAAGTACTTTCTAGCATAAGATTCACTTGTGTTTCCTCATATAATACATAGTCTATGTCGAAGTCTCCTATTCTTGTTTCTATGCACTGATTTTCTTTCAAGATCTTTGGTAAACTGATGTCTCTATGATCATTCATTGTTTCTTTCAGCTATAATAGCAAAGATTATAATTATTTTTGGTTGATTAACATATCCTTAGTTCCTCGACCTTCTTCATAGTTTTCTTGTCTCATGTTCATCTTTTCAACTTTAGAAATCATTCTAGGAAAATCCAAAACCTCATGACCAACAACTTTACAACAAAGAAAAATAGGACCTATACTAGGGAATTCCTTAACAAGATGTCTCGGTCTTCTCTAGCTATAACATAGTGTCAATCCTTTTTTTTTTTAAATGATCCCCAACCTTTTTTGTACTGTGCACTAGGATCATAGTGATGGACCTGCAATCTGCAAAAAACAATTCTAGGGTCCTGCATCCACTTGTTAGTCCAAAAATTATTTCTATGCATATGGACAACATATCTTTCACTATCTCTATCAAATTTATTTAGATCAAATCTTATTTATTCTAGTTGTGCCCTAGTTTTCAGACTAGGATTTTTTTTTTCAAACATGCATAGATCCATACTTCTGAAGAAAAAATTTACACTTATCCTGCCTTTACCAGAGCACAAAGCTTTAAGATCTTACCTATTTTCTTCAGATCAAACTTCTCTTTTAGCATATATCTTCGTAAGTCAAGTAGAATACTAGGCACTGCAACAACATATCTACGCACAAAGATTTCTCTTTTCTTCAGTTCCCAGCAATCATAGTTTCATGTCCCAACAATGAAACCATTTGTTGGCACAGGGCCAGACCCAAGGTTCAAATATTCAATAGTGCACCAACAAAACCCTAACTATCGACCCTTTCAACAACACCTTCGAAGAAGATGAAGTCTCACCCGAGGTAGAGGCAGGGGGGGTTGCAGGACTCAAGTGTCTACAACCTAGCTAGGACACAGATCTATGATTACAACACTTAACAGAGAACTTTAGACAATAAAATGCATTAATTTATGATTCTTATTTACATCGCATATTAACCTTAACTATAGATCAACGCAGTAGTAATCAAGATTAAGTACATATAATCGGTTAGCACATAGCACCAGAGTAGATCTAACATTCATTCACATCATAAACAATAAGAATCCATGGATCTGTCTATCATATATTAAGAACAATGCACTAAGAAAATAGAGACTTAAATGACATAAACATCATTACACGAAACACATCAACACATCATATATGTGGTTCACCCCAGTGTGGGGCTACGTCCACCAACTCTTCTTCTTCTTTATTAGTCTCTTCCAATATTATTACATGCACCAAGCAACATATCCAACTACGTAAAGGATAGGATATCTGTGCACACCTCTCCAGATCCTCCTTCCCCGAATTGGATCAAAGTACAAATCCTTACACAGTCTGTCTACACCAAGCACTTACAAAAATGCTTGCACTTAGCTCAACAATCCTCAACATGTTCGTGCACAAGGATACTACTCATGCACTAAGCTAAACAATCACTCGTAACCCCCTAACTTACATCACCTAGATAATTATTTATACATTACAAAAAGGGTCTAAAATGGGTAAGACCCATGGGTCGACATCCCATACCCATTACATAAACCCTAAAAGCCCCACAAATCCCCAAAAATGGGTGAGATCCTGCGATCTCCACTTCACCTAGGAGCTTTGTCTTCGACCAACCTATAGAAGTCCCAAAAATGGTCAAACATGACCAGTGTTTCCTCAAAACCTGGTCTAGGTCCAAAACTTGGCATTCTTTCCAAGTGCACACCCTCTACACACTCCATTATTTTCAATATTTAACTCTATAATACCTATAACAATCTACTTCGTAATCGACAATGACCTTCAATGTAGGTCTTCCAACCTCTTGTGCTACAACTCACATATTCTATCACCATCATGTACTAAAGCTTGGACAAGCTTTCCCTACAACCTATATAAATTGATCTCTCTAACCTCAAGGACCACTGTTGTGTCTAAGATATCTTTCTATGGACTTATGAGTACTTTCCATCTCATAAAAGTAACGAGAAAACCCCTATCCTCCATATTAGAGGCTAAGATAAAATTCTTCTTCAAACCTGGTATGT
Organism: Picea glauca; assembly: GCA_000966675.3. Classification (NCBI taxonomy): domain Eukaryota; kingdom Viridiplantae; phylum Streptophyta; class Pinopsida; order Pinales; family Pinaceae; genus Picea; species Picea glauca. The sequence continues at coordinate 64,223 of JZKD02S1705771.1, forward strand.
AAAGCACATCCTGGGCATCCAACAAACCTCCTAAATCAAGTTGCAATGTAAATGTTCCCTTTCCCTTGAATTCATACTTGATATCATCACCAAGCTCCACATGAACATCTAANTTATTCCCCTATTCTTCTATTAATCGCACTATTTTCCTAGTCATGAATTCCCTTAATTCCTTCTTTTTCTGTTCTGTGGCTTCTTCCTCCACTTTTCTTCAGATCTGATCTTTCTCAATCTAGGTCTTTCTTAACAAAAGTTGAAAAGGGGCATTGTTCTCAACAAACTTAATGACTTCAAGTTCTTCTTCAGTTGATGCTCCATGAACAATTATAGGTACATTAGTTACTCTTCCACATAGGGTTATCATCTTTCCATTAAACAATCCTATCCTTCCCAATGAAGAAAGCATAGCAGGCTTTCCCAAAATTTTCCAAGTACTTTCTAGCATAAGATTCACTTGTGTTTCCTCATATAATACATAGTCTATGTCGAAGTCTCCTATTCTTGTTTCTATGCACTGATTTTCTTTCAAGATCTTTGGTAAACTGATGTCTCTATGATCATTCATTGTTTCTTTCAGCTATAATAGCAAAGATTATAATTATTTTTGGTTGATTAACATATCCTTAGTTCCTCGACCTTCTTCATAGTTTTCTTGTCTCATGTTCATCTTTTCAACTTTAGAAATCATTCTAGGAAAATCCAAAACCTCATGACCAACAACTTTACAACAAAGAAAAATAGGACCTATACTAGGGAATTCCTTAACAAGATGTCTCGGTCTTCTCTAGCTATAACATAGTGTCAATCCTTTTTTTTTTTAAATGATCCCCAACCTTTTTTGTACTGTGCACTAGGATCATAGTGATGGACCTGCAATCTGCAAAAAACAATTCTAGGGTCCTGCATCCACTTGTTAGTCCAAAAATTATTTCTATGCATATGGACAACATATCTTTCACTATCTCTATCAAATTTATTTAGATCAAATCTTCTTTATTCTAGTTGTGCCCTAGTTTTCAGACTAGGAATTTTTTTTTCAAACATGCATAGATCCATACTTCTGAAGAAAAAATTTACACTTATCTTGCCTTTACCAGAGCACAAAGCTTTAAGATCTTACCTATTTTCTTCAGATCAAACTTCTCTTTTAGCATATATCTTCGTAAGTCAAGTAGAATACTAGGCACTACAACAACATATCTACGCACAAAGATTTCTCTTTTTTTTAGTTCCCAGCAATCATAGTTTCATGTCCCAACAATGAAACCATTTGTTGGCACAGGGCCAGACCCAAGGTTCAAATCTTCAATAGTGCACCAACAAAACCCTAACTATCGACCCTTTCAACAACACCTTCGAAGAAGATGAAGTCTCACCCGAGGTAGAGGCAGGGGGGGTTGCTGGACTCAAGTGTCTACAACCTAGCTAGGACACAGATATATGATTACAACACTTAACATAGAACTTTAGACAATAAAATGCATTAATTTATTATTCTTATTCACATCACATATTAACCTTAACTATAGATCAACGCAGTAGTAATCAAGATTAAGTACATATAATCGGTTAGCACATAGCACCAGAGTAGATCTAACATTCATTCGCATCATAAACAATAAGAATCCATGGATCTGTCTATCATATATTAAGAACAATGCACTAAGAAAATAGAGACTTAAATGACATAAACATCATTACATGAAACACATCAACACATGATATATGTGGTTCACCCTAGTGTGGGGCTACGTCCACCAACTCTTCTTCTTCTTTATTAGTCTCTTCCAATATTATTATATGCACCAAGCAACATATCCAACTCCGCAAAGGATAGGATATCTGTGCACACCTCTCCAGATCCTCCTTCCCCGAATTGGATCAAAGTACAAATCCTTACACAGTCTGTCTACACCAAGCACTTACAAAAATGCTTGCACTTAGCTCAACAATCCTCAACATGTTCGTGCACAAGGATACTACTCATGCACTAAGCTAAACAATCACTCGTAACCCCCTAACTTACATCACCTAGATAATTATTTATACATTACAAAAAGGGTCTAAAATGGGTAAGACCCATGGGTCGACATCCCATACCCATTACATAAACCCTAAAAGCCCCACAAATCCCCAAAAATGGGTGAGATCCTGCGATCTCCACTTCACCTAGGAGCTTTGTCTTCGACCAACCTATAGAAGTCCCAAAAATGGTCAAACATGACCAGTGTTTCCTCAAAACCTGGTCTAGGTCCAAAACTTGGCATTCTTTCCAAGTGCACACCCTCTACACACTCCATTATTTTCAATATTTAACTCTATAATACCTATAACAATCTACTTCGTAATCGACAATGACCTTCAATGTAGGTCTTCCAACCTCTTGTGCTACAACTCACATATTCTATCACCATCATGTACTAAAGCTTGGACAAGCTTTCCCTACAACCTATATAAATTGATCTCTCTAACCTCAAGGACCACTGTTGTGTCTAAGATATCTTTCTATGGACTTATGAGTACTTTCCATCTCATAAAAGTAACGAGAAAACCCCTATCCTCCATATTAGAGGCTAAGATAAAATTCTTCTTCAAACCTGGTATGTAAAGCACATCCTGGGCATCCAACAAACCTCCTAAATCAAGTTGCAATGTAAATGTTCCCTTTCCCTTGAATTCATACTTGATATCATCACCAAGCTCCACATGAACATCTAAGTCCCTCTCCATCAGACTTCTAAATAGCTACCGTGCTTCTGTATCTATGTTATTATGTGTTAATCATCTTTTAATATTTTTGATTCATGTCATTCTACCCAAGAATGTAAATTCGATATTCCTTCGAAGACTCATTGTACCCAACAAATGTACTCTTTCTACCTGAAGTGTCTATCTTGGTCCTTTTCTCCTTGGGTACATGAATGTATACTGAACACCAAAATATCTCGAAGTGTCCAACCTCAGGCTTCACTCTGGTGAAGGCCTCCTTGGGAGTCATGTTCCTCAAGGAATTCTGTCCTAAACATACACTACAGTCATGGATTCCTCTTCCCATCGAAACATAGCTAAATGTTGATCATGAATCATTTCCTTAACTGTCTCAACAATAGATCTGTTCTTCCTCTTTGTGGCCCCATTCAGTTGAGGGTTGTGAGGAATGGTGTACTACCTCTTCATCCTTGAATCAAACATATCATGGGCTCTACTATATCATCATGTGTATTGGTTCAATGGTCTACAAATTGGCCCTTCCTGCTACTTCCAAAATCCATCAAGTGTTCCATGTTTCCTGTCTAAAGAAAGTGGCGGGATAGAATTGTAGGGTCCAAACCATCCTTCTAGAATTAGATGAATAAGTATCTCTTTGGTTCCAACCAGACGAAATCCTCACCAACCGTGAATGTTAGCTATGTGGCAGGAATCTCAAGGAAATGTTGATCAAGTGGAAGGACACAATAGCAGAGGATGCGACCTGGGAACCAATGACCATACTCCATCAATTTCCATACCTGCAGCCTTGAAGACAAGGATTCGTTTGAAGGGGGAGGGCATGTTAGGATCTAATCCTAACCCCTCTCCATGGGTCATTAGTTAGTAGGATATGTTTACTATGTAATAAAGGAGGATATTAGTTAATAACACCTAATAAATAAAGGAGAATAATTCAATGTAAGAAGACCTAATAGAAGCTTCCTCTTCTAGAAATATCTTCATCTAGAAGTTTCCTTAGAAGGTAGAATTAGCATAAATAAGAGTAGTAGGCATTGGATATTTTTGTCTTGGATATTATCGTAACAAAGCTTTTCTCTGCTAGAGGTTTCCCCTTCACAGAAGCAAGTGAACATTTCTATCATTAATAAAGGTTCTCTTTCTGGTGTTATTCTGGTATTGTTCTGGATATATCATTATTGCTCTACCATTTCTCTCTAAATATTTTGGTTCTACATATTATATTACATATGGAACATTGCAAGTTTTATCATTGTAATTGTTTTAATTGTTTTCCTAAGTTGTAATAGTCTAGGGTTTTCGAGAAGAAGGACGTTTTCCCACAAATGTAATAGGAAGTGGAAGAATTATATAAATTATGGATTAAGTTTGGATCTAATCCATGGGGGATTAACCTTGTTGACCAATATCTGATCACTTTCATTCATAAAGGGGTTTTTAAAATTGTGAAAAAAAAAGTCAATATGTTGTAGATTTTGGGGTTGGGATGAGAGGTACTAGGGTTTTATAGGTATTGGGGGCTATAAAATGGGTATCTAGTAAAACTAGGTGTTTATTTAATTGGAAATATGTATTGGGAGGGGGGTCCAACAAAAGGAGTTTTGGAGTTATTTATTAATATCTAGTGAAATTAGGGGTATTCTTTAATATCCTATGAACGAAGGTCCTATGTCACAAGTTCAATAAGTGAAGACCCTGTGATATGATCCTATATTTCATGATCAAAATTAGGTTGTTTTAAGTTAATTAGAGTAATTGTATAATTTTGGTCAGATATGATCCTATCTCTATGGATTGGATCGATTGAGTCCTTATTGTATTGAAGGCTTGATAGATGAGAATAATGTAAGTGTGTGGGAGAGGAGTGCAGAGTGAGTGTGTGAATCATGTGAGAATCCTGAAGGAAACGAGTTTCATTCTCTAATCATATTTCTTCATATGTTGTGTTAGCACTAGGAATCACCTTTATATTGCATGGAAGGCAAGCCCAGTACGCATTAGGTTATATGTGATTATAAGAGTGTTTTAAAAGGTTCAAATGGAAAATACTCAAAATGATAATGTTCCAACTTAGAAAACATGGCTAGCATGCACCGACAATCAAGGTCTTGGCTAAATTCAATCAGTAATTGGGAGTGAGTATGAAAAGAGGGAATACTTCAATGAGTAGGGTGTAGGGGTTGTTGTAAACATTAGTTCTACAAAAAGCCTAAGGAAGAAAGATTCTTAACACAATATCTTCTTGAGTTCAAAAACTAAAGAAGCTGAATAAACATCATGAAAATATAATGATCAAACATCCACCATAATATCACCACAACCATTCATGTGAAGCATTCAAAGCATGAACATTTATCATCAGAAGAAAATAAGTTGAAAGAAAAGTTGATTTATATTAACCATGACATCTTCAATCAAGTACATAGCCAGTTCACAGTAAATTCATCAAAATATTACAGTCTAAGGGAGCCTTTCTCAACCATCTGAACCTACTAAATCATTTCATCTATCTATTTATAACAAAAGGGAGGAAACAACTGAAGGTACGAGCTGACCTCCTTCCCTTGAAAATCTCTAAGAATTTATTGCATCTAACAACTTGACTAACAACCTATGCTATAAAATAAGAAAGTGTTGGTGACTAATCCAACCAATCTTAAAACTGAATTTATTTCCCTTTGTTGTGCAACTCATTATTTTCCATGTGTCCTTCATGAGCATGTGGTTGTCATCATGCTACCAATTGTTGTTTCTGCAATCTTCTCCATCATCAGATATCCAAAAAGTTGTTAGCTTGACCTTCCTGGATCCTTGGTGTTTGTTAGTAGCCTCTTTGAGTAGAACTCTGAGTAGTGCACTTCAAAACTAGACAAGTAGAAAAGGTAGCGCCAAACCTTCCTATCCCCTATGCAAACTTTGGCCTCTGAGAGATATTATGTATTGAATTTTGGTAGCGCCACTTTGGTGCGTCCGTGTGCAAATTTCGTCTCTGCCAGATATTAGGTAGCGAATTTCGGTAGTGCCACTGTGAGTGTCTATGAAAATTTAGGTAGCACTGTCAAAATGAAGCACCTCCATCTTGAACATGTGCAGAGAAAGTAGTAACTTTGAATAGTATCAACCCCATTATCTTTAGGTGATTTGGAAACACTGTAGGTAACACTTCAATGAAACACTAAAATAGACTATTCTGTAGTGCCATAGTGCTACAAAATGTCTGCATTCTTACTTCTGAAGGAGTTAGCTCTTCTTAAAAAACCCAAAACTCAGAACATCAAGCACTTAGAAGCCTCTATAGGTGGTAGAAGTAATATTTCAATAACAGTTTAGCCTCATAAAAAGGAACCATCCTCAAAAATGGGGTTCACCTTTCACCAGTTGTTTCTTTACCTTGACACTTACCTCATACTCTTTCTTGTAGAAGGAGGATCTTCATTTGGCACACTAGACTTCTTCCTTTTAGAAATGACAAGCTTCTTCAGTGGGGCTATGTTCTCCTCGACTTCTAGTGTCTCTTTTTCAATAATAGCTTCAACCAATACCTGCAAGTTTCTTTGAGCTACTTCATCTTGAAAATGTTGCAACTCTGCTTTGAGCTTCCTGTTCTGAGACTAAAAGCCTTTGTTCTACCTATAAAGGTTTTTGAGTTGCCTATGAAGGGGTTGGGCCTTTCTTGTTGCAAACCTTTCTAGGTCAAGGGTATGACTATAGCCATCCATGAGCTCTTTCTTCTTCACTCTGTTAGACATGGCTTATGTTTTCAACCGAGCCACCTATTTCCTAGCATCCCTAAGTTTCCTGATTAATCTTTTGAATGTCTGACTATCAGGTGGAGTAGTGATGTGCATAGTCTCAACAGGATTTTTCTTGGTCTCCTCTTTATGCTGCATCGGAATTTCCTTATATGTCTCATCGGGCTTCTTGATACCTTTTCTTTTATCTTTCTTCTTTTGTACATGGGTTTCTTGTTTCTTTTCCACAGGATTTTCAATGCCTTTACCCTTCTTCTTTTGTATAGAGGTTTCTGGTAAGGAATGTTCTTCAAAAACCTCTTTAGGAACTGATGACCTTGTGAAAGGTTTCCTGCCCTTGGTATTGGCTGTTGGAGGAGAAGAGGGCAAGTGTAGCTTCTTCCCTTTCTTCGCTGTAGTTTTGGTAGAAGAAGGAACTTCTTCTAACCCTGGTGGAGGAGGAGGTGAAAAATCTGTGTGGGGAATGACAAGCTTCCTCCTTAGTTCCTGTGACCTGCTTGATGACCTAGGAAACTTGAACAAGAACTCTTCCCTTTCTCTTCCTACTGGTCCCTACTTTAGAAACACTGGTGGGTGCTAAAGGGATTGCATTCTGTGATTGAGGAGTAGATTCTATATCCAACTTGAAGTGAGAACCAACAACAAAATGTTCCCATGAAATATATTTTTTACCCAATTCCTTAGAGACTAGCATTATAATCAATCAAGAGTGGAAGATGATAGAATCCACATCCTTAGACTTGGATTAAATCCTGCCTGACATCTTACCTATGCTACTTAACAAATAATAGGGAATATTCATTTCAATTTTACCAGTAAAATGCAACAGAAGCCTTATATGGTACTGGTACAATGTGTTAAACCTCCCTTCACATGTAAAGTATCTCTGGATGATCTTCAATGTCCTGCCAAACTACTCAATCAATTGATTCCTTGACACACCTTTAGACAAATCACTGACTTGATGTTCAACCTTAAGGAAATCTTTGGCATAGGCTGCATTCAAAGCCACGGCTTTAAACCATTTCTCACCTGTGATAGAGATTCCTATTGTAGATGAAATAGAAGCCTCAGTCACCTCAAATTTTAAATCCCCTACCTTTGTTTTCCTGCCATCAAAATGTAAGGAAAACTACCTTGTCACCTCAGGATGGCCTCTTTGCATATTCTGGTAGAAAGAGAGTCATCCCACTCTTTGAAAAGATTCTCTTTCCATGGGCTCTGTATCAAAAATATGCATATCTATAGGTTCAGTTCTGTAATGTCCCCATCCACCCATGACTAGGCCACACTACACGAGGGAACATTTTCATTCTCTCACTGTGTAACATACTGTAACATACCCAATATTCAACTGAGCTATGCCACATAAAGTTTCTCTTCAAACTGCATGCAATTATAACATATACATACAACACTCTTGCGGAAGATTTACATATAAACGTAAACAAAAAAATACATTCTGTAAATATACGATTTCATACTGAAATAACAGTAAACACATATATGCAACATATATAGGGAAATACCCATAAACATACAGAAAGTATAATCACATATATGATAAACTATAGCGTAAGCACATAAATAACAATGCAACATGTAAATTTATCATACGATTGGTACTTATCTTGTAAATATTGTCACCAACTGCGTACAAACTGTCCACGAACCTCCCATCCTTAGACTACATTGTTCATCACTCTTAATAGTGAGTCACCCCCAAGATGGGACTAAAATCTACCCGGGTAAAGGGGTTCCTAACCAGGATAAAGGCTCATAGACAATAGGAAAGACTTCGTCTTAGGTGATCACTCAACTAACAACCTACAACCTCTCATTCCCCACATGCCTGTCCCACCTAAAAAAGTGTGCCCCTTCTCTTCTCAACAGTACTTCGGCTACCCCACTTCCCTTCCAGGGCTTCAACAACAAGCCGGACAGGAAGTCTCAGAGTATTGTAGCTGCAGTTTAACACCTTCAGGAAATTGATTCTCAACAATTCTCTCACTCAGAAAATTTCTCACAGGCCTGACAACTCACCTCTTCAAATTCCCATGGGCCTGACAACCCACTTCTTCAATCCCTATCCCAAGCTAACCAGGTAAACCAACCGGAAATGGTTATGGAAATAGGCTAATATACAGTGAAATGAATGTCTGAAGGATAATGGACTGCATGAGTGAAATGGTCATGGAATCATTGACTAGATGACTAAATGATGGAAATAATCGTGAGAGATATGATCATAAGAATGATCGTGAATAATTATCGTGAAAAGTGATCGTGAAGGTGTACGAATGAGCTAATTCCCCATGATATGTATGCATTTACCCAACTTGACACATGTCATGTTGGAAGCTACTTTGGTCCACTTGTCCCCAACTTTAGAACTTAGGATAAAATAATTATCCATACTTTATGTTTTAAGAAATATTAATATAATATTCTTTTTTTGGCTTAAGCTCTCTAGCTTATCCCTTTCCCTTAAATTTTGGCCCTCCCTTTCCCTAACTGGTGGAGTTCAGTCCCCCATATCTTTTATTGTGGTTATTCTATGTGCAACGTTGTATTTTATATTAATCATGAGACATATACAAAATAGGCGCACTGGCCTTTAACATATAGGCACTCTGGCCTAATTCAAAACCATAAGCATCCCAACTTATAATAACTGGCTCACCAGCTTATAAGACATATCATATACACAAGTCTCATTGAACTCCATACTACATGCACTTTAGTTACTACGCGCAGTATCTGGGAATGTGCATGCTACATCATTTTACTGCGCAATACATGTGTGCACTATGCCATGAAAGGTGCATTACAAAATAATGTCAAAACAACTCACCAACTTAAGTACACTTACATTACATTTACAATTGGGTTCGGCCAAGGGATATTACAATCCCCTCCCCTTATTTATGCACTGCCCTCAGTGCATCATATACCCATATACAACAAAATTTTCAAAAATGCTCAAAACGATCTGAGTATTCTATCTACATTGCATCCTCATGCTCCCAAGTAGTGTCCTTAGGACCCTACTAGGTCCATTTGATCTTTACAATCCCTTTGGCTCAATTTCGGAGCTACTTGATTTTCAGGTCCAAAATGCACACCATATGCACTTGAAAAATGCTTTCTTGCTCCACTTGAATCACATTCCAATCAATAACATGATTAACATCATGTATATATTTATTTACCAATGATACATGGGATGCATTATGAACGTACATATGTGTAGGCAATGCAAACATATAAGCAACTGGACCAATCCTCTCTAGGATTTCAAATGGCCCACAAAATCTGGTTGCCAACTTGGCACAACTTCCTATCTTCAGGAAACTCCTGCTAGCTTTCACTTTCAGGAAAACATGATCACTCACTTTGAACTCTTTATGGTTTCTGTTCTTATCAGCATAAATTTTCTACCTATCTTGGGAAGATTTTAAATTCTTCTTAATTTTTATCATTTGGTTCTCCATCTCGTTGAGAAACTCTGGCCCAAATACTATCCTATCAGCTAGATTATCCCATCTCACTAGATTATTTCACTTTATGTCGTAAAGTTCTTCAAATGGGATCATCTTCAATGATGCCTGATACCCATTGTTGTAAGTGAATTCTACCAAGTACAGGTAGTCTTCCCATTTCAATGGTTTGTCCATCACATACATTTTCAGTATGTCTTCTATCACTCTGTTCACCCTCTCTATTGTCCATCAGACTCAGGATGATAAGCTGTACTAAAGTTTAGATTCATTTTGAATCCTTGCCAGAAATTTGAGGTGAATTTCGGGTCTCTGTCAGACACAATTGTTTTAGTAATTCCATGTAATCGTGCCACTTCCTTCATGAAAATATCAACAACATCTTCTTCCTTGTGAGTAGTTTTCAGTGGAATAAAATGGGCATATTTTGTAAGCTTGTCCACCACCACCATGATTGAATCATGTAGCTTGCTTGTTCTGGGAAATCCCGTAATAAAATACATTGTCACCACTTCCCACTTCCATTCAGGAATGGGCAAAGGTTGCAGCAACCCTGCTGGGTGCCTATGCTTAGCTTTAACTTTCTTTCATTCCATACATCTAGCGATGTATTCAATGATCTCTCTCTTCATACTTGGCCAAAAGTAATGGATCTTGATCACTGCCATGGTTTTCTGATATCCAGGGTGCCCTGCATAAGGGACATTATGCATTTCAAGCAAAATCATATGTTTCAAGTCCTGGACATTTGGAATAAAAAATTTGTTCTTGTGCAACAATATTCCATCTATTCCCAAATTATAATTATCCACCTTTTGTGGCATCTTACCCTATTGTAGCTTTGCTACCAATTCTCTGTATTGCATATTTGCATTTACAACCTCCTGAATTTTTCTTTAATATTAGTCTGATACATGCTAATGGTTGTAGTATGTAGTTCATGCACCCTCCTGCTAAGTGCATCAACCACTTTATTCTCTTTCCCCTTGATATGCTTTATATCAAAGTCATATTCGCTTAGAAATTATAACCATCTGCTTTGCCTAACATTTAGATTTGGATGATCAAATAAATATTTCAGAACATTGTGGTTTGTTCTTAGCTCAAACCTCTTCCCCATGAGGTAGTGTCTCCATTTCCTCAAGGCATGCACTATGGTTGCCAAGTCTAAATCATGAGTGGCATAGTTTCTTTCATGCTCCTTCAACTTTCTTGATTCATAACATATAGAAAACCCATTTTGACTAAGGAATCCACCAAGTCCTTCATTACATGCATCTGTGCATACAATGAAGTATTCATTTGGGTTTGCAATCCTTAATATTGGAGCACTTGTCAATAATTGTTTCAAGTGTTGGAAACTCTTTTCGCAATCCAGTGTCCACTGAAACTTCACTCCCTTTATTTGCAAGGAAGTGATTGGGCGTGCAATATTTGAGAATCCTTCAATAAATCTTATGTAGTAGCCTACAAGACACATTAATGATCTCACCTCTGTCACATTCTTCGGCGTTGACCATTCTCTAATGGCTTCTATCTTTTCAGGATCCACTATTATCCCATCCTTTGAAATGATATGCCCCAAATAATGAATTTATTTCTGATAAAATGAGCACTTGCTCAATTTGGCATATAAATGATGCTCCCTTAATACTTTCAACACCATCCTCAAATGATGGTCATTCTCTTCCTCTGACTTAGAATATATAAGAATTCCATCCAAAAAGACAATGAAAAATTTGTCCAAATATTCTTGGAAAACACCATTCATTAAGCACATGAAAACAATCGGTGCATTTGACAACCCAAATGACACCACTGTGAACTCATAATGACCATACCTTGTCCTAAAGGTGGTCTTGTTGATATCTTCTTCTTTAATCCTTACCTGATGGAATCCTGATCTGAGATCTATCTTTGAAAATATCTTTGCATCCTTCAATTGATCAAAGAGACCTTCAATCCTTGGCAGCGGATACTTGTTCTTAACAGTCACTTTATTCAACTATCCGAAGTCAATGCACAATCTTAATGTTCCATATTTATTTTCCACAAACAATATTGGGGCACCCTAAAGTGACACACTTGGGCATATATACCCCTTCTTCAGACGTTCTTCAAGCTTCATTTTCAACTCCTTCAACTCTGGCATATTCATTCTGTAAGGAGTCTTTGACACTGGAGTTTCTCCAGGAATTAGATTTATAGAGAAATCAATGTCTCTCCTTGGAGGTAGTCCTGGTATCTCCTTGAACACATATTCAAAATCTTGTAGGAATGCATAATCCTCCAAATTTGGCACCTTATCTCTAGGTGTCTCCGCCAAATGAGATGAAATTATTTGACACCCTTTTCTATAACATTTCTTCAGCTGCAATGCTGAAATTTCTCTAATGGTTACTACCATGGGAATTCCCTGCACTTTCCTTAGTTTCCCTTCCTCATCCAAGAAAGTAAATGTTTTTTTGTGAAAGTCTAAGAGAGTATGATTTTGGTCCAACCAATCCATCCCAATTAGATAGTCACAGGAACNAAAGGATAGGATATCTGTGCACACCTCTCCAGATCCTCCTTCCCCGAATTGGATCAAAGTACAAATCCTTACACAGTCTGTCTACACCAAGCACTTACAAAAATGCTTGCACTTAGCTCAACAATCCTCAACATGTTCGTGCACAAGGATACTACTCATGCACTAAGCTAAACAATCACTCGTAACCCCCTAACTTACATCACCTAGATAATTATTTATACATTACAAAAAGGGTCTAAAATGGGTAAGACCCATGGGTCGACATCCCATACCCATTACATAAACCCTAAAAGCCCCACAAATCCCCAAAAATGGGTGAGATCCTGCGATCTCCACTTCACCTAGGAGCTTTGTCTTCGACCAACCTATAGAAGTCCCAAAAATGGTCAAACATGACCAGTGTTTCCTCAAAACCTGGTCTAGGTCCAAAACTTGGCATTCTTTCCAAGTGCACACCCTCTACACACTCCATTATTTTCAATATTTAACTCTATAATACCTATAACAATCTACTTCGTAATCGACAATGACCTTCAATGTAGGTCTTCCAACCTCTTGTGCTACAACTCACATATTCTATCACCATCATGTACTAAAGCTTGGACAAGCTTTCCCTACAACCTATATAAATTGATCTCTCTAACCTCAAGGACCACTGTTGTGTCTAAGATATCTTTCTATGGACTTATGAGTACTTTCCATCTCATAAAAGTAACGAGAAAACCCCTATCCTCCATATTAGAGGCTAAGATAAAATTCTTCTTCAAACCTGGTATGTAAAGCACATCCTGGGCATCCAACAAACCTCCTAAATCAAGTTGCAATGTAAATGTTCCCTTTCCCTTGAATTCATACTTGATATCATCACCAAGCTCCACATGAACATCTAATTCCCTCTCCATCAGACTTCTAAATAGCTACCGTGCTTCTGTATCTATGTTATTATGTGTTAATCATCTTTTAATATTTTTTATTCATGTCATTCTACTCATAAAATCCAGATCATCCCATCTCTCACTTAATTTATCTCTGACCAAGAATGTAAATTCAATATTCCTTCGAAGACTCATTGTACCCAACAAATGTACTCATTCTACCTGAAGTGTCTATCTTGGTCCTTTTCTCCTTGGGTACATGAATGTATACTGAACACCAAAATATCTCGAAGTGTCCAACCTCAGGCTTCACTCTAGTGAAGGCCTCCTTGGGAGTCATGTTCCTCAAGGAATTTTGTCCTGAACATACACTACAGTCATGGATTCCTCTTCCCATCGAAACATAGCTAAATGTTGATCATGAATCATTTCCTTGACTGTCTCAACAATAGATCTGTTCTTCCTCTTTGTGGACCCATTCAATTGAGGGTTGTGAGGAATGGTGTACTACCTCTTCATCCTTTAATCAAAAATATCATGGGCTCTGCTAGATCATCATGTGTATTGGTTCAATGGTCTACAAATTGGCCCTTCCTGCTACTTCCAAAATCCATCCAGTGTTCCATGTTTCCTGTCTAAAGAAAGTGGCGGGATAAAATTGTAGGGTCCAAACCATCCTTCTAGAATTAGATGAATAAGTATCTCTTTGGTTCCAACCAGACGAAATCCTCAACAACCGTGAATGTTATCTATGTGGCAGAAATCTCAAGGAAATGTTGATCAAGTGGAAGGACACAATAGTAGAGGATGCGACCTGGGAACCAATGACCATACTCCATCAATTTCCATACCTGCAGCCTTGAAGAAAAGGATTCATTTGAAGGGGGGGGGCATGTTAGGATCTAATCCTAACCCCTCTCCATGGGTCATTAGTTAGTAGGATATGTTTACTATGTAATAAAGGAGGATATTAGTTAATAACACCTAATAAATAAAGGAGAATAATTCAATGTAAGAAGACCTAATAGAAGCTTCCTCTTCTAGAAAGATCTCCATCTAGAAGTTTCCTTAGAAGGTAGAATTAGTATAAATAAGAGTAGTAGGCATTGGATATTTTTGTCTTGGAGATTATCATAGTAGAGATTTTCTCTGCTAGAGGTTTCCCCTTCGCAGAAGCAAGTGAACATTGCTATCATTAATAAAGGTTCTCTTCCTGGTGTTATTCTGGTATTCTTCTGGATATATCATTATTGTTCTACCATTTCTCTCTAAATATTTTGGTTCTACATATTATATTACATGTGGAACATTGCATGTTTTATCATTGTAATTGTTTTAATTATTTTCCTAAGTTGTAATAGTCTAGGGTTTTCGAGAAGAAGGACGTTTTTCCACAAATGTAATGGGAAGTGGAAGAATTATATAAATTATGGATTAAGTTTGGATCTAATCCATGGGGGCTTCACCTTGTTGACCAATATCTGATCACTTTCATTCATAAAGGGGTTTTTAAAATTGTGAAAAACAAAGTCAATATGTTGTAGATTTTGGGGTTGGGATGAGAGGTACTAGGGTTTTATAGGTATTGGGGGCTATAAAATGGGTATCTAGTAAAACTAGGTGTTTATTTAATCGGAAATATGTATTGGGAGGGGGGTCCAACAAAAGGAGTTTTGGAGTTATTTATTAATATCTAGTGAAATTAGGGGTATTCTTTAATATCCTATGAACGAAGATGCTATGTCACAAGTTCAATAAGTGAAGACNGTTAGTAGGATATGTTTACTATGTAATAAAGGAGGATATTAGTTAATAACACCTAATAAATAAAGGAGAATAATTCAATGTAAGAAGACCTAATAGAAGCTTCCTCTTCTAGAAATATCTTCATCTAGAAGTTTCCTTAGAAGGTAGAATTAGCATAAATAAGAGTAGTAGGCATTGGATATTTTTGTCTTGGATATTATCGTAACAAAGCTTTTCTCTGCTAGAGGTTTCCCCTTCACAGAAGCAAGTGAACATTTCTATCATTAATAAAGGTTCTCTTTCTGGTGTTATTCTGGTATTGTTCTGGATATATCATTATTGCTCTACCATTTCTCTCTAAATATTTTGGTTCTACATATTATATTACATATGGAACATTGCAAGTTTTATCATTGTAATTGTTTTAATTGTTTTCCTAAGTTGTAATAGTCTAGGGTTTTCGAGAAGAAGGACGTTTTCCCACAAATGTAATAGGAAGTGGAAGAATTATATAAATTATGGATTAAGTTTGGATCTAATCCATGGGGGATTAACCTTGTTGACCAATATCTGATCACTTTCATTCATAAAGGGGTTTTTAAAATTGTGAAAAAAAAAGTCAATATGTTGTAGATTTTGGGGTTGGGATGAGAGGTACTAGGGTTTTATAGGTATTGGGGGCTATAAAATGGGTATCTAGTAAAACTAGGTGTTTATTTAATTGGAAATATGTATTGGGAGGGGGGTCCAACAAAAGGAGTTTTGGAGTTATTTATTAATATCTAGTGAAATTAGGGGTATTCTTTAATATCCTATGAACGAAGGTCCTATGTCACAAGTTCAATAAGTGAAGACCCTGTGATATGATCCTATATTTCATGATCAAAATTAGGTTGTTTTAAGTTAATTAGAGTAATTGTATAATTTTGGTCAGATATGATCCTATCTCTATGGATTGGATCGATTGAGTCCTTATTGTATTGAAGGCTTGATAGATGAGAATAATGTAAGTGTGTGGGAGAGGAGTGCAGAGTGAGTGTGTGAATCATGTGAGAATCCTGAAGGAAACGAGTTTCATTCTCTAATCATATTTCTTCATATGTTGTGTTAGCACTAGGAATCACCTTTATATTGCATGGAAGGCAAGCCCAGTACGCATTAGGTTATATGTGATTATAAGAGTGTTTTAAAAGGTTCAAATGGAAAATACTCAAAATGATAATGTTCCAACTTAGAAAACATGGCTAGCATGCACCGACAATCAAGGTCTTGGCTAAATTCAATCAGTAATTGGGAGTGAGTATGAAAAGAGGGAATACTTCAATGAGTAGGGTGTAGGGGTTGTTGTAAACATTAGTTCTACAAAAAGCCTAAGGAAGAAAGATTCTTAACACAATATCTTCTTGAGTTCAAAAACTAAAGAAGCTGAATAAACATCATGAAAATATAATGATCAAACATCCACCATAATATCACCACAACCATTCATGTGAAGCATTCAAAGCATGAACATTTATCATCAGAAGAAAATAAGTTGAAAGAAAAGTTGATTTATATTAACCATGACATCTTCAATCAAGTACATAGCCAGTTCACAGTAAATTCATCAAAATATTACAGTCTAAGGGAGCCTTTCTCAACCATCTGAACCTACTAAATCATTTCATCTATCTATTTATAACAAAAGGGAGGAAACAACTGAAGGTACGAGCTGACCTCCTTCCCTTGAAAATCTCTAAGAATTTATTGCATCTAACAACTTGACTAACAACCTATGCTATAAAATAAGAAAGTGTTGGTGACTAATCCAACCAATCTTAAAACTGAATTTATTTCCCTTTGTTGTGCAACTCATTATTTTCCATGTGTCCTTCATGAGCATGTGGTTGTCATCATGCTACCAATTGTTGTTTCTGCAATCTTCTCCATCATCAGATATCCAAAAAGTTGTTAGCTTGACCTTCCTGGATCCTTGGTGTTTGTTAGTAGCCTCTTTGAGTAGAACTCTGAGTAGTGCACTTCAAAACTAGACAAGTAGAAAAGGTAGCGCCAAACCTTCCTATCCCCTATGCAAACTTTGGCCTCTGAGAGATATTATGTATTGAATTTTGGTAGCGCCACTTTGGTGCGTCCGTGTGCAAATTTCGTCTCTGCCAGATATTAGGTAGCGAATTTCGGTAGTGCCACTGTGAGTGTCTATGAAAATTTAGGTAGCACTGTCAAAATGAAGCACCTCCATCTTGAACATGTGCAGAGAAAGTAGTAACTTTGAATAGTATCAACCCCATTATCTTTAGGTGATTTGGAAACACTGTAGGTAACACTTCAATGAAACACTAAAATAGACTATTCTGTAGTGCCATAGTGCTACAAAATGTCTGCATTCTTACTTCTGAAGGAGTTAGCTCTTCTTAAAAAACCCAAAACTCAGAACATCAAGCACTTAGAAGCCTCTATAGGTGGTAGAAGTAATATTTCAATAACAGTTTAGCCTCATAAAAAGGAACCATCCTCAAAAATGGGGTTCACCTTTCACCAGTTGTTTCTTTACCTTGACACTTACCTCATACTCTTTCTTGTAGAAGGAGGATCTTCATTTGGCACACTAGACTTCTTCCTTTTAGAAATGACAAGCTTCTTCAGTGGGGCTATGTTCTCCTCGACTTCTAGTGTCTCTTTTTCAATAATAGCTTCAACCAATACCTGCAAGTTTCTTTGAGCTACTTCATCTTGAAAATGTTGCAACTCTGCTTTGAGCTTCCTGTTCTGAGACTAAAAGCCTTTGTTCTACCTATAAAGGTTTTTGAGTTGCCTATGAAGGGGTTGGGCCTTTCTTGTTGCAAACCTTTCTAGGTCAAGGGTATGACTATAGCCATCCATGAGCTCTTTCTTCTTCACTCTGTTAGACATGGCTTATGTTTTCAACCGAGCCACCTATTTCCTAGCATCCCTAAGTTTCCTGATTAATCTTTTGAATGTCTGACTATCAGGTGGAGTAGTGATGTGCATAGTCTCAACAGGATTTTTCTTGGTCTCCTCTTTATGCTGCATCGGAATTTCCTTATATGTCTCATCGGGCTTCTTGATACCTTTTCTTTTATCTTTCTTCTTTTGTACATGGGTTTCTTGTTTCTTTTCCACAGGATTTTCAATGCCTTTACCCTTCTTCTTTTGTATAGAGGTTTCTGGTAAGGAATGTTCTTCAAAAACCTCTTTAGGAACTGATGACCTTGTGAAAGGTTTCCTGCCCTTGGTATTGGCTGTTGGAGGAGAAGAGGGCAAGTGTAGCTTCTTCCCTTTCTTCGCTGTAGTTTTGGTAGAAGAAGGAACTTCTTCTAACCCTGGTGGAGGAGGAGGTGAAAAATCTGTGTGGGGAATGACAAGCTTCCTCCTTAGTTCCTGTGACCTGCTTGATGACCTAGGAAACTTGAACAAGAACTCTTCCCTTTCTCTTCCTACTGGTCCCTACTTTAGAAACACTGGTGGGTGCTAAAGGGATTGCATTCTGTGATTGAGGAGTAGATTCTATATCCAACTTGAAGTGAGAACCAACAACAAAATGTTCCCATGAAATATATTTTTTACCCAATTCCTTAGAGACTAGCATTATAATCAATCAAGAGTGGAAGATGATAGAATCCACATCCTTAGACTTGGATTAAATCCTGCCTGACATCTTACCTATGCTACTTAACAAATAATAGGGAATATTCATTTCAATTTTACCAGTAAAATGCAACAGAAGCCTTATATGGTACTGGTACAATGTGTTAAACCTCCCTTCACATGTAAAGTATCTCTGGATGATCTTCAATGTCCTGCCAAACTACTCAATCAATTGATTCCTTGACACACCTTTAGACAAATCACTGACTTGATGTTCAACCTTAAGGAAATCTTTGGCATAGGCTGCATTCAAAGCCACGGCTTTAAACCATTTCTCACCTGTGATAGAGATTCCTATTGTAGATGAAATAGAAGCCTCAGTCACCTCAAATTTTAAATCCCCTACCTTTGTTTTCCTGCCATCAAAATGTAAGGAAAACTACCTTGTCACCTCAGGATGGCCTCTTTGCATATTCTGGTAGAAAGAGAGTCATCCCACTCTTTGAAAAGATTCTCTTTCCATGGGCTCTGTATCAAAAATATGCATATCTATAGGTTCAGTTCTGTAATGTCCCCATCCACCCATGACTAGGCCACACTACACGAGGGAACATTTTCATTCTCTCACTGTGTAACATACTGTAACATACCCAATATTCAACTGAGCTATGCCACATAAAGTTTCTCTTCAAACTGCATGCAATTATAACATATACATACAACACTCTTGCGGAAGATTTACATATAAACGTAAACAAAAAAATACATTCTGTAAATATACGATTTCATACTGAAATAACAGTAAACACATATATGCAACATATATAGGGAAATACCCATAAACATACAGAAAGTATAATCACATATATGATAAACTATAGCGTAAGCACATAAATAACAATGCAACATGTAAATTTATCATACGATTGGTACTTATCTTGTAAATATTGTCACCAACTGCGTACAAACTGTCCACGAACCTCCCATCCTTAGACTACATTGTTCATCACTCTTAATAGTGAGTCACCCCCAAGATGGGACTAAAATCTACCCGGGTAAAGGGGTTCCTAACCAGGATAAAGGCTCATAGACAATAGGAAAGACTTCGTCTTAGGTGATCACTCAACTAACAACCTACAACCTCTCATTCCCCACATGCCTGTCCCACCTAAAAAAGTGTGCCCCTTCTCTTCTCAACAGTACTTCGGCTACCCCACTTCCCTTCCAGGGCTTCAACAACAAGCCGGACAGGAAGTCTCAGAGTATTGTAGCTGCAGTTTAACACCTTCAGGAAATTGATTCTCAACAATTCTCTCACTCAGAAAATTTCTCACAGGCCTGACAACTCACCTCTTCAAATTCCCATGGGCCTGACAACCCACTTCTTCAATCCCTATCCCAAGCTAACCAGGTAAACCAACCGGAAATGGTTATGGAAATAGGCTAATATACAGTGAAATGAATGTCTGAAGGATAATGGACTGCATGAGTGAAATGGTCATGGAATCATTGACTAGATGACTAAATGATGGAAATAATCGTGAGAGATATGATCATAAGAATGATCGTGAATAATTATCGTGAAAAGTGATCGTGAAGGTGTACGAATGAGCTAATTCCCCATGATATGTATGCATTTACCCAACTTGACACATGTCATGTTGGAAGCTACTTTGGTCCACTTGTCCCCAACTTTAGAACTTAGGATAAAATAATTATCCATACTTTATGTTTTAAGAAATATTAATATAATATTCTTTTTTTGGCTTAAGCTCTCTAGCTTATCCCTTTCCCTTAAATTTTGGCCCTCCCTTTCCCTAACTGGTGGAGTTCAGTCCCCCATATCTTTTATTGTGGTTATTCTATGTGCAACGTTGTATTTTATATTAATCATGAGACATATACAAAATAGGCGCACTGGCCTTTAACATATAGGCACTCTGGCCTAATTCAAAACCATAAGCATCCCAACTTATAATAACTGGCTCACCAGCTTATAAGACATATCATATACACAAGTCTCATTGAACTCCATACTACATGCACTTTAGTTACTACGCGCAGTATCTGGGAATGTGCATGCTACATCATTTTACTGCGCAATACATGTGTGCACTATGCCATGAAAGGTGCATTACAAAATAATGTCAAAACAACTCACCAACTTAAGTACACTTACATTACATTTACAATTGGGTTCGGCCAAGGGATATTACAATCCCCTCCCCTTATTTATGCACTGCCCTCAGTGCATCATATACCCATATACAACAAAATTTTCAAAAATGCTCAAAACGATCTGAGTATTCTATCTACATTGCATCCTCATGCTCCCAAGTAGTGTCCTTAGGACCCTACTAGGTCCATTTGATCTTTACAATCCCTTTGGCTCAATTTCGGAGCTACTTGATTTTCAGGTCCAAAATGCACACCATATGCACTTGAAAAATGCTTTCTTGCTCCACTTGAATCACATTCCAATCAATAACATGATTAACATCATGTATATATTTATTTACCAATGATACATGGGATGCATTATGAACGTACATATGTGTAGGCAATGCAAACATATAAGCAACTGGACCAATCCTCTCTAGGATTTCAAATGGCCCACAAAATCTGGTTGCCAACTTGGCACAACTTCCTATCTTCAGGAAACTCCTGCTAGCTTTCACTTTCAGGAAAACATGATCACTCACTTTGAACTCTTTATGGTTTCTGTTCTTATCAGCATAAATTTTCTACCTATCTTGGGAAGATTTTAAATTCTTCTTAATTTTTATCATTTGGTTCTCCATCTCGTTGAGAAACTCTGGCCCAAATACTATCCTATCAGCTAGATTATCCCATCTCACTAGATTATTTCACTTTATGTCGTAAAGTTCTTCAAATGGGATCATCTTCAATGATGCCTGATACCCATTGTTGTAAGTGAATTCTACCAAGTACAGGTAGTCTTCCCATTTCAATGGTTTGTCCATCACATACATTTTCAGTATGTCTTCTATCACTCTGTTCACCCTCTCTATTGTCCATCAGACTCAGGATGATAAGCTGTACTAAAGTTTAGATTCATTTTGAATCCTTGCCAGAAATTTGAGGTGAATTTCGGGTCTCTGTCAGACACAATTGTTTTAGTAATTCCATGTAATCGTGCCACTTCCTTCATGAAAATATCAACAACATCTTCTTCCTTGTGAGTAGTTTTCAGTGGAATAAAATGGGCATATTTTGTAAGCTTGTCCACCACCACCATGATTGAATCATGTAGCTTGCTTGTTCTGGGAAATCCCGTAATAAAATACATTGTCACCACTTCCCACTTCCATTCAGGAATGGGCAAAGGTTGCAGCAACCCTGCTGGGTGCCTATGCTTAGCTTTAACTTTCTTTCATTCCATACATCTAGCGATGTATTCAATGATCTCTCTCTTCATACTTGGCCAAAAGTAATGGATCTTGATCACTGCCATGGTTTTCTGATATCCAGGGTGCCCTGCATAAGGGACATTATGCATTTCAAGCAAAATCATATGTTTCAAGTCCTGGACATTTGGAATAAAAAATTTGTTCTTGTGCAACAATATTCCATCTATTCCCAAATTATAATTATCCACCTTTTGTGGCATCTTACCCTATTGTAGCTTTGCTACCAATTCTCTGTATTGCATATTTGCATTTACAACCTCCTGAATTTTTCTTTAATATTAGTCTGATACATGCTAATGGTTGTAGTATGTAGTTCATGCACCCTCCTGCTAAGTGCATCAACCACTTTATTCTCTTTCCCCTTGATATGCTTTATATCAAAGTCATATTCGCTTAGAAATTATAACCATCTGCTTTGCCTAACATTTAGATTTGGATGATCAAATAAATATTTCAGAACATTGTGGTTTGTTCTTAGCTCAAACCTCTTCCCCATGAGGTAGTGTCTCCATTTCCTCAAGGCATGCACTATGGTTGCCAAGTCTAAATCATGAGTGGCATAGTTTCTTTCATGCTCCTTCAACTTTCTTGATTCATAACATATAGAAAACCCATTTTGACTAAGGAATCCACCAAGTCCTTCATTACATGCATCTGTGCATACAATGAAGTATTCATTTGGGTTTGCAATCCTTAATATTGGAGCACTTGTCAATAATTGTTTCAAGTGTTGGAAACTCTTTTCGCAATCCAGTGTCCACTGAAACTTCACTCCCTTTATTTGCAAGGAAGTGATTGGGCGTGCAATATTTGAGAATCCTTCAATAAATCTTATGTAGTAGCCTACAAGACACATTAATGATCTCACCTCTGTCACATTCTTCGGCGTTGACCATTCTCTAATGGCTTCTATCTTTTCAGGATCCACTATTATCCCATCCTTTGAAATGATATGCCCCAAATAATGAATTTATTTCTGATAAAATGAGCACTTGCTCAATTTGGCATATAAATGATGCTCCCTTAATACTTTCAACACCATCCTCAAATGATGGTCATTCTCTTCCTCTGACTTAGAATATATAAGAATTCCATCCAAAAAGACAATGAAAAATTTGTCCAAATATTCTTGGAAAACACCATTCATTAAGCACATGAAAACAATCGGTGCATTTGACAACCCAAATGACACCACTGTGAACTCATAATGACCATACCTTGTCCTAAAGGTGGTCTTGTTGATATCTTCTTCTTTAATCCTTACCTGATGGAATCCTGATCTGAGATCTATCTTTGAAAATATCTTTGCATCCTTCAATTGATCAAAGAGACCTTCAATCCTTGGCAGCGGATACTTGTTCTTAACAGTCACTTTATTCAACTATCCGAAGTCAATGCACAATCTTAATGTTCCATATTTATTTTCCACAAACAATATTGGGGCACCCTAAAGTGACACACTTGGGCATATATACCCCTTCTTCAGACGTTCTTCAAGCTTCATTTTCAACTCCTTCAACTCTGGCATATTCATTCTGTAAGGAGTCTTTGACACTGGAGTTTCTCCAGGAATTAGATTTATAGAGAAATCAATGTCTCTCCTTGGAGGTAGTCCTGGTATCTCCTTGAACACATATTCAAAATCTTGTAGGAATGCATAATCCTCCAAATTTGGCACCTTATCTCTAGGTGTCTCCGCCAAATGAGATGAAATTATTTGACACCCTTTTCTATAACATTTCTTCAGCTGCAATGCTGAAATTTCTCTAATGGTTACTACCATGGGAATTCCCTGCACTTTCCTTAGTTTCCCTTCCTCATCCAAGAAAGTAAATGTTTTTTTGTGAAAGTCTAAGAGAGTATGATTTTGGTCCAACCAATCCATCCCAATTAGATAGTCACAGGAACATAAAGGAAAGATGTTCAAATCTTCCTTGGTGTTCAGTCCATTCATGTCCATGAGGCATGACTTAACCATCTCATTAACTTTTCTTTTGGCTCTTGTAGCTAGTTGCACCAACCAAGATTTACCATGCTTTCTTCTTGGCAATTGAAAACTTTCCACCATATTAGGTTCTATATAACTATGACTAGCTCTTGAATCAATTAAAATAACAATGGTTTGGTTGTTGATCATACCTTCCACTTCAATCATGTGGGACTGATACTTCGCTTTCTTGTTGTCTAGGGATGCATAGATCCTTGGCACATATCTTCCCATGTCCTCCATTGTTTCAACTTGATGTACATTGTGAACAACCCTACCTTTTTCACCTCTGTGAGGACAATCTATGAACCTATGATCTCCTTTACAACCCCAACATTGAATAGGTGGATTCCTTGGCCTTTGACTCCCTATGTCAATTGTTCTGGGTTCTTTAGGTGTTTGTTGTCCTTGTGGATTATTTCTAAAGAATGGTGGCTTAGCTCCCTTCTTCCTTGATCCATATTGAATTTATTTTTGTCTTCCCAAGAGTTTTGGAAAGTTGGCCTTGATTTCTACTGATCATATAGGCATTTAGCTCACCTTATGGTCTCTTCCAATGTCTTGGGATCATCATATTGTATTTTTTCATTGATGAATGATGGCAATCCACTCAAATACCTTTGAATTTTGACTGTCGCATCCTTGATGAAAGAGACATACTTCAACAGTTCTAGAAACCTTTTCTCATATTCATCTATGGTCATAATTCCAAGCTTGAGTTCAAATAACTCTTTCATTTTCTTATCATAGTATCTCTTAGTCAAGTATTTCTTCTCAAAATACTTCTTGAATTCCCTCCAAGTAACACTTTTCTCTTTAATGTGTTGCACCTGCACAAGCTGATCCCACCACATGGAGGCCTTTCCCTTGAGTTAATAGATAACAATTCTACTTTCTGCATGAGAAGAATAATTATGCAATTGAAAATACTTTCTCATGCCCAACAACCATGTTTCTGCATCTTCATCCTTCTTGTGCTCACCATCAAATGTACGAGGTTTGATTTTGTTCATTTCTCCTCGTAGCTCATCCACCCCAGAACTCTTATGCCTTTTGACAGGGGATGGACTTGAGTTGTTGCATGTTCTCTTATTGGAATGCCTTGGGGAGTGATTGTTACACATTATTTTGGTCACTCTGATGGTGTCTCTACAGTTATGTGTTCAGGCTCTCATAAGGACCTTTTTCCTGAGAAAAGTGATTGTTGTCTTCTTCCATAAAACATATTTTTAAGATGAGTTTGCAGATTGACTACGTTGTAGGGTGTGAGAATATTGATTCTCGCAGGCAATCCTATACCTAGCCTATGAGGTGTTCGTAGTCTACTCTATAGGTAGGGTTCAGACCTATTTTAAAGATTAAAAGGAAGAGGAAGTTACGAAGGTTCTAGAAGAGGATATTCTAGAAAATGAGTTGGCATTCACATGGTTGGCATCCTACTGACTTCTCAGATTTAGTGGGATCATCCTCATCCCTTTAACCATCTCTCCTTCTCCTATATAATGAAGGGCTTCTCAAGGAAGAGGTTAAGCAAGATTGAATGGAGAATTGATGAAAGAATTGTGTGAGGAACCCTATTTGAATTGAATCTTGAGGCCTCCATTTGTCCATCAAGCCATACTATATTTTCTTCATGCAAGTGTAGAGAAAGTGTGTGTGTTGGAACCAAGGACCAATGAAAGGAAGCTTGTGACATCAAGGTGATATGGTTGTATCTTCTACTTTCATTTAATATAATATAGTGGCATGTCCCTTTCCCATAAAATCACTCTTATTTTATCGCATAACTCCTTGATCATATACATAGGTTGTCATTGAATATACTTTGCTATATTCACTTTGGTTGGTTTGTGTTGTCTTGGACCTGATCTCACAAGAGCACCGAAGCGAAGTAGGAACAACAAAGACCTAAGGAAGCAATATAAAGGTATGTCACTCATTCCTTCTTGGTAGTAGATTCGATGATTACAACTTAGGGAAAGAGTCATGTCCTATCCTATTTTGTTTTAAATTTAGGTGGATCTAGGGAGATCTGTTAGTGTCCGCATATACCGATTTATTTTATAATAGTGATGGTGGTGTCTGCTAACACTTATTTCTTTTCTTTTCTCATCCGAAGTCTTGTGACTTCCATATTTTCTTAAGCCACTCTCCTTAACCAATTTATTTTCTATTTTTTTCAAGCCCTCCAATAACTTCATGTTGAAGTCATCCTACTACTCCTTGGATCTGATAAGCCTTATATTATCATCTTTATGGATTTGGACATCCTTCTGCAAATTTTTAATGGTCCCTTCCATATTCATGTTTTCATTCCTTTCTTCTCCATGTCCATTGGAGTTTGTTCCTTCAATGCCCAAATAGACATCCATCCCTCTGCTCTCATCTTGTTGACTGTAATTATCCTATGCCTCTTCCATTCCTATGGAATATGCATTGATATGATATGATCTAGTTGTTGTTAATTCTGCAAAATGTGCAGCCATCGAAACTTATCAGGCTAACAATTCAACAATTCATGAAAAATATGAACCATTTTGGTTCAATATATACATCAGAATTATATCTTATGATTACTTGGTGTTATCACCATGACAATTCTAGATAAGACCTAAGTCTTGAGAACATAGATGCGCAGTGCCTTTAGAGATACATTTGGGAAAAAGGGAGTTTGTTGAAACCACTTTCACCAAGATGCGATATCACGTGTTTCAATATGTCAAAATGACCACTCGTGGAATGGGCGATGACTAGTTAGATCACCCCATTTCACTCGTTCGGTACTTCACAACCATGTGACGTCAAATGAATGTTGCCATGTAACGAACTCAAAAGCTAATCATTTAAAATGAATTAGCCGAGCATGAAAACCCAATGTATTTGTACGTAAGTCTATATGTGCTTCATAAGTGGGATTCTATAAGTACCAATCCTCAAATATGGAGGCATCATCTTATCCATAAACGAAGTAATATCCAAATTGCTTGACTTTCTACTCTCTGTAAAAGTATTTTGGTATCCACAAACTAAGGTACATGGACAAAACTAAATCCAGTGAGACTGGTTATTCGGGCAACATGCTAGACTTTCTTACGAATAAGGAGGAAAGGGTACTTGCTCATATTCTAGCGACTAAATTCCACGCATAGATAGCTATAGACTCGCAGTTGGAAGTCAGGTTGAATCCTACTATGAAGGATTTAGTCATCAATAGGCCAGCTACTAAGAAGAAAAGGAGGAAGTGACAGAAGAAGGAATACACAACTGAAATGACCGAAAGTGTTGTACAGAATCAACCCGTTTGGTTAGATTCTTTAAAGGAGGAGATCGCCAAGATGAAATGAGTCCTCAACTAAAATTAAGTATATTTCAATGAATTTTGGACAGCTGGTAGCAGAGGTAAGGGGCCCCAACGATGATAGGTATGTTCTTAAATGGTCCCTTTACAATAGGATAACTGTTATCATTCCCTTTTTGTAATTTTAGGATTAATACGATTATATAAATGTAGAAGCGGATTTTGGATTATTTATTACAAGATTCTAACTGGTGGTGTTATGAGTCTTGTTTTCTTTCATAGTATGTTTTTCTTGTAAGCTTATATTTCACTTCCATCTGTCTGAATAAGAGGAATATAAAACTCAGAATTCATTTCTGAGATTCTCTTGGCTTAGCAATTTAGACTATATTTATTTCTTCTCAAACCAACTCTGAATTCATTTTAAATAATTCTCCGATGCAGTTGTGTGTTTCTTTTTCCTCTAATACCATGCAAATTTTCTATTAGACTCAGACTCATCACCTTCCAAATGACTCTATGCGCACAAACATTCAACCTGTATACCCATATTTATTGTGCACAACAACACCACAAGGTAAATAGTGCTTTTGTGCACCTATATCCACTATGCATTTCTTCTTCATCGTGTCAATAACTTGCACGCACTACTTTTGCATTGTGCGCCAATATCCACTGCACAAAGTTTTGTTATTGCGCACTGATATGCCACATGATTTTATCCCTATGCATTTTACAATGCCAAAGTTCAATATGCCCCACCACACACAATAATCTATGCCCACCATTGAATACATTGTCGCGAGACAACTTATACTCATACTATGCGCGCACCAACCAAAATACTCTGTGTTTTGCAATACTTGTGCACCCCATGTGCACATTACTATGTGTGTGCCGACTGCACAATGCTAAATTCAGCGCGTGCATTCGTACATAATATTCTTCTGCGTGGTGCCACAATTTACCATGCACACCAGAGTGCCAAATTTTTCCGCACGGTCCCAAAATTTACCATGGACACTTTGTGACTTGAATTTTGGTCACTTTGGAATTAATCTTCTTTGAATATTCGCTTCAATTGAACCTTTCTCGCCCATCCAGGCTTAGTGTTGGAACTAAAGCTCTGATACCATATTGTAATGTCCCCGACCACCCATGACCGGGACACACTAAATGAGGGAACACTTTCGTTCTCTCAGTGCGGAACATACTATAACATACCAAGTATTCAACTGAGCTATGCCACATAAATTTTCTCTTCAAACTGCATGCAATTATAACATATAAATACAACACTCTTGCATAAG
>JZKD02S1705771.1:93000-119957 GCA_000966675.3 Picea glauca
TGATGATGATGATGATGATGATGATGATGATGATGATGATGATGATGATGATGATGATGATATCGACGACGACGACGACGACGACGATGACGATGACGATGACGACGACGACGACGACGACGACGATGACAACGATGATTTCCAAGATCACCATAGTTTTTTTGAGTTAAGAGGTTAGGAAGTTTGGTAGTGTGACAAATATTTTGAAAATGAGATCTAATCTGTGTATAGGATGGACAATTTAAGATAAAGGGCTTTTTATCTTCAACCTTCTCAGTGTCACAAAGGTGACACACTCTTTAATCCCAAGGTGTTTTAGGAATTGACCAAATTTCTTCTTATCTTGGCAATGCTTATTTTTTTCTTTACACTTGTCAAAATAGATAGATAATTTTCATCTTCTAGATTAGGATTGATTACAATATAATACTTTAATTTTATTTTTTCCTCTAACTCTTTATCACACCACATTTTCTCCTTAAATCTTGATTTGATGATATTTTTAATAATATCTTTATTCTACAAAATGGTGTCTTCCATGATTCCCCAATATTTTATCGAAGACCAGGCATCTTTATGCCATCCTCGCTTGAGTCGATGGTGGTTACAACTTGATTTTGAAGCAATTTTAGGAAGCCTATTGTCCTTTGATGCTTTGAAGAAAGCCTTGGTATCGACGCCTCTGCTGAAGTCTCCTAACTACAATAGGGATTACTTTTTTTATATTGTCATGTCCAAGGAGAGGATTGGTATGGTTTTGGTTTAGGGGGATGATGAGCTCCGTGAGAACGTCATCTACTATCTTAGTCGAAACTTAGTTGGTGTTGAGCTTAATTATTCTCACGTTGAAAATCTAGCTTTTACTGTCGTTCATGCAGTCCAACGTTTACGTCATTATATATTGCTTTGCAAGACTACTGTGGTAGCCAATGTCAAGCCATTTCAATACGTCCTTACCAGGCGTATCATAGAGGGAAAATATAATAAATGGATTGTTATTTTACAAGAATTTGATCTCGATTTTGCTTTTGCAAAATCCAAGAAATCACTAGTCTTTGCGGATTTAATATCCGAATTTTCACGATTAGAAGAGGATGTTGTCCATGTTGATTTGTTTGTGGAGGAACACATTTTTATTGTCTCTTTGTCTAACCCATGGTATGGATACATTTCTCTCTATCTTCAAACTTTGAAGCTCCCTCAACATCTCTCGCGAGATGACCGATGACGTGTAAGATACTAAGCAAAGAATTATACTATCGTTGGCGACACTTTGTATCACCGAGGAATAGAAATTATATTGTGTCATTTTTTAACTCAGAGGGAAGCCTAGTCAGTCCTAAACGATTTCCACAGTGGGGCTTGTGGTGGTCATCTATCCGGGCTTACGACAACCCAAAAAATTTTGCAAGCCGGTAATTTTTGGCCATCTATATTTAAATATTGTATTGAAGTGGTTAAGAAGTGTCACCCCTACTAGGTGTTCACTCAGAAAATGTGATCGCATCCAACCCCTCTTCACCCAGTCATTACCATTGGTTTCTTCACCAAGTGGAGGGTGGACTTCATGGATTGCAACCCAACTTCAGTTCGGGGGAATCAACACATTATTGTGGTCATCAAATACTTTACGAAGTGGTTTGAGGCCATGCCTACAATTAAATCTAACGGAAGTACTGTCACCTTCTTCGTATTCAATCAGATTATCACCCGGTTCGGTATCCTGAGTGAGATTGTCACTGATCATGGAAGTCACTTTCAGAATGAAATGATGGAAGAACTTTCATCTAAGATGGGGTTTAAGCATGGTCATTATTATCCTTATTACCCCCAAGAAAATGGAAAAGTAGAGGCCGTCAACAAGTCTCTCAATACCATTTTGTAGAAAATTGTCAGTTAGAGTAAGTCTAATTGGCATATTATACTATATCCCGCACTCTGAGCATACCAAACCTCAATCAAGACTGCCATTGGTTTTTCCCCTTTCCAGTTAGTACATGGTATGGAGTCGATATTACCTATTGAATGTGAAATCCCTTCTCTTAAGTTGGTAGTTTCACTCCTACATGACACTTCTGATCTCGAGCGACACCTTGTGCACCTAGAGAGTCTTGATGAGCAGCGTCAAGACGCCTCTATGACTATCGAGGCAAAAAAAATATGTTTCAAGGTCAAGTACGATAAGTCTATCTATCCTCAGTTGTACGCTGAGGGTCACTTGGTCCTCTTATACGATTAAGATAAAGAACCATTGGGGGAAGGCAAGTTTAAACCCATGTGGCACGGTCCATATATCGTGTGATGTGTCCTAGAAAAATGAGCCTATGAGTTAGAATATTATGAAGGGAATATGTTGGTCAAGCCCAGGAATGGGATCTACTTGAAAATATATTATGCTTGAGCTCCAATATTGGGCAAAACTCTTTGTATACTAATGTAATTTAGTGTATATATATTTTCCCTTTCTTTTCGTCTTTATCTTTCTTATCGCATTTTCCCTTGGTTGGAAGATTTCAACAGAGTCTTCGGTCTACCTAGGAATCATAGATGGAGCCAGTCATCATACATGGAACTTGGCTTCCACTGCTTGGGTGGTTTACTCACTCGAGGGTCTACTGGTGTCTTCAGGTGGTGTATGCCTAGGGCCATCCATGAATAATGTGGCTGAATATATCACCATTATAGAACTTTTGCGTGATGTTATATCACATGGTATTCGCTCTTTAGAGGTTTCTGTGGATTCCCAGTTAGTAGTATGTCAACTGAAGGAAAATTATCGTGTGTGTGATCCTACTTTACTTTGATGATTCCTACAGGTATGTATTTTAGAACAAAACTTTGATTTTATTACTTATTATCACATTCCTAGGAGTTATAATCATGTATCTGATGCTTATGCCAATTTCGTTTTAGATTGAAATTTGTCACATAACTAAAGAAAATAAAACCATGTCATACAAATTGTAAATATAATTAAACCCGAAGATCCATATTTTATATATATTTAAAAACATATGATGTTTGTAGTACAAAATTGGGGCTAACACGCTCAATACACATATACAGCCGATAATACAATATCCACGAAATCTACACCTGTGGCGTTGAATGTGTGTCATGATAAAAAACTACAATGCTTGTGAGATGTCAAAAGAGTCACACCCAAGCTCTGGGCACACCAAACACTTGTTGCTACATGGGTTCCAGTAGATCCTCTAACTGAACCATCAAAATCCTACGAGTCAAATGAGATAGTTTTCCATACACATTTTTAAGGACTCTCTCAGCCTCTCCTCCCACCACCTCATCTCCCCGGTGCCTCAGAAAATCTCAGGGAAGCCCATTCGTTCGTCGCGGATCCACGTCTGTGTCACACAAGTGTCTAGTTAGTACTTAAGCATCATCCAAAAATATTTTTGTTTTACTATACAAAAATACAAAAAAATAATAAAATATTTAAAAACATTTGACATACCTAAGTCCCCATAGGTGGTCTCTAGTGGGAGTGGCATGTCAGGGTCCCCTCTGAAGTCGATCCATGCATAGGGGTAGTTATCTAGAGCAATGAATTGTCACCTCCACTAGTAAAAGAGATCCTCGTTGTAGGGTGTGGGCACCCTACCTCCCCCTATCATCTCATTACCTTGGTCCACCGTGCCATGGATGGATCGCGAGGTCCTCTCGGAATAATCATAACTCTAGGTCCCAAACCTAGAACCTGCTTGAAGAAAAAATTGCATAGGATAGAGGAAAACCTGAAGTTCCTCTTGCTACCCTATTTTTACTCTGTCAACTGGATCTTCATATTAGCCAGTAGTGAGGTACACCAATCATATATTGTTAGTCTCAAGCACTCTACATCATAGAACATGATTAGCCTTGACGCTTGGTACAACGAAGTTGATCTTGTGATCCTGGTCAACATAAGGACAACAATCTTGAGGATGATATTCTTTATCACTCAGATGGTCATTTGACTCCCAACCTTCGCGGTCCCTACTACACAATCAATGTCTATGTACTCCTCTATCTTCATTCCACTACCTGCTCCCCGTGATTTAAGGTTTACAACCTCACCCCAACGTGATAATCCAGTCAAAAAATAGATATCCTCTACTTCAATCCTCAATGGTTTCCCATCGAGGTTGAAGCTTTCACTGTCAAGGTCCTAGTAATCCACAAGCATCTCAAGCAACCTCACCTGGGACCTCATCCATTTAAGTGCCCAAAATTTATATAAGCCACATCTTTTCAAGGCCATTTGAGCCCCCAGATCTCTGTTCATAGCAACATCTACCTCCTCGTGCTCCCTTTCCCTTTATTCTAGCACCATCCTTCTAGATAAAAGTCAAATTTTGAGTTATCAACCATATAAATTATTGTACATGATTTTCTTCATTTACATTCATGTATAGGGATGAATATGCACTCCCTGTATTTTTCACAATCATGTATAACCTCACATATAAGCGACCTGATATATGGTAGCCCATGTACACTGAGTTACCCAATGTGTGCCCTAATTTACTCAAAATTTGAAACCTGATTTAAAACTTTAATCCACTAGAAAGGAAGAGAAGGGGAGGAGGAGTTACTTGGTCCAGATATTTTCTGATTTCGTCGCCTGATGCTCCCACAATCACCAGTTGAATATCAGAGGTCATTTGGTCCAGTTTTCACTATTTGGGTAAAAAGTCAAAATGAAATAGTAATTTTTGGTTTTGTTATTATTTATAACAGTTTTTACCCACTTTCTATAGTTTTGAGTCATTTTTTCTCCTAATGGACTAATAGAGATGTGAATTCAGTTGGTTTTTGTAGTTTTCACTAGGGATTCTAGCATATTTCAAAGTTATGTTGGTCATTCGTAACCATAGGCAGGTAGTTTTACTACCCAACATATAGGATAGGTATCCATTCCACCATACATTTTTCATTGTTCTATAACTGTCACTTTTATGCCTTAGGCATGAACCCATTTGTTGCAACACAAAACTTGTCATCTGCTATAAGTGGTTTCGTTATCAAGTGGTAGATACTTACCAAACATCGGGGCCCTAGTTAGATCCCCTACTTCATTTGGTTCCCATGCAAAGTTTTTTTTCTTCCATAGTACTGGGAGTCCCTTATAGGTAGTACATGAATTTATCCTGATTCTCCTTTCTCACTCATAAACATGTTGCCTTATACATAGAGGACTCCCAATCGAGTTTAATTTAATCTCTTTCCCAACTTGTCTTCAAAAATAGAAAAGATTGTCGAGTGAAGTTGTCTCTTTCACACTCATAAATTGGATTTGAAAGGACATCTGTTTGGCACAAGTTTATCCCTTTTTCACCCCAAGTAGACTAAATGTCATGAAAAAGGACATTTTTTGGTGTTAATTTGTGATTGCATCTCATGCCCTTGCTTGCAATATTGAGCCTATAGCTGGTTCTCGCTTTGCGTTATAAACCGTTTTCCTCAGCAGTTTTTTCATCCTCAACCAAGCAGATCCTCGTTTATATTCTTCTCAATTTGAAACCCTATACCCGGAGGGAACAATGTCATGAGTGTCCATATCCCACATGCATCTCCTTGCATTGAGCATAGTTATGTTCCACTGCTGGAACTATTTTTTCTTACTTGTGACACTTGTTTCCTCCTATGTATCATAACATTCATTTGTCTATGAAAAAACAAAAAAAGATGGGTGCGAAGGGAGTATTATCTTATATTGGAAACAGTGGTGTCACCTTTGAACAGAGCACGAAGTTATTGAGTCCATTTTTCACCATAATTTTGGGTTTAGCATGGCCTTAGGAAGTTGAGCTCATTACAGAGTCTTCTCTACCAACTGGTTACTCTTCCAGTCCCTACAAAGAATTTCATTTGATGCCTCTTGCATCTCATGGTTTCATCATTGAGTCTATGTTGACGAAGTATTCCATATGTCTCATGCTCTTATTTGGAGGTCTATCAAACTATTTCGACCATTTCTAAGAACTCCTGACTCTGCATGTCATCCATAACCTCAGTTTGTTTCAGAATCACATGATATTGTAGTCCTATCATGCACCCTGGTCCTACTTTTAGTAGGTAACCTTGAACCTAGCAGTGGACATTTCATCATTGGTCATTGACTAGGTGGTTTCCCTTGTGTTCGACGACAATACATCTATTCACACAATGGGATTTGTGCAGTGTCTTGGATGCCATTAGCCTTATTGGTGGTTTCCTCGCCTTTGTTAGCAATATTCCTCATTGGATTTTATTTAGAGGGCCTTTTTTGTGTATCACTTGCACTTGTCACATGCAAAATACGCACAGGTTCATTAGTTAGTGAACATGTTCTTCATCTGATTTCCTCCAAATCATGAAGCTCCTACTTTATACCTCATTCTAAATGATGAGATATTCCTTAATGCTCCCCTTTCATTGGGTCTCCTTCCATCGACTTGTACTCATCTATTCTGGAAACGGGACCTAGAGTCTTATGAGTACCTTGAGGCTTGCAGTCATTAGTGGCATGCTCGATTGCCATCAACAATTGGGAATGCATCAATGTCTCTTTATTGATGGATTCTTCAGGTGTTTGAAACTGACTCCTTTATTAACACTTGTAAGAATGTACTCGGTGCCTTGATACCTAATTTCATTATCGGTAGGTTGTCTCACGTTTGTTAACAATATACCTCAATGACCGGTAATCAAATGATGTCTCATTGTGTTCGACCTCAACTCCTTTAGTCACATGATGTATACTTTCACCCTTGCCAGATTGTGTAGAAGACTTGAAGACATCAGTATGTGGCTGCAAATTTCNTCCAGAGCAATGAATTGTCACCTCCACTAGTAAAGGAGATCCTCGTTGTAGGGTGTGGGCACCCTACCTCCCCCCTATCATCTCATTACCTTGGTCCACCATGCCATGGATAGATCGTGAGGTCCTCTCGGAAGAATCATAACTCTAGGTCCCAAACCTAGAACCTGCTTGAAGAAAAAATTGCATAAGATAGAGGAAAACCTGAAGTTCCTCTTGCTACCCTATTTTTACTCTGTCAACTAGATCTTCATATTAGCCAGTAGTGAGGTACACCAATCATATATTGTTAGTCTCAAGCACTCTACATCATAGAACATGATTATCCTTGACGCTTGGTACAACGAAGTTGATCTTGTGATCCTAGTCAACATAAGGAAAACAATCTTGAGGATGATATTGTTTATCACTCAGATGGTGATTTGAGTCCCAACCTTCGCAGTCCCTACTACACAATCAATGTCTATGTACTCCTCTATCTTCATTCCACTACCTGCTCCTCGTGATTTAAGGTTTACAACCTCACCCCAATGCGATAATCCAGTCAAAAAATAGATATCCTCTACTTCAATCCTCAATGGTTTCCCATCGAGGTTGAATCTTTCACTGTCAAGGTCCTAGTAATCCACAAGCATCTCAAGCAACCTCACCTGGGACCTCATCCATTTAAGTGCCCAAAATTTATATAAGACACATCTTTTCAAGGCCATTTGAGCCCCCAGATCTCTGTTCATAGCAACATCTACCTCCTCGTGCTCCCTTTCCCTCCATTCTAGCACCATCCTTCTAGATAAAATTCAAATTTTGAGTTATCAACCATATAAATTATTGATTACGGACTTGTACATGATTTTCTTCATTTACATTCATGTATAGGGATGAATATGCACTCCCTGTATTTTTCACAATCATGTATAACCTCACATATAAGCGACCTGATATATGGTAGCCCATGTACACTGAGTTACCCAATGTGTGCCCTAATTTACTCAAAATTTGAAACCTGATTTAAAACTTTAATCCACTAGAAAGGAAGAGAAGGGGAGGAGGAGTTACTTGGTCCAGATATTTTCTGATTTCGTCGCCTGATGCTCCCACAATCACCAGTTGAATATCAGAGGTCATTTGGTCCAGTTTTCACTATTTGGGTAAAAAGTCAAAATGAAATAGTAATTTTTGGTTTTGTTATTATTTATAACAGTTTTTACCCACTTTCTATAGTTTTGAGTCATTTTTTCTCCTAATGGACTAATAGAGATGTGAATTCAGTTGGTTTTTGTAGTTTTCACTAGGGATTCTAGCATATTTCAAAGTTATGTTGGTCATTCGTAACCATAGGCAGGTAGTTTTACTACCCAACATATAGGATAGGTATCCATTCCACCATACATTTTTCATTGTTCTATAACTGTCACTTTTATGCCTTAGGCATGAACCCATTTGTTGCAACACAAAACTTGTCATCTGCTATAAGTGGTTTCGTTATCAAGTGGTAGATACTTACCAAACATCGGGGCCCTAGTTAGATCCCCTACTTCATTTGGTTCCCATGCAAAGTTTTTTTTCTTCCATAGTACTGGGAGTCCCTTATAGGTAGTACATGAATTTATCCTGATTCTCCTTTCTCACTCATAAACATGTTGCCTTATACATAGAGGACTCCCAATCGAGTTTAATTTAATCTCTTTCCCAACTTGTCTTCAAAAATAGAAAAGATTGTCGAGTGAAGTTGTCTCTTTCACACTCATAAATTGGATTTGAAAGGACATCTGTTTGGCACAAGTTTATCCCTTTTTCACCCCAAGTAGACTAAATGTCATGAAAAAGGACATTTTTTGGTGTTAATTTGTGATTGCATCTCATGCCCTTGCTTGCAATATTGAGCCTATAGCTGGTTCTCGCTTTGCGTTATAAACCGTTTTCCTCAGCAGTTTTTTCATCCTCAACCAAGCAGATCCTCGTTTATATTCTTCTCAATTTGAAACCCTATACCCGGAGGGAACAATGTCATGAGTGTCCATATCCCACATGCATCTCCTTGCATTGAGCATAGTTATGTTCCACTGCTGGAACTATTTTTTCTTACTTGTGACACTTGTTTCCTCCTATGTATCATAACATTCATTTGTCTATGAAAAAACAAAAAAAGATGGGTGCGAAGGGAGTATTATCTTATATTGGAAACAGTGGTGTCACCTTTGAACAGAGCACGAAGTTATTGAGTCCATTTTTCACCATAATTTTGGGTTTAGCATGGCCTTAGGAAGTTGAGCTCATTACAGAGTCTTCTCTACCAACTGGTTACTCTTCCAGTCCCTACAAAGAATTTCATTTGATGCCTCTTGCATCTCATGGTTTCATCATTGAGTCTATGTTGACGAAGTATTCCATATGTCTCATGCTCTTATTTGGAGGTCTATCAAACTATTTCGACCATTTCTAAGAACTCCTGACTCTGCATGTCATCCATAACCTCAGTTTGTTTCAGAATCACATGATATTGTAGTCCTATCATGCACCCTGGTCCTACTTTTAGTAGGTAACCTTGAACCTAGCAGTGGACATTTCATCATTGGTCATTGACTAGGTGGTTTCCCTTGTGTTCGACGACAATACATCTATTCACACAATGGGATTTGTGCAGTGTCTTGGATGCCATTAGCCTTATTGGTGGTTTCCTCGCCTTTGTTAGCAATATTCCTCATTGGATTTTATTTAGAGGGCCTTTTTTGTGTATCACTTGCACTTGTCACATGCAAAATACGCACAGGTTCATTAGTTAGTGAACATGTTCTTCATCTGATTTCCTCCAAATCATGAAGCTCCTACTTTATACCTCATTCTAAATGATGAGATATTCCTTAATGCTCCCCTTTCATTGGGTCTCCTTCCATCGACTTGTACTCATCTATTCTGGAAACGGGACCTAGAGTCTTATGAGTACCTTGAGGCTTGCAGTCATTAGTGGCATGCTCGATTGCCATCAACAATTGGGAATGCATCAATGTCTCTTTATTGATGGATTCTTCAGGTGTTTGAAACTGACTCCTTTATTAACACTTGTAAGAATGTACTCGGTGCCTTGATACCTAATTTCATTATCGGTAGGTTGTCTCACGTTTGTTAACAATATACCTCAATGACCGGTAATCAAATGATGTCTCATTGTGTTCGACCTCAACTCCTTTAGTCACATGATGTATACTTTCACCCTTGCCAGATTGTGTAGAAGACTTGAAGACATCAGTATGTGGCTGCAAATTTCTTGAGTTGTTGCTTCCTTTTCATTGGAACAATACCTATATGACTTTAGTGATCACGGGAGATCAGATTTTACTCCATTGTATAATAGATATCTTAAGATTTATTTTGAGATTGGTTCCACTGGGCCTTGTTCATGACCATGACAACCTTTGGCATGTAACTACATTTGTATTTTCCTATTCATGGCCATAGAAAGTTGTTTGGTATATTTTCGCATGGATATGTAGTGTAATTCAAATTGTGAGCCATGTATGCAAAGTCAGTGAAGAATGTAATGAGCAACTAGTTCTTCCAGTTGTTTTCCCATCACTCCACTTCTAGGTTGTTTATAATGTATTTCTTCCATCGCATATACTCCTCTGACCTCACACATTAGGGGGCATCTGTTATAGCAAGATTTGCCTCACCCTATGCAATATTGCATAGAAGGCCTTTTTCAATTTCCCTATGCAGACTTTTCATCCCTTTCTGCAAATCCGAGAGTCAAAAAATATATTTTTTCCACATGTATGCACCTTTCCTACTATACAACATGCGTATACGCAGGTTGCACCACTACATCTCACGTACATCAGGATTTGTGCCAAAAAATGAAAATTGGTGTCACGTTTCCATGTCATGATAGGAGATCTATGATCCTTGGCCTTCCATATACTAGAAACGTTCCAACTTGGCCCTTTAGCTCCATTTGAAGGCTATAAATGGGCCAATTCTGAACTATGGAAAAGAGGAGAAAGAATTCAACTTTGAGAGGAAAGTTACTGTGGAGAAATTGTTTACTTCACATTGAGTCTACATCCCTTTGTCCTTTAAGTCTGAAAATAGTGTTCATACCCCAAGCTCTTCCCCTATTAATTGATAACTTTATTGTCCCTCTTCTATGAGTTTGTCTTTGTTGGAGGATTGAAGTGGTGGAGGCCCAGCTGGAAGGAACTTAGTTTCTTGGTTCTGAACCATGCCAACATGAAATTCAATAACATTTTCACTTCTATTGATCATATATTAATAGAAATAATCTTTTCTCGTCCAATTGATATCTTGCAAATATTTGAATTATTATTCCATGGGAGTATTTGTCATGTTTATTAATGGATTATGCTATTGAATGTGCTAACATTATTTATTATCACCATATGCTTTCTTTGCTTGGTTGTTGAGGACTAATTGTGTATTAACCCCAAGGACGAGACCTGTTATAATCATGATTATGAATTGTAAACCATGTAATATAGGATGGTGAGACGAGTATTGATAAGTTGGTAGGCTTATGTGTTTATTAGGCTAGGAGCCTAAGTGTTAAGGTCAGGAGCCTATTTTTGTACATGTAATTATGTAGATCATTAATAAAATACAAAAATCATTGCATGCAGACATAACATGAAGAAATAGTGATGGGGTACTAAGCTTCCACAAGGTGGGTAAGGGAAAGGGGGATGAAAGGTTGGAAAGAGAGGCTAAGTTTAAGGGCTTACGTCCTTGGGAATACTAATTTATTATTATTCCAAAGTGGTGTGAATAACATGTTTTTTATCCTAAGTCCTGGGAGAGGCAATGCATGTAGCTCCAATTGTGCAAAAGGGAACGCATGTAGCTCTAGGAAGACAAGTGTCAACCTGGTCACATTTGGTTAAAAGATAAAACATCAGCTAAGTTTGGGGTTCGTCCTCCATTCTATCATCCATTGTCTAAAGGGAGGGATCTCTACGTCTGAGTTCAAAAATCCTCACAAAACTTAAAAACCCAAGAAAATCGTGTGATGTTATCAGAGAAACCGATACGCCTCCATATGAACAGTTGAGTCTGTGTTCGACCCCTGTGTGGATTCCTTTGGTTAGCGTTAGAATTCACTCCTAGATTGTGACAGGAGCAGAGCCCAACGCCCATCAATTTTATGTCACGATACATTTAATGGGTGATCAAATGGGTAGAGACCCAAGAAAGCATCACTCTAACTTAGGGACCAGGTCTTGTATGTAAAGAACAAAGGATGTCTTGATCTAACTTCTGTCAGTGTGCTGATTGTAAACTAAGCAGGTGGAAGACTTGGTGAGATGAGTGGACAAGACTACTTCGGGCGACAGGCCTTTCAGCAGCTTGCGAAAGAAAAAATCTGAATGCAAGATCCTCTTGGTTCAGAGTTTCAGGGAACTGAAGGGGTGACTTGACTGGATCCTCCAATTCCAAGTCATTTAGTGTTGGGAAAATCACAAGAACCAATTAGAGACAATGAAACTATCACAATGATCAAACCTACATCATCCTATAACAATTGCATCTTGACTGTATTCTCCAATTCCAAGCTATTGTAACACAATGTTAACAAAGATATGGAAAGAAGCTGACATACATAAGGAAAGAAATCTCAAGTGTCATTACATACACAGAACAACCAGTTCTTTGCTAAAACTTTTACCACCGAGAGCCTTTCTCAACCATCGATGATTACAAAAATAGAAAAACTGAGTACATATACTCAGAAAAATTCGCCCAACAGAGGCGTGCTCGGACCTTCAAGGCATGGCATCTCTTCAGTCAAACCTGGATGGAAATCCTTCATTAGACGCCACCTTAACTCGGCATGGCTCTTGCAGGGGGGACCTGCACACAAGGGTACCATGGGCTGATTGCTCCAGTACTCCCATACCTTCCATTTATGGCTCAAATTGAGGTGTCACCTACTTGCTCAATTTTCATTAACTGATTCCCCAGTGAGTGGTTGAGATGATACCCTTAGGAGAAGACCTCATGCCTGCTCTCTAAGGCTCGGAGGCTGGCCTCCCTTTCTTCTGGCCCCGCACTCATTTTATTTGTCCCTTTTCCATATGACCCAGTGCTATGACCATGGGCTCACACCCAGAGGTGCCTTTGGCACTTCGCGTTTCGTGGATGGGAAGGAGATGATCCTTGCTCTTCAAAGTTGCGATAGGTGAAGCGGTGATAGAGCCCAATCGTGCGCCACATGTCCCTCTTTGATCAGATGGCCCTGAACATCTTCGGTGATGCTGTGGGTTTGGGTCCTAGATGCCTTCGCATATCACATTTCGCGACTGGGAGTAGGTTGGTCCTTGTTCTTCAAAGTTGTG
This sequence comes from Picea glauca, assembly GCA_000966675.3. Lineage (NCBI taxonomy): Eukaryota > Viridiplantae > Streptophyta > Pinopsida > Pinales > Pinaceae > Picea > Picea glauca. Next base: position 106,150 of record JZKD02S1705771.1, read on the forward strand.
ATGTGCGAAGAGGTGATAGACCCTAATCATGCACCACATGTCCCTCTTTGAACGGACGACCCTGAACATCTTCGGTGATGCTGTGGGCCCGGGTCTTGGATGCCTTCGCATCTCGTGTTTCATTGTTGGGGGCAGGATAGTCCTTGTTCTTCAAAGTCACGATGTGAGAAGAGGCGATAGAGCCTAATCGTGCACCACGTGCTCCTCCGGGATGGACGGCCTGGATCATTTCACCGAGATGGTGAGCTCGCTTCTTGGGTGCCCTCGGCACTTCGCGTTTCATGGATGGGAGGAGGCTGATCCTCTCTCTTCAAAGTTGCGATGCGCGAAGAGGCAATAAAGCCTAATCACGCACCATGTGTCTCTCCTCGATTGAACAGCCTAGATCATTTCGGGGAGATCGCGGGCCCGACCTGTGCTAAACATGGCGCTCATGCCTGTGGCCTTTGAAAAAAATAAGTCTGTTGGACCTTTAGGCCTAATTATTTGCAGCTCAGGCTACAGACTGGAAAGGGAGAAAACAACCCACCCCTTGCAAGAATTGGAGCTAACATTAGGCTCCATGGGGGATAGAGTCGTCCCTGCGATGCTCTAAGAACTACTTCTGTAGTTCTAGTTGCCTCCTGTTTGGGCTATGGATTCATTTACTAAGACAAAAAATAAAAATAAACAAAGAACCAAAAAGGACAATATTTACAACAAAGGAGCTGTCTAAGGCTCAAATAAAACATTTCTTCAGAAAATGCCCATTTACTGGGTTGTTAAAAACCTCCCCGCCTTTCAGATCCTGCAACCTGTACATGTTATTTGAGAAAACCTCAAAGATTTTGAAGGGCCTGATCCAAAGGGCATCAAACTTTTTGTGTTTCCCCTTATCTTGTCTGGGTGCATCCCACTTAAGCACCAAATCTCCTATCTGTAACTCTTCCTTCTTGGCCTTCTTATCAAAAACCTACTTGATCTTTTGCTTATGGTCCTGAATTTTGTTCATAACCTACTCTCTAGCCTATTGGACTTCCACCAGTTGATGAATTCTCCTGATCATATCATTAGGCTCTTCTTGATGATCCTGGAGGAATTTTGCTACAGGAATGGCTAGCTGAGAAGGAAAAACAACCTCTTCTCCATAGACTAATTATAAAGGGGATATGCCTATAGATCTCTTTGTGGTCACTCTATTGGTCCATAGAGAAAATTTCAACTTTGAATGGCAAGCCTTTTTCTTGTACTCCAATAGTATTTTGATGATCCTTATCATGATTTTGTTAGAGGACTCTGCTAAACCATTGCCTTAGGGATAGTATGGGGTGGAGTGAATTAGTTTGATCCCAAATTGCTCACAGAACTTGGCTAACGACTCAGATCTGAAAGAGGCTGTGTTATCAGTAACAATCTTTCTTGGGCAGCTGAATCTTGTGATGAGGTCTTCCAGGAATCCAATGATTACCTTGTGGGAAGCACTCATGGTGGGGATAGCTTCGATCCACTTAGTAAAGAAATCTGTAGCAGTCAGGATCCATCTGTGCTACCCACTGGAAGCAGGGTGAATTTCTCCAATAAAATCTAGGCCCCATTGTTGGAAAGGTCTCGAAACAACTATAGGCTTTAAAGGAAGATCTTTGAGCTATTGCTTTCCTAAAAATATTTGCATTCGATGCAGGCCCTAACCTTTCTGCAGACATCAGTGAATATGGTGGGCTAGTAGTACCCAGCTCTGAGGATTTTGTAGGCTGTGGTCTTCCAGAAATGGTGCCCTCCACATAGGCCACTGTGAAATTCAACCATGATCCTATCAGCCTCTTGTGGATTCATACATTTCAAAAGAACCCCCAGGGGATATTTCCAATATAAAACTTGATCAACAAGATAGTATCTAACTGCTTTGAGCTTCAGAGCTCTTGCCTTGTTTCTTTGAAGGCCATTTGGAGGCCGAAACTCCTGCAGAAAATATATGACATCCTTATACCAGGGGCATCAAGCCAACGGGGGTTCTGTTTGAGGGTTTATATCAGACAGTTGATCCTGCTGATATTCTGCACATTCATTGATGAATCTGATCTCCAAAGCTTTGCAATTTTCTTTAGCCAACAGTATAGCTAGGCCTTGACCTTTGATTAATTTTGTAGGCCTTATTTCTAAGTCAAACTCAAGGATCTTGGCTATCCAATTACTCCTCCTCTCATCTATATCAGGCTGAATAAGAATGTCCTTAACAGCGGCAGAAGGGACATAGGAAATGATCTTCGACTGCAAGATATAGGTTCTAAAGGATTTTAGAGCCTTTACCAGGGCATAGGCCTACTTCTCCATAATGTTGTAACTAACTTCGAAATCCCTTAGGGATCTGCTAAAATAGGCAATAGGCTTCTTTAGCTTAGCCTCGTTTGTCTGTAATAAAACTGCAACCACTGTGTCAGGTGAGGCAAAGGAGAAAATAAGGAAATCCTTTGAGTAATCTGGATTGATAAGCACAAGAGCTTCAGTTAAGGCCTTCTTTATTTTCTCAAAGGAATTTCACGATTCATAAGTCCACCTCACCTCGCTTCCTTTTCTCAACATGGTTGTTATAAGTTTTACCTCCTAAACAAAGTTAGAAACAAATCTCCTTAGAAAATTAATCTTACCAAGGAAAGATTGGACCTCCTTCCTGGATCTTGGGATTGATAAGGCTTGTATTGCTTCAACTCTGATAGGATCAATTTTGACTCCTTCTACTAATACTATGTGGCCCAGTAACTTTCCCTCCTTCATGGAGAACAAAGATTTCTTGGGATTCAATGAAATGCCAAAACTCCTGCATTTCAGGAAAACCTTCCTGAGATGACAACAGTGTTCTTTATTGGATTTTGAAAAGAATGTTATGTCATCCATATAGATGACCACAAACTTATCCTTTTCCCCAATGAAAGCTATGTCCATGGCACATTGAAACTTTGCCCCTGCATTCATCAATCCAAAAGGCATTTTAGCATACATGAAGGTGCCCCATGGAGTGGTAAATTCTGTCTTTTCCCTGTCCTCGGGCATAAAAGAGATTTGATTGTAGCCAGAGAAGCCATCGATCATGGAAATCCTAGATGCTCCTATTATCCTCTGCAATGTATGTTCCATTTTTGGTAAGGGGTAATTTTCCTTCAGTGATCTCCTGTTCAGGTTTCTAAAATCTACACAGAGTTTGATTTCTCCATTCTTCTTCCTTACTGGGTCCAAGTTGGCCACCCACTCTCAATATCTCAGTGCCATGATGATCTGGGCCTGTAGAAGCTTCTTCACTTCCCTCTCCATTGTTACACATTATTTTTGTCATTCCTATGACCGTTAATGATGTAAACCTATCTGTTGCCTTCAGAGGGGTTAGTGGCTTGAGTTCCTGAAGAGAGAAGGGAGAAGAACTTTTCCTGAGAAAAGAAGTTGCATTTTCCCTTGTAAAAACCCTATAAAAAAGGAAGTTCATAGGCTGCTATATAGGCAGGATGAAAGAATGCCTAATTCTCACAGGTTACACCATATCTAGGGTGCGAGATGTTCCCAGGTTGCTCTATAGGCAGGGTGAGAGAATGCCTACACGTGGGAAAAATGAGCATTTTCTCGAATCTTCTAGAAAGTGAAACTTCCATGGTGAGGTGGCATCTGAATGGTGTGGATATTACTCGCTTCCATGATTTAGTGGGATCATCCTAACCTCCTCACCTTATCCTCTTCAACTTATAAAAGGAGAGGAGTTCTCATGGAGAAAGTTATCTTTAGCTTTGGAGCTTTGGGATTGGCTAAGTTGGATTTGGCTTGGAATTATTAGCTTGGTTAGAGTGACTTTGAGATTTGCTTTGTCAAGATAGATTGTGAGTGGCTATCAGGTCCATGGTCTCAGAATTCTTGGAGTGAAAGTGTGTGGGGAACAAAGGACAGTTGGAAGGGACCTTACGACATCAAGGCCATGGTGTAATCTCTCTTTCACATTTAATATGATACAGTAATATGATTCTTTCTTATAAAGCTTGTTGTGTTTTATTGTATGATTCCTTGATCACATACATAGGTTTATATTGAATTTATGCTATTGCTATCACTTTGGTTGGTTTTGTTCATTTGCAGGTCCATCATTGTATGAGCATTAGAATGGAGCTAGGATGGAGATGGAGAGAGGAAGTGACATTTAAACGGTATGTCACTCATCCACCTTTAGTTAGTAAATTCAATATCTAAAACTTAAGGAAAGCGTCATGTTCTGGTTTGTTTTGTTCTAGATCCAGGTGGATCTAGGGAGATCAATTAGTGTTTGCACCTACCAATTAGTCCGATAACATCCATGATAGGCAACAACATAGGATTGATTTGTCTTAGCTTCTGCCTAAATTTCTTTTCCTCCTTTTGCAATGGTATTTTATGCTCAATGACAGGAGTGTCATATGTTTTGAGATCTTCATAGGTCCAAGTGAAAACATCAGCAAACTCCCTCAATAGTTTAGCGTATTCATCCCTTTGCTCCTTTGTCAGAATTTTGGACAATTTGACAAACTTGGGTTCATTCTCAGTGCCAATGTTGCACTGAGTTGTATCAGCGTCATCCTCTGAGATTTACCCTTTTAATGCACATCATTTCTATCAAAAATCTTTTCTAAAGGAACCAGTCCCCTTGGAATATGATTGTTGGGCAACTGCACAATGTTACACTCTGCAATCTTATTCAGAAAATATCCCCCATCAAGCTTTTCTTCAAAGACAAAGTCTTGGTCAATATGCATCTCTAAAAATTCTTTGACAATCTCCAAGAATCTTTTGATCTCAAGATCATCCTCAAACACCTTCCAATGTTTGACATTGTCAGGTATGGAGGGTCTGTATTTTACTTCTACATCATATCTAAATTTGAGTGGCAAGGGAACTTTGAAATTGCCTGCTGATGTAGCTAAGGAATCTTCCACTGTGTTCTTCTCTCTTGGGACGAAAGAAATGTTAAATGAGGAGAAGTAACTATCAATTAGGTCCCATACCTCATTTTTTTAACTCCTGAGTCGAGGATGCTTAGCCTGATAAGCGTTTCTAATCTGCTGGACTACCAATTTTGCATCTCTGAACACTACTACCTCCTAAATTCCCATTTCCTTTGCAACTCTTAATCCTAGAACAAGGGTTTCATATTCTGCCACATTGTTGGTAGCTTCAAATTCTAACTTGTACGACAGAGATATGGTTTCCTAAGCAGGTGACACAAAAAATACTCCAACACCAACGCCTTCCTTGGAAGAGGCTCCATCAAAAAACATTTTCCAGACGGGGATGATGGGGGGAGGAAATTCATGAGAAGTTGTGGGCTTCTTTCTGAGTTTTAGAGGAGGCTCGAGAGCATTAGTGAGTTGTAGTAAAATGGAACCTAAATCAGTGTCCAGGGCAAAAATGGGATGATTGGTAGGATTGGCTTCATCACTGATTATATAGGCCAGCTGGGCTTCTCTATATAGTCTCCTATGTTCCCCTCCAAATACTAAAATAGTAGCATAGGTTAAGTCCATATGCAGAGTTCCCCCCAGTCATTTTATCCAAGATCTTGATAACAACATGAAGAACTTGAGGGGGACATCAACTACTACAACATCCATGACCACACTTTTCATGGGTAATTGAAACAAGGTCACGACTAGGTCTTTGATGACTCCTAGACATTGAACTTTCATGGAGTCAAAGGAATAGAGGTCATGATAGGCTCAGGTGACTTCTAGTCCTAATTCTTCCATGATAGTTTTGGGCATGAGGTTTTGGGAAGTACCTGAATCCATCAAACAGTTGTGCAATACCTTGTCATGTATATTCAAGGATGTGTATAAGGGAGGGGAGGAATCATTCCTGTCTTCTACCATAGGACCTAAAATAACTGTAGGATTTTCATATTGCAAATTGATGGAGTCTGTGGGAAGGCATGAGGCTTTAGACTGTAATAGCTCAGAGAAGCATTTTTTGAACTCTTCATGTTTAATCAATTCAGTGAGGGGCATAGGGATTCTAATTTTTTGAATTTCATGCTCAAAGTTGAAAGAAGATGTAAGCTTTGGGATTTCCCTCACTTCAGGAACATGACTCTGGACCATTGCAGAGAGGGGTTGAGCCTTCTTACCTTTTTTCCATCTGCCACTTCACTAGCAGGTTTCTCTATTATAGGGAAGTGTTTAGGAACATCATATGCTTCTATCTTTTTGTTGGACCTCAGGTTATACTTGCCTGGGCTGCTACTAGCCTTGTCTCCCTTGCTAAGTTCATTTAGCTAACTATCCATGAGAGATTCCTCGTATGCTGATTGAGTGAGATGAGGAAAAGGAGGAGCATCTCCGAAGAAGTGGATTTCAGGATCAAGCCCATCTGTTTCCCTTTCTTCCTCATCAACCACAATATTATTTTGAAAAGGGGCCTGAATTTTCTGGTCTTCTCTATCTCTTCCCCTCTCGTCTCTTTACATAGTCGAGGGAGAAATATTTTTTGGCCTCTTGAATCCTCCTTTGCTTTCGGTATTTTGAGGATTTTTGTATGCTTGCCTTCAATCCACCTTCATTCTCTCCATCTCTGCAGACAGAGACTTCACCATATTGGTCAATTCATCCACTTGAGGGTGAGGCACCGAGGGGCCAGAAGTTGAGGCTTCAGATCTTCCCTTTCTCCCGTCTGCATCAGTCTTATTTCTCAGCCTGTCAACTGCTAAAACATTTGATTCCACCTCTATGGCCTCATATTTCATCTAATCTAGGGAGATATCCCTTCTTTCTCTCAATAGAAGACAGAAGTCGAGGTTGAATGCATTAGCATAAGAAATTTTGGCAAAGGCTTCTGTGGGCTTTATCTCTGCAGAAATCTTATTATACATCTTATTGAATCTTTTGGAGAAGTCGAAGACAGACTCTCCTTCCATTTTCTTCAAAGACCCGAACTCTGTAATGTAATACATGAAATCCTTCTTATTTCCCCACTGCCTTAGGAAAGCACTATCTAGAGCTTCAATCCCAACAATAGATCCTTTGGCCAATCCCCTAAACCATTTCCTCACCTCACCATCCAGGCTCTGGATGAGGACTCTCATCCAAACATCTTCATTTTCAATGTTCAGGTTGTCTGCATAACTATAGAAAGTAGCCAGGTGCTATTCTACTGTTATGTCCTCTTCCCCAGTGAACTTGGGCATATATTTCAGGTAATCTTCAGCAGGGAGAGGATTCATAGGATGAGGTACGATTAAGGGAGCATATCTGGCAGTGACTATGGCATCCATTCTATTTGGAGGGGAATTAGCACCAGCCATAGGAACTACAAGTGTGGGGGAACTAGGAGGCGATGAGGTTTGAAGCGGAAAGACAGGAGCTGAGATTACAGAGTGGGAGGGGGACTGCAACAAATCTGGAGAACATGCTTGCGGGATCAAAGGCACATAAAATTCCCTTTCCTCAACAACAGTAACAACAGGAGGAGGTGTGGTAAAACCCAGGGTAGGAGAAGATTCATAGGTGTTGGGTCTGAACCGGGGTACCACCTCTAGGGAGAAAGGAGTGACAGGAGTTTCTCCTACTAATTCGAGACCAAGAGGAGAAAAATGAACAGGAACACTCCCGAAATTTAGACTACGGGAAACTCCCATGGAAGGTAATAAAACTGGATGAAATGAAGGGGCTGGAGTTTCTATAAAATCATGAAAAATATCAGAAATACCTGGTTTAGTAGTAGGAGCACCATTTCCAGAGTACTTCCCTTTTTTGATAATCTTCTCTGGGTCAACTTCAGGTGGTGCTAACGGCAGCTGCGGATTAGACCTTGTGAGTCTGCCTCTAGAAGCCATGGCTGAAACAATGGAGTTGTTTATGGGTTTTCATCAATGGAATTCCCTAGCAGAGTCACGTTAGTGGAGTCGCCAGGTGCACAGTAGCAATCTCAATAGTTATGATATCTGATGCACCTTCAGAATCCATTGATCATTATCATTCAATCTTGGGGAAAATGTTCAACTTCGTCCCCAACAAAGGTGCCAAAAATGTTAGCATTATAAGTCACTCCTGGATTGCGACAGGAGTAGAGCCCAGCGCCCATCAGTTTTATGTCATGATAGATTTAATGGGTGATCAAATGGGTAGAGACCCGGGAAGGCATCACTCTAACTCAGGGACCAGGTCTGGTATGTAAAGAACAAAGGAGGTCTTTATCTAACTTCTGTCATTGTGTTGATTGTAAAATGAGTAGGTGGAAGACTTGGTGAGATGAGTGGACAAGACTACTTCAGGCGTCAGGCCTTTCAGCAGCTTATGAAAGAAAAACTCTAAATGCAAGATCCTCTTGGTTCAGAGTTTTGGGGAACTAAAGGGGTGACTTGACTGGATCCTCCAATTCCAAGTCATTCAGTGTTGGGAAAATCACAAGAACTGATTAGAGACAATGCAACTGTCATAGTGATCAAAGCTACATCATCCTATAAAAGTTGCAGCTTGAATGGATCCTCCAATTCTGAGTTGCTCTAACACAGTGTTAAGAAAGATATGGAAAGAAGCTGACATACATAAGGCAAGAAATCTCAAGTGTCATTACATACACAGAACAACCAGTGCTTTGCTAATCGGGAGACTCTCTCAACCATCGATGATTACAAAAATAGAAAAACTTAGTACATATACTCAGAAAAATTTGCCCAACAAAGGCGTGCTCGGACCTTCAAGGCATGGCGTCTCTTCAGTCAAACCTGGATGGAAATCCTTCGTCAGATGCCACCTTAACTTAGCATGGTTCTTGCAGGTGAGACCTGCACACAAGGGTACCACTGGCTGATTGCTCCAGTACTCCCATACCTTCCATTTATGGCTCAAGTTGAGGTTTCACCTACCTACTCAATTTTTATTAACTGATTCCCCAGGGAATGGCCGAGACGATACCCTTAGGAGAAGACCTCATGCCTGCTCTCTAAGGCTTGGAGGCTGGACTCCCTTTCTTCTGGCCCTGCCCTCATCTGCTTTGTCCCTTTTTTGTATGACCCAGTGCTATGACAGTGGGCCCGCACCCAGAGGCACCTTTGACACTTCGTGTTTCGTGGATGGAAAGGAGCTGATCCTTTCTCTTCAAAGTCGCGATAGGCGAAGCGACGATAGAGCCCTATCATACGCCACATGTCCCTCTTTGATCAGACGACCCTGAACATCTTCGACGATGCTGTGGGCCCGAGTCCTGGATGCCTTTGCATCTCACGTTTCATGGCTGGGAGCAGGCTGGTCCTTGTTCTTCAAAGTCGCGATGTCTCAAGAGGCGATAGAGCCTAATCATGTGCCACATGTCCCTCTTTGATTAGACGACCCTGAACATATTCGGTGATGCTGTGGGCCCAGGTCCTAAATGCCTTTGCATCTCACATTTCATGGCTAGGAGTAGGTTGGACCTTGTTCTGCAAAGTCACAATGCACGAAGAAGCGATAGAACCTAATCATGCACCACGTGCTCCTCCGGGATGGATGGAAAGGATCATTTCAGTGAGATGGTGGGATCGCTTCCTGGGTGCCCTCAACACTTCGCGTTTCATGGCTGGGAGGAGGCTGATCCTCTCTCTTCAAAGTCGCGATGCGCGAAGAGGCGATAGAGCCTAATCACGCACCATGTGTCTCTCCTCAATCGAATGGCCTGGATCATTTCAGGGAGATTGCGAGCCCGACCTGTGCTAAACATGGCACTCATGCCTGCGGCCTTTGAAAAAAATGCGTCTGTTGGACCTTTAGGCCTAGTTCTTTGCATCTCGGGCTATGGACTGGAAAGGGAGAAAACAACCCACCCCTTGCAAGAATTGGAGCCAACACCTTGTCACGCACTCTCAAAACGAGTGGAAAACCTGTGGATTGAGCCATGTCATCTGTGCATCCTATGAGCCAAATGATCTTCTCTTGCAAAGTTGAGCCCATCCCTGAACTGTCTTTGAGTCATTTCCTTTTGTGTTCCCAAGTGGAATTGACCAGTTGTGGTTGTTGATTATCTTCACCTTGCAGAAGTTGGGCTGAAACTGGTTGAAGAAGCGGGTTGTCAGGCCCGTGGAAGAAGAGGCAGGTTGTCATATGTGTGAGAGACTCTCTCTAGGTGAGAGAGAGTCTATTGAGGAGTGGTTTTTCTTCCAAAGAGAGTCCAACACCAGCTATGAAGCTATGATAATTCCTGATCTGGCCTTTTGCCAAGGCCCAGAGGGGAGGTGAAGCACCGATGGATTGTTCTTGTGAAGGTGTATACTCCCGGGTGGAGAAAGCATGTGGGGAGTGAGAGTTTGTGAGTAGTGTACATAAGAAGGCTCCTGGAGAGAATCCTTCTGATTACTCTGTGGATTTTTCCTGTAACCTCAGCCTAGCCTAGGATTCCCTTGCCTTGGGTGGAGCTTAGTCCCATCTTGGGGGTGACCTACTGTTGAGCGTAATGAGCAGTGAGGTATAAGGATATGAGGTTCATGGAAGTTATGCATGTGCTTGGTGGAGTTACTACAGTTCCAAAGATAAGTATCATTATGTATTTTAATTATGTACTTAATTAGAGTGCATGTCTTTGATGCTTGTGATATTATCATGTATTCCTTTGCAATGATATTTACTATTTATTTCAATCATTTTGTATTTTAGAAGTAATTATATGTTTACTCTGTTAAGCCATTTAATTCTCATTTAAATGCATGCTTCTTAAATATGAGAATGTTTTCGCATAGTAGTGTTTCCCGACAAGTGGCTTTATAGCCCAGGAATGTTACATTATGGTATCAAAGCTAAAAGGATTAGTTAAGACAGTGATGGTAGCATTGCCTGGCCTGTTGGGTGTTGGGGATGTTACGATATGGTATCAAATCTAAAAAGGATAAGTTAAGGCATTGATGGTATCATTTACCGACCTATTGGGTGTCGGGGATGTAACAATATGGTATCAGAGCCCAAGTTTTCAACGCTGACCCTGGATGGGCTAGATAAGTGGTCTTTGGACCCAAGGTTTCAAGAGGAAATTGAGTTGGAAGGAATAATTTCAAACTTTAGAATGTGTCTCAGTGCCAATGGGTTACTTGGCCGTGTTACGAAGCTCACGAGGAGTAGTTGTAGAATAAAAAAGCAGTCATAGATCAGAATGTCAAATCCATGTCTAGACACTTAGGATAACGCGCATAAGAGATGAGATATGGACCATTAGATCTGAGCATGGGGACCAATACTCATTGGATCCAGGGAATGTGCACAAGGCTTAAAACTCTTTGGGTTGCATAATAATGTGGATATTGCAATATGTGAAGTTCCGACATCATCAGTACCGTCCATCGAAAAGGACACGTAGCAGAGATCCACATACATTGGAGATTTTCAAGTGGAAAAACTGCAACAATCCTAACCATCCATTGGGAGGGACACGTGGAGAGTGATCATACTTTCGTTGACTCATGAATTGAAAAGGTCAAAGGGAAATTTCGTGAGAATTTGCGAAACGCAAATTCGTGATTGGATCACAACCATTGATCCAGGAAAGATCTGGACCATTAAATGTCTAGGAAGAATTTTTGCATTTTAGGGATCGGGAGGACGAAGGTGGAAAGTATTTCAACCTTGCGACATGTGAAATATCAATGAGATATAATTTGTCAGATCGTGGAGGAATCAGGACCGTCAGATTGGGAGCTCCAAAATGTTCGCATTTCAGAATTTCGACCGTCAGGAGAATGGGATGTGTTGTTGCACAAACTCCTGAAGCCCGATGTCCTGAAACTAAAAGTAGGCACATTGGGGAAGGAATGCATCACATGAAGTAACGTGGACCTTATTAATTACACCATGTGTCACCACCTTAGTTGGTGACAATTGTGTTGTGGACCCGGAGGCTAGAAAGGTCGGAAGTTTGAAAGTCGGGAGTTGGAGAAGGAAGCGAGTAGATAGAAAAAAGATCAGAAAAGCTCAGGAAAAACAAGGTGAATTTAACATAAATATGTTAAAGAGTTTGGAGAGAATAGAGAAGAAGTTGGAGAAGGAGAGCGATTCGAGCAGAACATGGAGTCACCAGACTTCTGAGGGAAGAAGGTTAAAGAGTGTGGTTAGACACCATCATCACTCCCAAGGTCCCTCCAAGAAAAGGGAACAGAGTAGTTCAAGCCCATCCCCTACCAAAAAGCACATGGGATCTAGATTGGACGAATTGAAGGGAGATATGAAAAATATTAAGCCTCCTACTTTTGATGGAGAGCATAAGAAGGAGGAAGATTCCAAAACATGGTTGTTGGGTATGAGAAAATACTTCCAGCTACAGAATTATTCCTCTCATGCAGAAGGAAGAATTGTCATGTATCAACTGAAAGGAAAAGAATCCATTTGGTGGGATCAACTTGTACAGGTGTAACACATTAGATAGAAAGATATCACTTGGAAAAAATTCAAGAGGTATTTTGAGAAGAAGTATCTAACTAAGAGATACTATGACAAAAAGATGAAAGAGTTCTTTGAACACAAGTTGGTCAGCATGACCATGGATGAATATGAATGTAGGTTTTTAGAATTGTTGAAGTACGCTTTGTTCATCAAAGAGGAGATTATCAAGATTCAAAGGTATTTGAGTGAATTGCCACCTTCCATTTGAGACAAGATCCAGTATGATGACCCTAAGACCATGTAAGAAACGATAAGAAGAGAAAAAATTTTATATGAACAACAAAGAGAAAAGCCTACCTTTCAGAAGGCTTGGGATGACGAGAATAAGTTTAAGAAAGAGAAGAGGTAGAATGGAAACAATCCTTCATTTTTCATAAACAGTCCTCAAGGAAAAACATCATTTAGAGAGTCGAGAATGGCTAACATAGGGGAACAAAGGCCAAGACAGACACCCATTCAGTGTTGGGGCTGTCAGGGAAACCATAAGTACAGAGATTGTCCCCACAAAAATGGCAAAGTGAGAGTTGTCCATAATGTTCAGCAAGTTAAAACAGTGGAGGACATGGGAATTAGAATTCCAAGGATCTATGCAGCCCTCGACAACAAGCAAGATGAATTTCAATCACACATGATTGAAGTAGAAGGTATGATTAACAACCGACCATTTACTATTTCAATTGATTCGGGGGATATCCAATGTTATATAGATCCTAGAGTAGTGGAAACTTTTCATTTATCGAGAAGAAAACATGAAAAGTGTTGGTTAGTGCAGCTGGCTACAGGAGCCAAGAGAAAAGTTATTGAATTATTTAAGTCGTGTCCAGTGGAAATGAAAGGACTGAGCCCAAAGGCTAAATTGAATATTCTTCCTTTAGGGTCTTATGACTATCTAATTGGGATGGACTGGTTGGAACAACACCATTCCATCTTGGAATGTCTTAATAAATAATTCACTTGCTTGGATGAGGAAGGGAATCAAAGAACAGTCCAAGGAATTCCCAGAGTGGTTACTATAAAATAAATCTCAACAATGCAACTGAAGAAGTGCTATAGGAAAGGTTGTCAATTATATGAAGCCCATGTGGAGGAAACACCTAAGGATAAGGTGTCAGGTATTAGATATCATGTGGTACTAAAAGAGTTTGAAGATGTATTTTAAGAGGTACCTGGATTACCCCCGAAAAGACATATTGACTTCTTGGTAAATTTGATGCCTGGAGCAGCCCTAGTGTCGAAAGCTCCTTGCAAAATGAGCACGCCAAAGCTAAAAGAACTGTAATTGTAGCTTGAAAATATTCTGAATAAGGGGTATATATGCTGTTATCCACATTTTTGGTTATCAAGATGATGACATGATAATGACATGGTGATAGAAGGTCTGACTCTTCATTAAGATCATTTTCATAAAGAAAGTTACACTTATCAGCTTCT
>JZKD02S1705782.1:7657-23142 GCA_000966675.3 Picea glauca
AAGGACAATACATATTATATTACATAAATCATCAGTCAATCAATCCTTTGACATCAATCAATCACTTGACATCAATCAATAAAACCATTGGCATCAATGACAACATGATCCAACAGGAGGTGCATTGTGGAAAAAAAGAAGTGAATCCCGACGATCGTTGGATCATCGTTGATCTTGGATGAGATCAACAAATATATCTCAATTCGTGTGTTGAAGGAGAAAGGGCATTAAACTAGAGGAGACCCCCCAAAATAATACTCATTGTTGATCGTGTTGAGAGGACGATTATCCCCCCCCTTACCTTGGGATTGTGAAAGGTCTTTGGCCCCCCGAAAGTACTAGAACCGTTCATCTCAATGGTTACATAAACAAAGACCATTGATTTATCAAAGTGGGAAAAGCGCTTGTCCAAGCTTAGCTCTAGATCACGCATGCGGTCATATGAAAACCACAATCCTTAGATGCTTCTGAATAGAATATGATCATACAGAGTATGAATTTACTCTGTCAAGGAAGAATATTAGGCCAGATTGATTTGGAACTTGTCTTGGTTGATCTTAAGTGATCACTTAGATAATCATTGTGGTATCAGAGCATCAATTTTCTTTGATAAATTGAGGAAATTCCTCCAAGAAGAGGAAAAGGAGTTCATATTGGAGCAGGTCGAGGAAGAATAGCAAGAAACACAGTTGTGTAGGAGGTAAGGAGGTAGCTTAAATCTATATTGGAATCCATGGAGGTTATCCAAAGCAGATACCCTGATGTTGGTGACATCAGTGAAGGAGAAACCTATGAAGAAGAACAAGAAGAGGTCCCAAAAGAAGACAAAGTGATAATAATGTTGGTTAAATATTGTGGCAGACCTAAAGTGGTGGTTCCCATGTATGAAGGCAATTTGAATGTTGAAGAACTCATGAATTGGATAAACACCATGGATAAATACTTCTACTTTGAGGAGGTTGAGGAAAGAAAGAAGGTGAAATATGCACCAACCAAATTGAAAGGACATGCAGCCATTTGGTGGGATGAATTTCAAATTCATAGAGAGAGAAAAGGTAAATCCAGAATTAATAAATGGGATAAAATGGTAAGAAAAATTAAGTAAATTTATTCCCGAGGATTATCAATTAACCCTCTTCAGACAACTACAGAACTTAAGCCAAAAAATTATGACAGTCAAAGAGTATACAAAGAAGTTCTACAGGCTAAGTATAAGAGTTGGGTAGATAGAGGGAGATGTGGAGAGATTAGCTAGGTATATTAATAGGATAAGATATGATATACATGATGAGATTATATTGCTAAATCTCGGGACTATTGAGGATGCTTACCAAGAAGCATTAAAGGTAGAAGTAAGTCGATAAGGAAGAAAAGTCTGAAAATTAGAGGAAAATGTGTGACAAGAGGAAGAGGATATTCAAACAGAGGAAGGACTCAAACCCCTAAAAGTGAAGGATAGAATTCCAACAACCAATTGCCACAAAGAGGAGATTTTAGAGGAAGGTTATTTGTCTCCATAGGAAGAGGAAGAGGAAGAGGAAAAGAAGTTAGTTGTTACACATGTGGTGAAATTGGACACATGTTTTGGGACTGTCCAAGGAATAAACCAACAAACCAAAGGACTACTAATGTTGCAGAAGTCAGAGAAGAACCAGATAAGTCATTGGAAAGAGAAGAGCTACCATAGGTAGGAGAGTCTTTGATGATGAAAAGAGTTTTGGTGAAAGTAGAAAAGTAGGTACATGAACCAGCACAAAGGAAGAGTATGTTCAGGACTATGTGTAAATATAAGGGTAAGTATTGCAAATTAGTAATTGACAGTGGAAGTACTGATAACTTGTTCTCCACATAGATGGTAGAGAATTTGGGATTGAAACATATGGCACATCCCACTCCCTACAAAGTGTCATGGTTACAAAAAGAACATAAGGTCTTGGTGAATGAGCAATGTGAGGTGCAGATTCAAATTGGGACTTATAGAGATCTGGTGTTATGTGACATAATTCTTATGGATGTTTGTCATGTCTTGTTGGGAATACCTTGGAAGTATGACATGAAATCTATTCATGATGGCAGAAGGAACACTTACTCCTTGGAGAAGGATCGGAAGAAGCTTGTATTTCTACACTTGAAGTATGAAGTAGCCAAAGAGGAACCTGGACCTAGTATTTTGTTGATGAGTGGAAAAAAATTATTGCAAGAAGTCAAGAAGAAGGAGGAGCTACATTTTTCTCTTATCAGAAAACCAAAGGTAATTTTGACTTCTACAAACTTAGATGATTTTCCTGATGGTATTAAAATTATGCTTGATGAAGTTTTTGATATAGTTGTGGATGAACTACCTAATGATTTGCCTCCTGAGAGAAGTATCAATCACCGTATTGACTTGATACCTGATGGAAGTTTACCTAATAAAGAAACCTATAGATTAACCCCTCAAGAGAATGAATAAGTGAGAATACAGGTTCAAGGATTGTTGGACAAAGGGATGGTAAGAGAAAGATTGAGTCGGTATGCAGTACCAACAATACTCAGTCCAAAGAAGGATGGTGGATGGCACATGTGCACTAAATCCAAGGCCATCAGAAATATCACTATAAGGTACGGGTTCTTAGAATAATAGGTGTTCTCGTTTCACCATAGACAATATAGAAATATTGTCACCCAAACATAGGTCGAAGCCACCCCCGAGCACCTTAAACTTGACAGAGAGAATAATTATGGAAGAAAACCCTAGAACCAATAGCCAATCAAGGTAGCATACCTCTCTCCATAGATAATGTACTAGGAAGAAATTCCAAACCATAAACAAGACAAATTCCAAGCCAAAACCGCAAGATTCTAGTTACAGTAGATACAGCTGCAACTCCTCTCCAAACTTCTGCATAACTGGTTTTCTACAGTTGCGAGAGAGTGAGACCCAAATGAGCTCTAGTGCCCTGTATTTATACTACTCCATCTTATCTTTTTGGGTTGACTTCTCTTCCTGGGGAATAATAACTCAATATTAATTATTTCATTAAGCCTACTAGTCTTCTAGAGTTATTATCCAAGTCTTTAGGGTTTCTCTTGCTTCCCGAAATATTCTAGTCTCATCAGGATTACATGTAGAGGTTAATACCTCCTGCAGCTACCATAATATCAACTCTCCCTCCTAACTAAGGAGGTATTAAAGGTAATGGTATTGAGCACAAACAGATCTTTCAACCGGTAGCATCATCATAGCCAGACAGGCTATCTCATGATCAAATTATGAGCACCATAATCATTATCAATATCATATGATAACATCAACTACATCATCTCTCGAAGCCATACTCCATATGAGTAACAGGTATGATGTTGAATAAGTCACTCACTCCACAGAGCGATATAAGAACCATTCTTCTCATCTGAACATATGTCTTAGAAGAATAATTGTTCCAACAGATTTTGGAAGCCACATCATGGGATACAAGGACTATTCTTCTAATCCGAACATATGTTCTAGAATAATAAATGTCCTGGACCATTTTCCACTGGGAGAATGTTTGTCCATCAACATACTGACTAGTAATCATTTCCAACACTAGTGATAGTCTCCATGGAAATCAAAACAATTCCATCTAATAGAACACAACTGCGTCTATTCATAATAGTATAAAACTACTATCCAGTGATATAAAACCACTCTCGGTAGCACACTGCTACTAACTAGTGACACAAAGTCACTACCATTGGATCATGTCCACCACAGTAGCATACAACTATTGTCCAGAGACATATTGTCTCCACAAAAATCATATCATCTGATATCAACCTGCATAAAACAATATCATGATATAAACTAAGTCAACTGGGCCATTTTTCCACTCACATCTATGAGAAATGGAAGAGAATATTCCCTCTAAAATTAAAACATCATCCATGGGATATATGGACTATTTGTCTCAAGCATAGAAGAATAACCATCCCTGATTTCTGAGCGTGGACCATTCACCTAATGAGGCCATTCCTCCAGCACTAATCATAGTGAAACCTGGAGAGAATGAATTTTCCCTAGGGAATGCATGTCCTTGATTGTTGAACCTAGAACATTCACCTAACTGGGCCATTCCTCCGACTCTAATCACAATGAAACCTGGAGAGAATGAGTCTTCCATGGGGAATGATTGTCTGGACCATTTCCTAAGGAAATGGCTGTCCTGCACCAACCTCCAAAACATACCATTATTTGAAACTTCTCATAACTATGAACTTCAAAAGAATGACTTCATGTCTAGGTGGACCATTATGCTTGACCACTACTAATCCAGAATCAGATCTAGGAGCTTGATGGGGCTCAGAAAGGCCTAAAAAACAAATTTATCAGAATGGATTCAAAACAGACATGTCTATAGGCCTCATCGATACAAACCCAACGCAATTTGAACAGGCTCAAACAGACATCGTATGCTCAAGCTATTGCGATCTTTTCATTTTTCCAAACAGGCAAAAAATGATGACTGTATAGTCCATACAGTTCGTATAGTGCCACGTGGAAGCTGACTGTACATGTCGTATGACTGTATAGCTGATGTGTTAGGAACAGTTGGGGCTAACATGGCAGGGACCATACAACTGATGTGGCAGGCTGACTGGGCATACGGACGCTGACGTGCACAGGATAGGTGGACCAACCAGGAAGTGACACATGTCACCACTGCAAGGGTGACACGTGGCACGTCCATACATCGACATGTGGCACGCCCATATGACAACATGTGGCAGTGTATGGTGCTAACAAGGTAGATAGGTGGCAGATCTAGTCCAATCGATGACTGAGACGTGGCAAGGAAAATTGAGGAATGAGGGGGTGCCACGTGGCACCCAGGTATTGGTTGTTAGTTTCATTGAAAAAATATGGAGTGCTTGGGATTCGAACTAGAGACCTCTCCCACCTAGCAAGTGACTTGGCAAGGTTGGGTTTACCATCTTTCCTGTCATTATATCTTGGTAGATATATGGTTTTATTCATATATATGTTGTAATAAATGGCATGATCGGGTGGAAAAGGGTTGGGGCCTAAACCCCATCCCTCGGCGCAAAGCTCCATGTGACCACCACATGTAACCACAGTCCCTCTCATTTGTGTTTGGCGCATGGGATATGGCATAGCCCCCGGTTCCAATGATCCTCCATAGGACCTGGACTACAGGTGTTGTAGCAGATAACCTATGGGTATTGCTCCACATAACTATATGATTCGGGCCATAACCACCTGTTTAGCGCGTCATTCGAGCCCGCGGTCCTATTGTTTATTGCCATGTGATTGAAGCTTGCGGGGAAAGGGCCAACATGCAGCCCCTAAGGGTTTGTAGCTTGGCCATATGAATCCATATGCCTATGTTTTAGGAGCACGTTCCCAATCCAGAGGGGCTTAGCCTGAATTTTGTCAAAAAAATGGGTTTTTAACATTATATTAGTGGTTTTTGATGGATTTTTGGCCTGTTGTTGGATAGTTTTCGCCCTTTTTGAGACCAGATCTTGGGAGGAAGTTGGGAGATGGTTACAAACTTCATATATATATAAACCAGGCCTTATTGAGGCCATGAGGGGAGATTGAGAGAAGGTTTATGCTAAATATTTTCCAAGCCAGAGCCATTTTTATGCAGGGAAGCTATTGAGGAGCGCACCTTTGTGAGCCATTTCTGGGAGCTCTGATCATCTGATTTGAGTGTCGTTTCTAATGTTAGGTTCTTGAGATCTGGTAGAACAAGACCAGATCAGTTTTTTAACCCTTTGGGATTGTTTTGATGTACTTATTGAGCTTTGAACAAAAATAAGAAAGCCTCACCCACTGACACAAAGGCCCGGAGATGTAGGCGAGATTACTAAACTCCGTTATCACACTAGTGTTATGGTTTGTTGTTGTTTTATGCTTCATTTAAGTTATGTACATGTTCATATGGCTGTTATATTTCTTCTATAATTCTTCCTCTTTCTTTAAGCTTCCTAATTGGTTAATCAACAAATTCTTAATAACTCAACCATGGTCATGTAAAAGATATTTTCAGATCAACTACTCAGAGTGATAGTCAAGAATAATGACTATCCTAGACCCTTCCCCCACATTGGACACAATGGGAATTGATGTCTATGGTACATCATCAATCTATCAGATCATTTTCATTACGAAAATGAGTTTTTGATCTGGACCATTTCCCTAACTAGAAAGTAACTGCCCATCCTGGACCATTTTCTGAACTGGAAAATGACTATCCATAAATCAATAACATATCAGTTCTCCCTCCCAACCTGGGAGTAATCACTTCCTTTTCCAATAAGTAATTCATCTCCATGAGCCCGAGCTTATCTCTTAAGTACGCAAACTTTTCATCTTGAACAGAGGCTTTATCAAAATATATGCTATTTGCTCATCGGTGGAGATATACTAGAGAACCACTTCTCTCTTTTGGACTTTATCACATAGAATATAATGCTTGATCTCAATGTACTTTGATCTATCATGGAACATTGGTTTTCTCTGAAATCTTCACATATCTATGATCATTACAATATATCATGGTCGAATTCAACACTTTTGTTTCTTGATAGCTCATGACATCGTGGAAAGGCTCAAACTGAAACATATCCAAGTAGCACTTCTTATGTCATCATGAGAGTTTTCCATGGATTAGCAATCCATCATCCTAGAATTATAAGTAACCATTCTGATACACTATCTATATTCCATGCCCTGAAGATTCCAACTTCTTCCTTTCATCATAGGATCATGGATGTAGATAGACAACCAAGGAAACTTAAGGATTCTTTTAGAAGAAGACTTCTTCTAGAGTCAAATTGAACATGTGCTTCTTATCATGGCTGCTACTTTCAATGGGAACATGGACAGATACTTCATAATCCTCAATGGATCATATCATTTAGTATTAGGTCCCTCCTAATTCATGCTTCATGCATGAATGCATGCTCTTCTTTTGGAATTATGTAATCATCTACCTCCATCTAAGAGAGTCCATGATTTTGTTTATGTCCTTATTTCCTTCTGCAAAGTGTCACAAGTATTTTTCTAATTTCCTCTTGATTGTTAACTTCTTTTTGTTTTGACTTCTTCTGGGTCTCTTCAAGTTTGATTCTAATTTTGGCCTATCTCGTAGTTGTTACTTATATAATATCTTCCACAAGAATTGTTACCAAAGATTGTCAACGTACTTCAGCTTTTTCATGTGTATTGCTTGACTTGTAGTCATCGTGATATCAATCCTTATCTTTTTATTCTTTCATATGTATTGTTTCACTTGACCATATTATATTCTAAGAAATAGATATACATGCTATGTACAGGAACTATGTAAACATGGTATGTCTAAGAACTTTGAAGAATATTGTTTCCTTGACTTAGAAGAAGATTTTTTTTTTATCGTGCTTGGATTTCTTTGAGGGTTCCCTTTCTTCGGCAATTGTTGCTTCATCTGTTTCCTTCCTTTTCTTTAACTCAGGATATCGGTTCCTGTAGTGACCATATTTTTGAAAGTTGAAGCATTGTATATTTGACATATCCTTTTCTTGATTTGGTTTCTTCCTTAAGCCAAACTTCTCCTTATTCCTAAAATTCTTGAACTTTGTTGTGAAGGCTTGATCATCGCATTTATTTTGGGATTTCTCTTTTGCGTTAATCCTTGATTCTTCTTGTGCACAACAAGTCCAAAGTTATTAAAATTTGGGATACTCCTTTCTTGTGTTCATGCTTGCAAAAAATGCATCCCATGTCTTGGGAAGGCCATTGAGTACTATATTTACCAATTCCTTTTCTGAAATGATTTCTTCAATAGCTTGTAGTCGATCTCTCAACTGAGATATTTTCACAAAGTATGATGTTATGTTATCATGATCATTGATTTTCATGTCATGGAGCTCACTCTTCAGACTCATTACTTGTCCAATGTTTTTGACTAAGAAGAGATTAGTTAGGGAATCGTACATCTTCTTAGATGAGTCAAGATGAGAGATGTAGGGTATCAATTGGTCTTTTACATAGTCCACTATAATACTCATAGCATTGATTTCATTGTCCTTGAACTTCTCCATAACTGCAATGTTCTAAGGTTCCTTCTCTTTTCCTACTTCAAATTGTGATTCCATGATCTTTCATTTCACGAGATCCAATACTTTATTCTTGGCAAGGATGAGGTCAATCCTTGTCTTCCATGCTCTGAAGTTATAATCCCCTTCTACATTGTTTTCTGACTTCATAGAGTAAGTCATTACTGTTTGACTTGGCCAACCTTTGAATTTGACTTGGTCAACATTTGACTTTGACCAAAAACTCAAACTTGACATATTGGATTGTTGGGAGTACCAGGAGGTGTGCTAGGCTAGGGCGCACTAGGCTATCTAGAAATTAGGTCAATCTATTCATTTAAGATTCCTTAAAAAGAGGGTTAGGGTTTCGTTGCTACAAAAAAACTTTGACTACAACTACAACTGTAACTAAGCAAATCCTCCTAATCTATCTTCCAGCAGTTAGACTATACGAAGATTGTGAGGGCCCATAACCTATTAGAATAATAGGTGTGCTCTGCTCGTTTCACCATAGACAATATAGCAATATTGTCACCCAACCATAAGGTGAGGCCACCCCTGAGCACCTTAATCTTGAAATAGAGAATAATTTTGGAAGAAAACCCTAGAAATAATAGCCAATCAAGGTAGCATACCTATCTCCAAAACTATCATACCAAGAAGAAAGTACAAACCATAACCAAGAGAAATTCCAAGCCAAAACCGCAAGATTCTAGTTGCAGCAACTGCAACTATAGCTCCTCTCCAAACTTGTGCATAACTAGTTTCTACAGTTGCTAGAGAGTGAGACCCAAATGATCTCTAGTGAGTTGTATTTATATTTATCCATATTAGTTGTCTGGGTCAACTTCTCTTCCTAGGTACTAATAACTCAATATTAATTATTTCATTAAGCCGACTAGTCTTCTAGAGTTATTATCCAAGTCTTTAGGGTTTCTCTTGCTTCCTGAAATATTTTAGTCTCATCGGGATTACATGTAGAGGTTAATACCTCCTGCAGCTACTATAATATCAACACATGCTTCATTTCCTCGTATAGAATATTTAATGGATTATTTGAGTGGGTCCAAATATGTTTCTAAAATTGATTTAAAGAGTGGTTACCATCAAGTAAGGGTTAGAGACAGGGATGAATGGAAAATTGCATTTAAGACAAACAATAGATTGTATGAATGGTTGGTGATTCCCTTTGGGCTCACAAATTCACCAAGTATTTATGTTGCTCCATCTTAGCTATCTGGGTCGACTTCTCTTCCTGGGGACTATTAACTCAATATTAATTATTTCATTAAGCCGACTAGTCTTCTAGAGTTATTATCCATGTCTTTAGGGTTTCTCTTACTTCCCGAAATATTTTAGTCTCATCAGGATTACATGTAGAGGTTAATACCTCCCGCAACTACCATAATATCAGCACATGCTTCATTTCCTCGTATAAACGATTTAATGGATTATTTGAGTGGGTCCAAATATGTTTCTAAAATTTATTTAAAGAGTGGTTACCATCAAGTAAGGGTTAGAGAGTGGGATGAATGGAAAACAACATTTAAGACAAACAATGGATTGTATGAATGGTTGGTGATGCCCTTTGGGCTCACAAATTCACCAAGTATTTATACTGCTCCATCTTAGATGTCTGGGTCGACTTCTTTTCCCAGGGACTAATAACTCAATATTAATTATTTAATTAAGCCGACTAGCCTTCTAGAGTTATTATCCAAGTCTTTAGGGTTTCTCTTGCTTCCCAAAATATTTTAGTCTCATCAAGATTACATGTAGATGTTAATACCTCCCACAGCTACCATAATATCAACACATGTTTCATTTCCTCGTATAGAAGATTTAATGAATTATTTGAGTGGGTCCAAATATGTTTCTAAAATTGATTTAAAGAGTGGTTAACATCAAGGGTTAGAGAGGGGGATGAATGGAAAACTGCATTTAAGACAAACAATGGACTGTATGAATGGTTGGTGATGCCCTTTGGGGTCACAAATTCACCAAGTACTCATGAGCTTAATGAATGAAGTTTTGAAATAATACATTGGAAAGTTTGTTATATTTTACTTAGATGATATTATGATCTATAGTTGGAGAAAAGAGGAGCATTTGAGGCATCTCAAGATGGTCTTGAGTACCCTACAAAAAGAGAAATTGCTGATAAATTTGAAGAAGTGCAACTTCATGAAGAAGTAATTGATCTGTTTGGGATTTGTAGTATTAGAAGAAGGGATGAAAATGGATCCAGAGAAGATACAAGCAGCTTTGAATTAGTCAACTCCCAAGAATGTATTTGAGGTAAGAAGCTTTCATGGCCTTGTAAGATTTTATAGAAAATTTATTAAAAAATTTAGTCAAATTTGTGCACCTATGGTAGAGACTATAAAAGAGAGTAGGAAGCCATTTAGATGGACAAAGGGAGTAGACAAGATTTTTAATATGTTGAAAAGAAAGATCATTGAAAAACTTGTGTTGGATTTACTTGATTTTGATAAAACCTTCCAAGTAGAAATTGATGCTAGTGGGACAACAATAGGAGTTGTGTTAAGTCAAGAACAAAGGCCAATATCATACTTTAGTGAGAAGTTAAATGAGACAAAACATAATTACTCATCCTATGATAAAGACTTTTATGCTATTGTACAAGAACTCAAAAAATGGATACATTATTTGATTCCTAAGGAATTTGTGTTGTACATTGACAACCATGAACTGCAGTTTATAAGTAGTCATCCTAAGTTGAACCAAAAACATGATAAATGGGTTGAATTTATGCAAAGTTTTACCTTTGTGATTAAGCACACAAGTGGTAAATATAATAAGGTTGTTGATGGTTTGAGTAGGGTAAACTTTATTTTACAAGAGTTTAAGGTCAACACCTTAGGGTTTGATGAGTTAATTGCCATGTATAAAGAAGATGCATATTTTCAAGATATTTATGAATATTGTGAGAATCTTGTGGCTAACAACAAAATATAGTGGTTAGACTACATGCTACAAGAAGTTTTGTTGTTCAAAAACAATAAATTGTTCATTCCTAAGTGTTCAATGGGGGAAAATGTAATTAAGGAAAATCATAGTAGAGGACTATCAATGCACTTTGAACAAGACAAGACCTATTCTCAAGTAAATGATCTTTATTTTTGGCCAGGGATGCATAATGATGTCAAGAAATTTGTTGAAAGATGTAGGATATACTAGCATACCAAGGGAAGGATTAAAAATACAGGGTTGTACCATCCACTTCCCATTCCAAAAAGACCATGGGATTCTATCAGCATGGACTTTGTTTTAGGATTACCCAAGACTCAAAATGGAAATGATTCTATCTATGTAGTGGTAGATAGGTTTTCCAAAATGGCACATTTTATTGCTTGTAAGAAGACCAACGATGCAACTAATATTGAAAATTTGTTTTTCTCATAGATAGTAAGGTTGCATGGTCTACCAGTGAGCATTGTCTCTGATAGAGACACAAATTTTGTTGGTCACTTCTAGAAAAAATTATGGAAGAAATTGGGTACAAATATCAATTTAATTTCATCCTATCATCCACAGAATGATGGACAGACTGAAGTGGTAAACATGATCTTGAAGAACATTTTGAGGAGCTTGGTGTATGAACAGCCTAAACAGTGGGAATTAACACTTTCTTAGGCATAATTTGATTATAATGACACTCCTAATAGGATTACAGGAATGAGTCCATTCCAAATTTTTTATGGAATTCATCCAAGGGGAGTATATGAACTCATAAATCTGGGGAAACAAGAGCTAAGGAGTCTAGATGTTGAGGATTTTGTAGAAAACATGCAGGAGTTGCAAGAGGATGTCAAGCAAAAGTTACAAGAAAGAAGTAGTAAGTATAAGGAAAGGGAAGATTTGAGAAGGATACAAGTAAAGTTCCAAATTGGTGATTTGTTTATGGTATATTTGAGAAAGGAAATTTTTCCTGTAGGGACTTACAAAAAGTTAAAATTGAAGAAGATTGGGCCTTGAATAATACTCATAATTTTTTTTGCAAAGGATTATGAGGTAAAATTGCCAGAGAATATTGGAATTTCTCCAATATTTAATGTAGAAGACTTGTACCCCTACAAGGAATCACACAATTAGGTGATAGATGGACCTACAAGTGATGAAATTCAGACCTTAGAGTGGGAAGAACATTTTTCTAAGAAGACACATAAAATAAGTTGAAGCAGGTATGGACAAAAGGATGACAAAGGAAACCAGGGGAAAAGCACATTATCAATATTTGATCAAGTGGAAAGACCATCCAACAGAAGATGCCAACTAGATGAAAACAACAGAGGTTTACAAGTCCGATGTGGATGCTAAAATATTAATGGAGCATTATTTTCTTCCCTAGGAGTTTGATGCAGGAGCATCTGATTCAAAATTTTAATTCATGGACCTAATGGTCAAATTCTTTTACCAAAGACGGTTGGTCCTCTTAATTTTATTTGAATTTTTAATAATTGGCTCGAATTCCTCTATAAGGCATCGAGAAGATTTGATTAGTTACTTAGGTGGTGATTTTTTTTATTAATTTAGGATATTAGATTGATTCTAGGGATTTTGACAGATTTATAGGGATTAATTGTTAGTTTTTGATACAGAGTGAATTAGCATATATTATGTCAATTGTAAGAGGTTTTATTGGAATGGAGTGGATTGGATTGGATTGGATTGGATTGGGTTAGATTGAAAAGAAGTGGATTTTCTTGAGTGTGGGATTTCGTGCTTGAAGTGTAGAGAACTATGTTTTTGCAGGTGTGGAATTTCCAATTAAATAAATGCAGGTAGAGGTTGTTTCTTTGTAATTATATTGTTATATCGTTGATCTAAATCCTATGTGTAATTTTTATTGTTATTGGTTGAATTGAATCAAAGTTATAGAAGTATCACGTAACCATAAATTACATAGAATCACGATCGTCCATTTGGTTTATCGACGAGCATAGATCATCTGACCGAAAGAAAGAATAAACATGCACAATTTTTCCAATTGTTGGATCGATGGATGAGGATTGTGGAAAAAAGGAAGTGAATCCTAACGATCATTGGATCATCATTCATGTTGGACAAGATCAATAGATATAGCTCAATTCGGGTGTTGAAGGAGCGAGGGTGTTAAACCAGAGGTGACCCCCTAAAATAATCCTCATCGTTGATTATGTCTCCACGTGTTAAGAGGATGAATATTTCATCCCCCCTTTACCTTGGGATTGTGAAAGGTATTTCCCCCCCCAAAAGTACCAGAACCATTCATCTCAGTGGTTAAATAGAAAAAAGACTGTCGATTTATCAAAGTGGGAAAAGTGTTTATCCAGGCTTAGCGCTAGATCATGCACGTGGCCATATGAAAACCATGATGATTGGATGCTTTTGAATACAATATTATCATATAGAGTATGAATTTATTGTCAGGGAATAATATTAGGCTAGATTGATATGGAACTTGTCCTGGTTTATCTTAAGTGATTGTTGATGATTATAATCATAAACATGAATTCTACCTGTAAAGTATTGCTAAGGGCCTATTATTTAACTATGCTAATAATATAATACTAGTAGGTGGGATCCCCTTGTAGACTAGAGGAGCAAGGATAGACGTATCACACATTTTTTTTGTTGTTGTTTTGATGCTTCCTACACAGTCCTACATGGTTGACAATGCAGTCTTGGTTTCATTTTGATATGGTAACATGTGGATGAAGCATTTTTGTGGAATGTTTTTTGCGATAAAAAAACATTTCTTTATGGTTATGAGGAGCATGTTATCACAGTTTCTATGATTTAACCATGTCACTAATCATTGTGATCGATTACCTAGCCACATATATGCAAGAAATATTTTAGTGATATAATATTCAAAACAAATAAAGAAAAACCTATGAAAAAATCCTAAAGGGAAAGAAGCTATGTTTGAGCTATGATAAAGGATTATATGCAAATTTGAATGGAAAAGTAAAAGTATGTTAGTTTTAGTGCTAACTATTATGCTATGGTTGGTTAGTGGGCTATGAGAATTTCATTAGATTTAAATTGGGCTCATATAGCATTGCAATATGTATGATGGCATAGAATTATGGCAAGAGTTAACATGTAAATGATATTGGGTGGTGCACTATGCAAGGGATATCGTCGCAGATTTCAAATGGCTTGGAATTAAATACATGGTTTAATTGATTAGTGAATGTAATGCTTGTGGGATGTCTATTACTTCGAATTGAATAGTCTAGGTGATGGAAGCGACGTGCATTTACTGCACATCACTCCATACTCCCCCTATCGACCGTCACCCTAGCAATTTAATTTTTCGATCTGTTGGTTGTGAATCTCTGCATTTCAAGCTCTTGGAAGGAAGAAGGCTTGGCCAAGAGGCCCTTTTAAGTGTTTTTCTACATGTATGATTCTTTTTATCTCCATCCATGAAGTATTCTCCATTGTATATACAAATAATGGCTTAGTGATGCTTGGATTCTGTGTGTTCTTGAGAATTTCTAATGTGTAGATGTGTGTTATATCTCTCTATGATGACTATAAAATGTTTCGGATTGCAAGAAAAATAATTGGGTTTTTTAAGTTGTGTATTTGACTAGTTGCTTGGTCAGTTTAATATTGTGATGGGTCTTTGTGGATTAATAAGTGAATAGTGGTACATATGGCTCTGCGTTGATGATGAACGGTTTCGTTATGTGTATTATTGTTGTTTTTTTTGTTCCCTCATAGTCATGATTGTAACCCTTACCCAGTCGTAGAGGGATTGCTGGCAGTTGCTGTGTTATTTCTTCGAATCCTAAGTCATGGTCATTGGCCCATTCTTATTGTCTTTTCACCAAAGTATCCCAAGACCCAGTCTTGGGTGTCCCTAACATTAATATGTGCATGTATGGTTGTGGGTTGGTACAATTTATATCTCGACGTTATGTAAAAAGGATGTATGCGTCCTCACTGGTGTTGTTGTCAGGTTATTTGACTCTTAAGTAAATGGATAGAGATGTTATATGTCCGTGGGTTCTTTTAATAATTGTCACTGTTCAATTAACTTCGCCTATCCTATGCAAGTGTTAAGTGCACTATGTGCACTGGGTTATTATATGCCTTCCTTTTCTCTCCTCGGGTGTTAATCATTGGTCTCATTTAAGACTTGGAGTAATAAGAAGATTGTGTGGCTCACTATTGTATCTTTTTCGAAAGGTATTTTGCCTATGGTTGATAAGTCTCGGAACACCTCCATCTCTCTATGTTATGGTTAAAATATGAGTGTGCTCTTGTTGTCTCTGTGCATTTGATTGTGATAGACCCGATTTGATTTCCAATTGTCTTTGTGTTGGATTACTGAGAGGGGGGGTGAATCAGTAATAGCATAATTATAATCCTTTTTCTTCAATTGTTATATCAATGTAGAATTA
>JZKD02S1705782.1:89480-100292 GCA_000966675.3 Picea glauca
TGATCTTGGAAGCCCACTATAGTCAGATGGCAAGACATTTTGGCATGGAAAAAACTACGGTCATTCTTCATAAACATTTGTATTGGAAAAAACTTCGACAAGATGTCAACATGTATATTATATATTGCACTTCATGTGCCATTTCCAAGCTAGCCATCAAGAAGAAAGGCTTATAAACCCCTCTTCTTACTTCCGAGAATCCTTGGGAATATGTATCAATGGATTACATGTCTGGCCTTCCATCCACCAAGCAAGGAAATGATTGTGTATTTGTGGTCATTGATTGATTTTCGAATATGGTCATCCTCACAACCTGTAAGAAGAATATCATAGTGGTAGATACTACCAAGCTCTTCTTCGAATGAGTGTGGGTCCATTTTGGGATACAACATACCATCATCTCCGACCAGGACAATAGGTTCCTCGGCACATTTTGGTCAAGTCTCTAGTCACTATTGGACACCAAGCTCACTAAATCCACTTCTGTCCACCCCCAAAAAGATGACCAAACAGAGGTTGTCAATCATATGATTGTGCAAATCATGTGCAAATACAAATCTAAGCATCCACGTACATGGGATGAGAGTCTCCCCTATGTTTAGCATAGTTACAACAAGGCTCTCCATAGCTCCATCGGCCATAGCCCATTTCAGGTGGGGCTGGGATTCCAACCCTTGGGTCCCATGGATGTTGCACTACCTCTTGCCACCACATAGAAAACCTCTTCCCATGTTCAGTCTAATACCGACAAAGCCACCAGATTCATTGAGTGGATTCAACACATCTGCCAACAGGTCCAGAAGATTTTGTAGAAATCCAATCCTAAGTACAAGTAGCACCATGATCAACACAGGGTACCACACCAGTTCCAGGTCAGTGACAAAGTTGGGTTACATTTGCATAAGGAGTGTGTCACGGGGCCCCATCGGAAGCTTTGCCCACTTCGCTATGGGCCTTACACTATCACCAAGGCTGTGGATAGCAATGTTTTTGAGCTCAACACTCCACCCTTCCTTGGCTTGCACCCAATGTTCAATGTGGACCTCCTTCAGCCATATTTTCCACCATGATTGGACACCTAAGAGATTGCAGAACAATTGATGCCAACATAGCTCAACCCTAACTACATGGAACAATCCTCCACTGATCAGATAGTGGACACACAAGTCAAGGGAACTCACCAGTAGAGGATCCATCTTTATCGGGTTGTCAAGGTAGGGAAACTCCTACACCAAGGCAAGTGGCTCACCCGGGGCCAAATCCATCAAAAGTTTCCTCGCCTAATGGGTGAACTCAACGCAATGGAGACCATTACTTCCTAAGGGGGGAGTATTGATCCAGGTGGATATTGGTGGCCAGCCACCTATTCCAACTAGCTCCTCTTGTTTGTTTTTTTCAGCAAGTTCTTTTGTACTTCTTTGTAATTGTGGGTTCTACACTTATGGGGTTGTCTCAAGCCCTACACATCCTCCAGGTGGATACTGGTGGCCTCTCGCCTAATCCAACTGGCTTATTTTGTATGTTTTCATGAGTAATATCAAAAGGGCCCTTGGAGCCTCATTGTAATGATTCTTCTCAGATGAATGCACGTATCAAATACATTTCTTCTCAGATAGCTACCACCATTCGAGCAAGTGTTTCAGTTTTGCAGTTTTATAACTTCATCCTATTTCATTTATTTAATATAAGATATTGTTCATCGGATATCTGTGATATTCTTCATATCTCTGTGTTTATTGTATTTAGTATGTAATGAGTTCGTTCCTCTCCTAAATCCAGATAAAGTTCCCAATTGGAATCTTCAAGTATCATATCCTTCCACTATATCAAAACTTCATAAGTTGTGCATCAACATAGTTGGTTCTAATGGGCCAAATCATTACAACAAGATTGTTGAACTCCTCATCTTAAGTTTAAATGTCAACCTAGGGTTTGTGAAAACTTATGAGGTGTTATGCATTGTATGTGCAACCACAAGGTGTTAACATATTGAGATATATCATATAAATGATATGAATTTAACTAAATATAATCTACACTAACAAAGAAAATGATCAACTTTGATAGCTCATTCCCATTGACTATTCACACCATTTAGTTCATGACCTTCACTCCTATCCCCCCTAACAATGTGCAAGGGTAGATGGAGGTCTATAGTCACTTCTTATTAGATTAATAGCTAATTAATGAGTATCACTATTCAATGAACAAATTATCCTATGGCTTATATTATATCACTCGATCCTTACAACATTGGAAACCATACTAGATTCATTGGATCTACTTCAAAGTGATGAGCATTGTAAAGTAAAAGTATTGAAAATAATCCATTGAAATACAGAAATGAAAGTGATTCTAAAAAAGAAATAAAATGATAAACTTTGATTGTTCATCCCATTGACTCTCCATCCCATTGAGTTCATGATATTCACTCTTAACTCCCTTGACAATATGCAAAGGAAAAGATGTATATTTTAACCTTGTACAACAAATTACTGCAAATATATTCTTAGTAAAAATAGAAAATATACAATGGAACACACACACACACACACACACATTACATAGATATTTTACCCTAGAAACCCAAATCGGGAAAACCAACAACATGTTTAGAGTTTCACATTTATTCCTCTAGTCATCATTTACCCATTGCAATACAATGCTCTCATACAAAAAGAGGATTTCCTTCTTGGGTGAAAACCCTAACATAAATTTTACCATTATATGTGTGACCTTATAATGAACAGTCTAGATTGACTATTGTTGTCCCTTGGTTATGGAAGCAAGCGAAGATCAAGGAAGAAAAGGAAAAATGCAAACTGCGTGGAAGACATAGTGACTGTTACTGGGTCGAAGTGAGCAAAAGAGCATAAAAGATGGAGCAAAGTAAGAGAAAGCAAGGCTTTGTACATGGAGAACGAGGATGGCAGATCAACAAGGAAGATGGATCATGGAAAAATTAGCAAGCAGAAAAAGCCACCATTGGATGCTTTGGAGCACTGCGTGAGAAGGAAGGAAAGACAGGCTGGCGAAGCCCTGAAAATGAGGGTCAAGTTGACCTAGGGTTTTAGACACCTAGGGTTTTGGTATCTAGGGTTTTGAAACTTAGGTCTCGACCTAAGGCTATCGGTAAGCTATTTTAATGTATAAATAGAGGTCTAAAGGACCTGGGATGGGTTGTTGTTGGTTGTTGTTGTTATTATTGTTGGTACTAGTTAGTTGAGAATTCATTACTATTGTGTGATCAAGTGAGTACTATTATGTGAGAGAGAATTGTTGAGTGTAGATCCTTTTGGTATTGTAATATCTTCAGCTGGGTGCAAATATCAGTCCTGCATCTGGGTCCGCAGGAAGGGGAGAGACAGAGAGGAGAAGAAAGAAGATCTGCTAGTTGAGAGTGCAGACAAGAACTGTATGCTTGATCTTAATATATTATCAAGCACAGTTATGTGGACGTAGCTCTAGAGAGAGGGTGAACCACGTATATCTTGTGTTGTGTGTGTGATTGATTATTTGTTCTTTGTCATTTGGTATAATGTTATTGCATTATTGTGTTGGATCTGATAAATAGTTCTGCGGAGTAGATCTGAACTGGTAAGTGATATATAAATGTTGCATTGCTCTCGTATTAGATCCACTTGGTATTCCCTTTGGTTGTAGAMATCTMTGTCCTRCAACCCCCCCATAGCTACTTCAGGTGAGACTRCATCTGTTTYGYAGGTGTTTCTAAAAGGGCCAGTAGTTAGGGCTTGTTGGTGCACTCTTGGAGYTRAACCCTGGGTCTRCCCCTGTGCCAACAAATGGTTCTGTTGTCGAGACGGGAATATTGTTGAGGGAATTTCAAGGTGGTTTCCATCAAAGAAAAAGATTCATAAGTGGATAGAAGATCAAGMAAAGGACTTCGTTGATGCCCAAAACAAGAACCTTAATCTTAGTACARAGGATTGGMTAGAAAGATATATCTTTATTGATATACATGAGATTTTTTTTGGATGAATCCATAGAGATTTATATGAGTGGCTAGCTAGGTTAGAAGATACCCAATTTGAGATAAGATCTAGGCCATCTATGGTTTGGACGTCGGTGTTGGTCAAGAAGGTTAAGAGAGTTGATAACGTCGTGTCAAGAGCAGTAGATCATTGGTTTGATAGTGCCATTGGAGGGTATATCATTGATTTTGTTATTGACAGAGTAGAATCGTATAGCCAAGAAGAGAGATATTTCTTTAAGGGACCTAGAGGAAAATGTTTACATTTTCTGAAGCTGAAGATCAAGATGTTATTGCATGAGAAGAACATCTTCAAGATACAGTAGTCTGCTAGATTGAAGAGCTAATGTTCAAGAACTCAGACAACGACAGTGACATAGAGGCTGGACATATGCACAGTGGGAGAGTGTTTATAGAAGTTCCTCTTGTGAACCTGTTTAAGTAGAACTACGGGGATGAGGGTTTCTACAGTGGAGAAGAGGCAGATATGACGGATGAGGAGCATTTAGAGTCCGTTGAGCTAGAGGAAGGGAAAGTTGAAGAACCTCGTCGGGAAGATCCAGAAGCTTCAGGAACTGCACAGACTGTTGAAGTAAGTATTATTACTCCTCATGTTGATTCAACAACATTAAGAAATTAGAGTAATCAGAGTCACTCGAGCATTCAAATCACTGTCACTAGTATCCCAACACCTACTCAATCATGAAACCTAGGAAGGTTTATGGAAGATGAGATGAGGTTACCCACCTTCAAAGGAGATGGATCTGAAGATCCTGATCAAAACTGGTTTCTCTGTGAAGCCATATGGAGTATTAAGAACATCATCGATGAAGCTATCAAATGAGCTCAGTTTAGTACTACCCTAAGAGACCGTGCACTGAGCTGGTACATGAAGTTTTTTAAGGGAATTGCCTAGCCTAAACCACTAAATGAGATCAAGAACACGCTGATTGTTGAGTTCAAGAAACCAAAGTCAGAGTCACAATGCATTACAGAACTAAAATAAATCAAGCAGAGAATAGATGAACCGGTATGGGAGTTCGATCAGAGGTTTAAAACCTTGATGAGCCATCTGAGTTTTCAAATACCAGATGAGAAGAACAAGGAATGGTGCATTGTTTCTCTCTTACCACACATCAGAGTTCCTCTGATGCAACAGAAGATTGCTTTGCAGGCTGAGGTTCTAGAGATCGCCATGAAGCTAGAATCATCCCCTATGGTAGAATCTATCTCAGGTATGAGTCAAATCTTGAGTCAGTTAACTAGTTTGTCTCTGCAGGTCGAAGATATGAAGAAATACAAGGGAAAAGACAAAAGAGAATATATGTGGTGTGTTAGATGCAAATAAGAAGGCCATGACAAGGAGCATTGTCCCCTATTTCATGAATACTTGGCCTCTGGAGCCTTGATCTCCTTGAAGAAAGTTACCCTACCCTGGTGCGAGGTATGTAGAAATAGACATCAACCTGGTGAGTGATATTACATGCAAAAATATGTTCAGACACCCACAAATTTGTATTGCACGTTCTGTAAGTCCATGGGGCATGTTTATAGGGATTGTACGTCTTACGACGTCATGCACAAAAGTTCAAGGGATATATACAAAATTCAAGGCGAAGTACAACAAGAAGGAAATGTTGGTTTTCTTCATATGAGATATGATGGATATTCGATATGTTATTACAATGATGAGTGTTCCATATATATAGGGAACATAAGGTGACCATCCATGAAAGGATGCGTCCCTTGAATAATCATCAACTATTTGTTATTACTATTTACTTATTATATTCTATAGTTAATAATTATGTTAGTAATTATTATCTTTAGAGAATGTCTTCCCGATGTTTTCCAAACATCAACACTCCCTCTCAACGAGGGAGACGTTTTGCAACATGCCACTCTTGTCTTTGAGGTATACAAACTTCACCCTAAACTCATGACACTTATCTTTCAGTCTTGGGAGACATCTCTTTCCCACCTAAACTGAGGAGAAACTCCTTCCACGGCTCTCCCTCTGAGCTAATTAAATATCTTTAAGATTAGGCTCACTTTGGGTCCGCGTGTAAAAGCATATAACATCTTGAGTCTTTATCATTCCTTGTCAAATCACGTCGACTAGAACAAAGACTATACCAAGATCTTTCACGATAGGCACACACCTATGAGTGCATGTCGGCTTGATGCTAATTGACACTTGGAAAGCACTTCAAGCACCTTGAGTCCATATTATTCCTTATCATGATCAAGGAAGGAATACGGCCCATTTATCACAAGTGCACCTTTGTGATAAATGTATCCTATCTCCCTTGGTCTGTAGCCCAATGTAGGAGAAGTTATGCCCGATACTGAAACATCAACACTCCCTCTTAGCTAGGGAGGTATCTTTCCATAGTAGTACACAACTACTGTCTAGAGACACGCAGTCTCCACTAGTGGTACAAAACCACGATAGTAGTAAAATATTTTCCACACATGGCACTCCCGGGTGGACTTCTAGAGGCTACTCCCTCTAGGAACACTTAGGGTCAACTCCCCATAGTGTGAGACATCAAGGGTCAAATCCCTTGACATGTCCTTATGTTCTTTGAACATGGGACGATGGGCTATAAGCCCAAATTCACTTATTCCTTCTCGAATAAGTGTCCTCACAGATCAACTCAACTCAATTCATAGAGGAGTATGATCTGTAGAAAGTTTGTCACACATGGCACTCAATGTGGACTTCTAGAGGCTACACCCTCTAGAAACACTAGGGTCAACTCCCATAGTGTATGACATCAAGGTTCAACTCCCTTGACATGTCCTCATGTGCTCTCCACATGGGGCGTTGGGTTATAAGCCCAACTGCATTTATTCCTTCTCGAATAAGTGTTCCACTTATCCGTTTCTCAGATAAGTGTCCTCACAGATCAACTCAACTCAATTCACAGAGGAGTACGATCTAGAGAAAGTTTGTCACACATGGCACTCCATGTGGACTTCTAGAGGCTACACCCTCTAGAAACACTAGGGTCAACTCCCATAGTGTATGACGTCAAGGGTCAACTCCCTTGACATGTCCTCATGTACTCTCAACATGGGACATTGGGTTATAATCCCAACCGCACTTATCCCTTCTCAGATAGGTGCCCCACTTATCCTTTCTCGGATAAGTGTCATCACATATCAAATAAACTTAGTCACATAGGAGTACGATCTGGAGAATGTCTCAAGAAGATGCAAACATCAACACTCCCTCTCAGCAAGGGAGGCATTCTCTGCCATGCCAAGTCTATCACGGAAGTACTTAAACTTCATCCTAGTTTGGAAAGAACATCAGCAACCTGCTCATCTGTAGGAAGGTACCGTGCCAATACTTCCTTCCTCTGCATCATGTCTCAGATGTAATGGTACTTGATCTCAATGTGGTTCGATTTTTCATGAAACACTGGATTATCAGATATCTTCACACAACTTTGGTTACCATAATGAATAACGGTGGAATCCAACACATGTTCGAATAGATATGCAAGGAGCTGGTGAAGCCACACTGCTTCACGGACTGTCATACTTAATGCAATGTATTATTCTTCTATTGTGCTCAACACCACAGAAGTTCATTTCCTGCTACACCAGGAAACCATGAAAGATCCCAAAGTGAGGCAACACTTGAAGGTGCTCTTTCTGTCCACTACGCTCCCTGCCCAATCAGAGTCAATATATTCTCACCATATCATATCAATATTGGAAGTATATCTCAAACCATGTCGAACTGTGCCTCGCAATTATCTCAACACATGTTTCACAACCATCTAGAGTGTCTATCTCAACTGACTTATAAATTGGCTAAGTGTACTCACTGCATAACAAATATTTGGTATGGTGTTAACCAGATACAGCAGTTATCCAACTAGCTGTCTGTATAGAGTCAGATCAATTTCATCAAAATTGGAAGAAGACACACTTATTTTCTTTAGATTCATCATCATTGGTATAGCCACGGGCTTGAAGTTCAGTATCTCAAACTTCTTCAATATCTCAACTATGTACTTCCCCTGACTCGGGAAGATCTCATCAGTTCTCTACCGCAATGCTAGTCCCGAGAAGTAGTGAATCATACCAAGGTCCTTCATCTTGAACTCATAGGCAAACACATACTTGCATTCAATAATAAATCTCTATATACATGTGAGGAATAAATCATCAATGTAGAGGACCAAAATCAGGGCCTCACCATTAACAATTTTGTAGTACAGGTTGGGATCAACAACACTTTTTATGAAGCCCAAACTCATCAAGTGTCCATCAATCCTCACATACCTTGCTCGAGGTGCCTGCTTGAGTCCATACAAGGCCTTCTTCAACCTACACACATGAGACTCCTTCTCATGTATGATGAAACCATCTGGCTACTCGATGTATATTTCTTCCTCAATCTCTCCATTGAGAAAGATTGTCTTCACATCCATCTAACGTAGTTTCCAACCCATGGATTCTGCGAGGGAAATAAGCGTCCGGATAGAAGTGTATCGAACAACAAGAACAAATGTATCTTCATAATATATTCCCTCTACCTGAGAGAATCCTCTAGCAACAAATCTTGCTTTGTGTTTCTCGATGCTTCCATCAACTGTATGTTTGATCTTATAGATCCACTTGGAAGTCACTACAAACTTTCCTTCAAGTCTCGGAACAATATCCCACACATCATTCTTCATGATGGACTGATACTCCTCCATCATGGTATCTCTCCATATTGGCTGACTAGATGCCTCCTCATAACAAGAAGGCTCAAAATCAATGATGTGGATCATAGTTGCAACATAGCACGAATATATTTGATGTCTCTTTCTCTCTCAGAAGGTACAATAAGGAGTTGCATGTCCTTCTACCTCCTACAAATTCTGACGATCCCATGCAAGTATCTTCCGACCTACTGCAATATCTATGGAAACATTAAATGGAGGTACAAGATAAATGGGATCAATAGGCTCATTGTCTCCCTATGAACTGTTGGAGCATGAGGGGGAAAAGGTACCATCTCTTCATGTCTCTCACTTTCAATCTCCATATGAGATCCTCTAGATCTCTTGAAGGATACCTCCTCTCAAGGGTAACATCCCTTCTCACCTCAATCTACCTCTAACCAGGGATGTAGATTCAGTATGCATTAGAAGACTCATTGTACCCCACAAATGTACCTTTTTTTTATTAAATAATGCCATGTTGATTTGAAGTTCAAAAAAGCATACTATTTGAGCATGAATTGTTGTCCTCATTGATTCATCATTTAACCAAACAAGTGAGAGGGACTCCATTGATCTTCCGACATGTCATAACATTCCCTTCTCTAACTAGTACTCTCATTGGCCAAGCATGACCAAACATCCTTGTTCTTACTTGAGAAGTTTGATCAGTCTGACTTAATCGCTTAAAACTTTCAACGGTCCTTTTTCATTTTAGCCTTTTCCATATATAATGGATTTTAAAGGAACTCTAGATATTCTTCAAACCACGTTTTATTCTTGATTGCTTTACAATCCTACGTAATGATCCAGGTAAAGATGTGATTCTTGCATTTGTGGGTGTTGCCTCTACATAGGTGTGCAAAGCCACTAATCCAAGAAGACAATATGTCCAAACAACCTTTCCAAAATCCGTTGCTAAATAACCTTCAACAATAGCTCCAAATGGGATTTCTCTCTGAATTGAGATCTTCAACGAAGATTCTAACTTCGAATTTAGAAAGTTTCGCCAAATGCCTGTAAATTCAGAACAGATTGTAACTTGGGTTCCATTTTCGGTTACAACTATAGAAAATTCTTCTACTCTATATACTTCGAGTTTTCAACTTCAATTGAAGTAGCGATGGCAAAACTTATAACTCGTTGATTCAAAGGATGGAGCTGCCACATCCCATTCAGTTCTCGTAGCTCTTAGGCCGACTATTGTTTACCGAGCATTCAATCCTTGATCAAACAATATAGGGACAAGGATTTTACAGTGCGCTGGGATTTTGTGGTGCATACAGCCAGAACCACTAGAAGAAACAAGTACCCGAGACCGAAGAAACAAAGAAGAAAATTCTAGGGTTTCTCAACACGAGCAGCATCCATCAATTCAATGCCAGGCTCACGTTTCTAGCATCATGGGCAGCAGATCAACTTTGATCTACAACACGGTCTCTCTAACCAATCCTTGGCATGCCCTCTTTCTCTTTCTCAGAGGCATGGGCATATTTTTTTTACCTGCTATTTGTAGGAAGGCAACTCAACCACTCAATCTGACAGTG
This sequence comes from Picea glauca, assembly GCA_000966675.3. Taxonomy (NCBI): domain Eukaryota; kingdom Viridiplantae; phylum Streptophyta; class Pinopsida; order Pinales; family Pinaceae; genus Picea; species Picea glauca. Next base: position 99,746 of record JZKD02S1705782.1, read on the forward strand.
ATTTTCTCAACCTCACGCTAGCTGCCACTCTCACAAGGTTATGAGGTCGATACCCATCCACGCCTATCATTGTTGCGCCCATATTCATCCAAAGTGCCACTGTCATCCCTAGCATCAGTGAGATCGTTGATTCTCTTTGAAAAACAAACTCCATCAAGTTGAATTTGATTTCCATTGAATGGCTAGATGCCAAATGAACTATATATCCATACATATATATGCATAGATCCTAGTTAAACTTAGATCTTGTTGTAATAGTCTGAATGGAAACTACACTTTCACCATAGGTGATGTACAATTAACGGTGTTTACATTAATGGTTACTTTGTAGCTCCAGTAGCACCTAAGCTAAGTTAGGTTTTCATTTCCTTTTCATTTACCTAGGCCCTCCCGTGAGTGAGTCAAGCCTAGACTTGCTTTGATACCATGTTAGTTTTCTTCATATGAGATATGATGGATATTCGATATGTTATTACAATGATGAGTGTTCCATATATATAGGGAACATAAGGTGACCATCCATGAAAGGATGCGTCCCTTGAATAAT
>JZKD02S1705782.1:100302-115789 GCA_000966675.3 Picea glauca
AATAATCATCAACTATTTGTTATTACTATTTACTTATTATATGCTATAGTTAATAATTATATTAGTAATTATTATCTTTAGAGAATGTCTTCCCGATGTTTTCCAAACATCAACAGGACCTATTAACCCACCGGGGAAGCGCATAGAAGCAAGGTACATAATCACTGCGATAGAGTACTTGACCAGATGGGTCGAAGAAAGAGAATTTAAGGACTGTAGTTCCATTACAGGTGCGCACTTCATATTTGATGACATCATAACCAGTTTTGGATGCCCGAAGATCCTTATGAGCGATCAAGGCACACATTCCATTAATAAAACAATTGAAGCCTTGACCGAGGAATTTACAGTTCATCATCAGAAGAGAACACCTTACCATCCACAAGAGAATGGGATAGTTGAAGCATTCAACAAGATCTTGGAGACAACACTAGCGAAGATTTGTAGTGTGAAAAGGAATGACTGGGATTTAAGAGTACAAGCAGTATTATGGGCCTATAGAACCACTTGCAAGAAACTGACCATGCAGACCCCCTTCAAGTTGGTGTATGGTCTTGAAGTCGTTGTCTCAATGGAATATTTGGTACCTAGCTTACAAATTGTTTCCTTTATAGATATGGATGACATTGGCAATGTTCGAGAGAGGCTTGCACAGTTGGTCAAACTGGAAGAAGACTAATTCATTGCAGGATTTCACCAGTAGGTTTAGAAGGAAAGAGAGAAGGCCTACCACAACAGACATATCAAGAAGAAGGTATTTAAGAAAGGTGATTTGGTACTGGTATATGACAACAAGTTCATGAATCATCCTGGGAAGTTCAGAATCCATTGGCTTGGGCCATATGAGGTTGCCTATGTTACTAAAAGAGGAGCTGCACAGTTGAAGACTTTGAATGGAGAATGGAAGGAAGGTTTGGTGAATGGGAGCCGGTTGAAGTTGTACTATGACAACCAGCTACCTCGCAACTCTCAGTAAAAGCATGAGGAAAAGGGTCTAGGTACCAGGTGTAGTTGAAACTAGATACCAGACACAGAAAAGACAATCTGCACAAGGAAAGAAGAGGGGACTAGATCTGAAAGCAAAGGCTTCCTTGCGCAGTCTACAGTTGAAGTAAAACAGGAAGTTGAGATCTGAATTTCCTCGGTATGAGTCACAGATGAGTGTTGGGGGCCTGTTGGCCCTTGGTTATGGAAGCAAGTGAAGATCAAGGAAGAAAAGGCAAAATGTGAACTGCACGGAAGACACGGTGACTGTTATTGGGTCGAAGTGAGGAAAAGAGAAGAAAATATGGAGTGAATTAAGAGAAAGAAAGGCGTTGGATGTGGATATCGAGGATGACATATCAACAAAGAAGATGGATTGTGGACAACTCAGCAAGCGGAAAAATCCACCGTTGGATGCTTTGGAGCACCGCGTGAGAAGGAAGGAAATATAAGTTGGTGAAGCCCTGAAAATGTGGGTCAAGTTGACCTAGGGTTTTAGACACCTAGGGTTTTGGTATCTATGGTTTTGACACTTAGGTCTTGACCTAAGGCTATCAGTGAGATATTGTAATGTATAAATAGAGGTATAAAGGACCTGGGATGGGTTGTTGTTGGTTGTTTTTGTTATTATTGTTGGTACTAGTTGGTTGATGATTCATTACTATTGTGTAATCGAGTGAGTACTATTGTGTGAGAGAGAAGTGCTGAGTGTAGAGCCTTCTGGTATTGTAAGATCTTTAGCTAGTTGTGAAGATCAGTCCTGCAGTTGGGTGCGCAGGAAGGGGAGAGACAGAGAGGAGAAGAAAGAAGATATGATAGCTGAGAGTGCATACAAGAATTGTATGCTTCATCTTAATATATTATAAAGCACAGTTATGTGGACGTAGCCCTAGAGAGAGGGTGAACCACGTATATCTTATGTTGTGTGTGTGATTGATGCTTTGTTCTTTGTAATTTGGTATATTTTTATTTCATTACTGTGTTGGATCTGATAAATTGTTTTGCGGAGTAGATCTAAACTGGTAAGTGATATATAAATGTTGCATTTCTCTCGTATTAGATCCAATTGGTATTCCCTTTGGTTGTAGACATCTTTTTCCTGCAACCCCCCCATAGCTACTTCGGGTGAGACTGCATATGCTTCACAGGTGTTCCCAAAAGGGCCATTAGTTAGGGCTTGTTGGTGTGCTCTTGGAGCTGAACCCTGGGTATGCCCCTATGCCAACAACTACGAAATTACAATATTTTAAAAGGCAATTTTTCCAAAGTTTTATTCAAGGACCCATTGGCCCCCATGCCCCCCATCTTGCGGGGGTGGTAGGTCTCCCTTAAAGTCCCTTCATTCAAGGGCCATCCCCTGAACCCTTGGTAAAAGGTGGGTAGGCATACCTACATATGAATTAGGAATGTAATCTGGCTTTGCCTCCCTATGACCACCCCATACGCCTAACACAACATGGACACTAGTTCTCGTCATGCAAATAATGTAACACATACCCAACAAAGGTCTTTTATAACTATACTTGGGTGAAGTGTTTAGGGATTGGATCAATGAAACTAGGATCCTAAGAATAATGCTAGATTATTCAAAACGTATATCCTTATTAATCGTACTAGACTTCATTAAGCATACATCAAATATTGAACATCATAAAGTAAAATAAGTAAAGGAAATACATGGAAGAAATGGAATGTTGGAAATGAAAATATAGAAATTTAAAGAGAATAAATGACAAGTAAAGGAATGTAAATGTAGGAAGAAAATTATATCCATTAAAATAAATAGTACAATATATAACTAATCTACATGTAGAGGGGATTCAACCTCCATTGCAGCTTCATGGAAGGCCCAAACGCTAAACCAAGCAATGGGGTGATGTTGGCCCTTGACCAAGCTTTGGATAACCTTGATCACGTTTGACCATTTTTGGGCCTTCGACAGGCTGGTCGAAGGCAGAGCGCAAGGTGAAGCAGATATCACGGGATCTCGGCCCCTTCTTAGGGCATTTTTGGGTTTACGGTTTATGTAACGGGTATGGGATGTCGGCCCATTGGTTTACCCATGTTTAGGCCCTTTTGTATTGTATAAATAGAAAACTAGGCGATGTAAGTAGGAGGGACCTAGATGTGTAATGTGGTCGGTGAGCTAAGTGTGAACAATTGTGGATTCTTCATGCATACTGTGTGTTAAGAACTTGAAGAGCTAAGTGCAAGTGATTGTATGAAGCCCGTGTGCAGATTNAGACTGTATTATTACAGATGAAAGAAACCATGAACGATCACAGAGATATAAACTTATCAGATATCTTAAACGCGATGGAATGCATCGAAACAAGAATAGGATACTTCGCAATAGACTGTGTTCTGGATGAGGAAACATAGGTTAATATCATGATAGAAAGAACTTGGGAAATTTTGGGAAAGCCTGTTATGGTTCATTTATTGGGAGGAATAGGATTATTTAGAGGAATGTTGATAAACCTATGTGGAAGACTTACCCAAAGAACTATGAGTGCTCATGGCACTTCAATAGAGGAAAAATTTGAGATTGTTAAATTTGTTGAGAACAACTCCCCATTTGCTATTTTTCTCGGAAAAACCTAGATTGAGAAAGATCTGATACGAAGGAAACAAGAAGAGGAGGATATAGAACAGAAAAAGCAAGAACTAAGAGATATCATGGCTAGGAGAATAACACACTTACTAGAAGAACAAGAGGACCAGTCGAAGCTACTAAGGACCAGATATCTGGACGTCGAAGTTGAAAGAACACAGGAAGACTGGAAACACCTGTCTGTACAAGAGAGTAGAGCACCTACCCCAGAAAGAGAAGAAGTATTACCCTCGAACCCTATGAAAGACCCTCCATAGTGCAAAGTTACTATTCCAAGAGGATATAAGAACGATAATGGAAAGAGGAAACCAGTGACTCAGATTTTAGGAAAGAAAGCCAGAAAGATCAGTAAGAAGAAACCAAAGTTAGAAAAGTTATAGGAAGTTCCAGGGAGGACTTCAAAAAAGAAAGGTTTGCAGAAATCGAACTTCGCTGGGATATCAAAAAAACAAATATTGGCACTTCACCATGGTGAAGCAATATAACCGTTGGAGGCGTCTCGACTGTAAGCTCGACGCTCCAGAATGGCTCGAATCGTAGTTATGGTCGGAAAGATCGCCATTAGACCGTTGGGACCACACCATAATGGATGGAATTGCATTGATTGAGGCATTCCTTCCCGCTGGAGGAGTTCGTTATGACATTGTCTATTTAAATCGTCGAGTGTTGCACCGAGAACACTTTTTCCAATTGTGATTATTCGATCCCATAGAGAACCAGTTTCTTTCGCGTTGTACCTATTTGAGACCTCACCACCCATTCTGTTACATTGAGTATTTGATCACCAACCTAATATACTTGATCTCGAGCATGCATGTCGGGTGACTTCAGCAAAGTAGATAAATCCATTGAAGAGATCCTCATATACCTCATGACTAAGAAGGTCATGTCTATAGGAGTCCAAGCCTCGTCAATGAGAGGAGTGCAAGCATCCTCGTCGACTGCTCGTGGATCTAGACCATCCCGAGTTGAGATAGAGAAATGAAACAAGCATCGTGATGACTTGGTGAATGTGAAGCTCATCCCATATATCCTGCCCAATTATATCCCGCCTCTGGATGGTGCAGTGATCCATGACAGTGTCCTGAGGGACTTTGACTACACATTGATCATTGTGTACCTCCCGAAGGGGATACGCGCATTTGGACTACAGTTAGGACAAATCATGACGTTGAAGATCAGTGACTTCAACTTGGGATATCACAAGAACCATGGAATGCTCTCCCCACACAAGTACTTAACCAAGACCAAGGGAAAGAAGTCGAAGATCATCCCTCAACCGTGGACTATGGACATTGCAAGGTCCACTATCCTGAATGTGATGAAGATACCATACTTTGGAAGGAATCAGGAGGTTAACGCGTGCATTAAAATCCTGTTGTCTTGCTTCCATGGTAGTTATCTGTGGCTGGATAGACACATCACCGTAGATCTGACGTTGATCCATTGGATCACTAGATTAAGCATGAAAGGACCAGACCCATAAGAATTCTATCCAATGAAGGCTCTATATCGTGCCCTGGTGCAAAAATTTAAAGATACCTATGGCGACGTGGAAAAGGGGAAGCGAGGCTACAAGGCAGCCTCCATTCAAAATGGCGTAGTGTGCCTATCCTGCCATTTGATCGTTGGTAAGGTAGTAAGGAAGAACAAACCCATGCATGTCACAGAGTTCATTGTTGACCTCGTGGGAAAATGCGTGGAAGGGATACAAATGAACTGGGTGAGCTACCTCGTCAACCAGTCTGAGAAAGACTTTCGTGAAGCTCAGGATCAGGGCTACAAGTTCCACTTCAGTTTTTTGTTGATCCTCGTCATTTTCATTGCTTGGGAAATGACGGAAGTTGTGACCTTCCCTAAGATTGAGCCATCAGAACCCTCAGCTGCGAAGTTCACCACGCTCTGGTATTCGAGTGACATGGTGAAACAATGGTAGTCAAATGCGGTGTTCCACACCTACTATCTGCAGTTGAAGAGGGATATTGAGTCTTTCCCTTGGATGATGTCGAACACCCTACATAGGTTCAGACCATTTGTGAATCTCCATGCAAATAGACATTTTATTTATATCACTGGGCATGGAGACGAACATAAAGAAGAGCTGCAGAGTTACTATAAAATCACAGAGGAGGATGTGGAAGAAATCACTAAGGAATGGCCTGTAGAGTTCCTTATACCAGTCGACCAGGAAGAACTGTCTGACCCTGACCTCATTGGAAGTCCGTTGGTTACTCGCGAAGAGTATGATGCACCCAACAGTAGCAGAAGGAAGAAAAAGGAAGAGGTACAGGACCTGAATAGTGCATCGGAAGAGACTGCTTCAGACTCACCTAGAGGGGGAGGTGATGACGAGGTAGAAAAAGAAGAGGACAAAGGAGAAGAAGACAAGAAGAAATAAGGCGAAGTAACACCACTGCCTAGGGATCCTATTGACAAAGTTGAGACCTCCAAGAAAAGAAAGGTTTCCCCCACAAAACCTACATTGTGGAAGAAGTCCAAAGCTAGAAAACCACAAATGCAGACTGTGATAATGATGGATGACATAGATTTCATCATCATTGTTGTCTCAGATAACTCAAAAGATATCTTACAGCGTAATGAATCCAAACAAGAGACCATGTATGAAAGAATTGAAGCAAATCTGAAATGGGTACAACAAGCCCTCCACTGCAGCCGCGTAGTCTCTACTGTGCCCACGTCATTAGAAGGAACAAAGTTGGGAGATGAACCTGCCCAACTACGCCAAATAGAAAATGTGACCGAAGATCACCTTCGTCGTGTTTAGAAAGAAAAAGAGCATTCCACAAAGGCCTTAAAGCAAGCAAAAGAGGAAGCCAGAGAACAATTTCGGTTGTGCAACAGGAAAAAGACGACATCCAAACCAATTTTGCAGAGGATAGAACGCAGATCCAGAAGGAGAAGAAACAACTACTCGAAGAGAAGATTGGAGTTAAAGAAGCAGTCACTAGAGCACTTCGCTCTGTGACAAGCTTAGAACAAATGGAAGAAGACCTAGTGGAAAGACCAGTAGGAAATCTTGTTGAAGCCATTCAACATCTCTAACAGAGGATAGCAGAACTGGATTTACAAACAGTTCCAAGCACTCTGCAGGAAGTGTGATACTAGAGAGAAGAAACTAACCGTAGCACAGTCCAGAGAATCAAGGCATTGGCCTTAGAATGTAAACAACTCATCAGTCGTAGTGCGCAGACTTACGAGCACCTTGTAGAGGACCCTAAACTAAGGACACTGTAGTCAAAGCTTCAGGAGGCCAAGTAGCGGGAAACAATGGTGCAAGCGTAGTTGAATCCACTACCAGCAGTTGAGAGGATGAAATGATCCGAGGAACAACGCATGGTTCAGCAACAAGTCCATGCCATACAGAGTAAGGTCATGAAAGTAACCCAATGACTCCAGCCAGTACATGATGCATCTTGCAAACTTTTTGAGGAGATTGAAGGATGAGGTGCAGAACTAGAACAAGTGGTCACCACAATGGAACAACGTTTGGAAGGACATATGACGAAGAATACCATTCAAGATTTCACCGAGAAGGAGGCTCTGGTAAAGAAATAGGTCGAAGAAGCTCGAGCCAAGCTCGAGGCATTTGAGGCAGAGTTACCCAGATCAGAGTGACTTTGGATGAGTCACATGTGAGTTTTGGGGGACTGTTGGCCCTTAACCAATATTTGGAGAACCTTGGTCACATTTGACCCTTTTTTGGACTTTGACAGGCTGGTCGAAGGTAGAGCGTAAGGTGAAGCAGAGATCACAGGATCTCAGCCCCTTCTTAGGTCATTTTTGGGTTTAGGGTTTATGTAATGGGTATGGGATGTTGACCCATGGGTTTACCCATGTTTAGGGCCTTTTGTAATGTATAAATAGAAAACTAGGCGATGTAAGTAGAGGGACCTAGATGTGTAATGTGGTCGGTGAGCTAAGTGCGAACAGTTATGGATGCTTTGTGCATAATGTGTGTTAAGAACTTGTAGAGCTAAGTGAAAGTGATTGTAAGAAGACTATGTGTAGATTGTAAAAAGGCTTTGTGCTTGAACCTAGCTTGAGGAAGGAGGATCTGTCGAGGTGCACGCAAATCTCTTGTCCTATGCAGAGTGAGTTCTTGTGGCTCTGTGCTTGTAGAAGATTGAAAGAACACAATATAGAAGAGAAGAGTTGGTGGACCTAGCCCCACACTAGGGTGAACCACGTATATCATGTGTTGTGGTTGCTTTGTGCATTATAGTTGTTATGTTATTGATGTGATTTATTCTTAGTGCAGTGATATATGTTAGATGCATCTGATGTAGTAGCCTAGTGCTTAGTAATGTGAATGAATGCTAGATCTGATCTATTTCTATATGCTAAGTGCTTGGATGTATTAGATCTTGTTGAATATTACATTGCTCTGTAACTAGGGTTTCAACCTGTGATGTGAATAAGAGTTAAATATTGATGAATATTAACTGCTAAGTGCTCTGTTAAGTGTTGTAATCACATGTCTATGTCCCAGCTAGGTTGTAGACACTTGAGTCCTACAACCACCCTTGCCTCTACCTTGAGTGAGACTTCATCTGCTTCATAGGTGTTTCCGAAAGGGCCGGTAGTTAGGGTTTTGTTGGTTCACTGTTGAAGTGTTGAACCCTAGGTCTGCCCCTGTGCCAATAGGTGAATCCCTCAAAATAAAAACACTATATACAATAAGAAATTTGAACAAAAAAATTGCATTACTTGCAAATTCAAATTTACTATTAGAGGGTGGAAAAATAGATGAATGGAAATCCTCAAAAAAATACTAGCCTAAGCTATCAACTATGCTTCCTCGTATACTTGAAAATAAATCATACTTAAGCCTTCCAATCAACCCCTTTATTGATGGAGGTTGTCCCAAAATATCCTAAAATTATGTAGCCTATTTTGTTGAATTACTTTTCCTCTTAGACAATTCAAATTTCCTTAATTAAATGATATTCTCATTTGTTGGGGTCATTTAATGCTACCTTTAAATTCTAGAAACTTCTATAGAAGGTGAAGGGATAAAATCCCTTAAAATTGTCAACAACCATCTAGTTTGTTTGGAGCCATGAATGAGGGAGATCAATCTTTTCTTAGTGATTTGATTTCTTGGACTTAGTCATTGGGGATGGAATTAATATGAAACATTAATAAAAACCATTAATCACTCACTCTAATATCAAGCATATGTCACATTTCAACTTGAATTAATTAAATTATATATAATTAGATAAAGACAAGCCATGTTGGTCATCAAAAAGCATGAATGTTTCTCATGAATATTTTGGATTAGGGGCAATAATGCATCGAATGTAGATGTGTAATGATGTATCGAATGTAGATGTGTAATGGTCCATAAAATACACAAATTGTAGGCCCATCATTGCCCTCCAAATGGAAGTTTTTCACACCCATGTGTAACAAAACAATTCCCTAAAAAATGGATCTCTATCATGCTCAATCCTCTCAATTAGAGTGTTTCTCTTTGTGTGACTTCTAGAAGTCATGGTTACCTAATATCTCTTGTAGACATATTGATATTCAATATTAGTTTAAATTATTGAAGAAGTTACTATTGATTGTATACTTGGGAAAGTATGTTGTGGGTTTTCATCTTGAAAAACCAAGTATGCAAGGTTTTGGGACAGTCATTCTCGTACCTTGAGAGTAATTTTTTGAAACTTGTATAATGATAAAGAAAAAAATGCATACCATGATATTAGATATTATGATATTATTTATTGTCTCTCATTAATTTTTTTTTTTGGAGATAATGGAGCTGCTGGAATTAATTTTTTTTAGTTTTATTGACTTCTTTAGTAGTGGTCTGTAATTTAATTTTTTGACCAAGTTAAACTAAATATATTTTAATGAATTTTTATGGAAGATATAAGATGATTTTATCTACACCGTATAAAAATTTAAAAAAAAAAATCTATGAAATTAGTGTGGATCAATCAAAACACTGAACCACTTTTTGTGATTTTTCTGGATTACTCATATAGGTGTCTAGATAATTAAATTATTTGAACCACTTAAAATCAATATCCTTCTATAGTGAATGCTCAATATTTTTGTACGTTTGCAAACTTTGATGTTGTAGGTGGGACCCTCTAATGCATATCATTTTCTTGGATCCAGGTTGTCCTTGAATTTCACATGTTTCCTTGGAGATATGTAGAGCAACTTGGAACTTTTAAATATCATATTTTCTTATATGCTTGAGATGCAGTGTAATATTATTTGGAAATAGTAGTAATTATTTTCTTGAATATCAAATTGTTCAATATGTTTCCTACATATGACTTATGAACCTTGTAATTTTTAAACCTTTTATAGTAATGCAATTCACACATGGATTCTTAAAAATAGAAAAGAACATAATTTAAATCATACATATACACATATATTTACCTTGGAAACCCAAATTGGGAAAACCAACAACATGTTTATAGTTGCACCTCTAATTCTTATTTTTCATCTTACAACCAATACAATACATATAGGATCATGTGGCATCCAAAACCCATAATATGTTGACACATATTAGACTACAACCCTAATTCCTCAACCAGAATTAGAAAACCATGGACTAAACCACAAATTCTCCCATGCACCACAAAACCACCAAAATAGAAAACGGTGTATTGAAAACCGATAAAAACGAATGAAAAAAACATTTTTTGGGGGGGAAATCCCCTGAATGCCTAGGTAGTGGGGCTCTTCCCTAATAGAGAAAAAAACTCTATCTAGTCTCTATTCTTCCACCCACAGTAAGGAAATTTTATAATTTCACAGATTGTTCTATAAGTCCTCAAAGGGAGGATCCAAGGATCTCTGTAATATAGCCTCAATTTTACAGAGACTAAATCTTTGTTACTTCAATATCAGTCAGAATTCAATCCTCGTGAATTGATCACATTTATGATCACATTTATGGATCAAATCATCCATTCTCTCATTCACTTTAATACTCTCTCAATAGAACATGTCTCAAACTCATCCTCTGTCTTGTTAAGAACTTTAATTAATTAGTTCCACATGCACACTATGGCTACAAAATCATCATAAGACTCAAATCCACTTGCTTGGGTTCAATACAATTTCTATTCGTCTCGAAGGAACCAATTTCCTTTATCTCAAATCTCCATCGATCAAGTTCGTGGATAGACCAATTCGATCATTTTATCTCTTTGATCTCTCTTCACATCTTGTGAATGAAATGGGAGTGGGTACTAGCTCTATTGTGCTCCTTTTTCATAGAACCTTGATTATGTGACCATAACCCAATGAAATCATTCTTAACATATCTATAGGATTAAGCCCTCTGGGAGCTTACCTTATTACGTCGTGACCAAACCTTATGATCGAGCGCTTATGCATTAGCGTTGACTCCTCGACGCTAATCTTCAATGCGAAGGCCTTTCCTACCATGTAACCACAAGCTGCGACCAGAAGTTACTCTTCGCAAATCGCCTTTCCACTAAACTTTGGACATCTTGCAAATGCGAATTCACCTGGTGGCGACACGTGGTTCTTGGGATCCACAATTATTCCTTTTCATAGATCACCTTCCCTATTAAAGTTTAGGCATATGATAACGTGAGTTTATCCTCGTCATTGATTTCTCCTCTCTAGTTGACAATCCAACGATCACGGGCGTCCCTACAACAACACAATATGGATCGTTGATCCAAATGTGATCAACGATCTAGATTCTATATTTGTTCCTACTCATTGCATGAAAACTTTGAACTGATGACCCTCGTGGATTCTAACCTCAATCCAACGGTCTTATATTATAGCTTCTATTATAGATGACTGTGATGAAGCATTTTGATGCCAGATCCAACCCAACAATGTCCATAGCTAATATGAATCATTGCTCCTGAATTTGATCAATGATCACTTGACTGTAATCATCTACAACTCAATCTGGAATGGTGTGACGAGATCTCTCTCCCCTCACAACTCTCGAGACCTTCTTAAATAAGTAAGATCTAATTACAATGCACACCAACTAATCAATCCAATTCACACAACATCTTATAATTCCTTACAAAGATAGGAATTTAAATAAATTAATTAACTAGCGAATCCACTCCCTACGCAAATCAAAGACCCCTTAAGTCTTGTCAAAATGGTATTTTGTGGAGGTAGGATGCTCCTGCATCAGACTCCCCAGTAACAAAATGTTCATTATCTCCTAATCATGAGTTCCTTTTGCTAAAGTCCACTTGGATCCCAAACATAATAATGCAACTTCCTTCTTCATTGTTGTCTTGTTGCATTGTTGTTGTTTCCTGCAACTTTCCTCCTTCTTTGTTGATGCAAACTTGTATAGTCATCTGCATTTTTTTGTTGATTGTCTTCTTCTCTTCAACATGTCTCTTTTGAGATACTTCTATCATCAACTTCCTCATCATCTCAATCTCTATGTACATCTTGTCATTTGGATGGTACATAATATTGTTGCAAACTTGTTGTTCACTTTGTTTAACCTTGTTGTTGTTGTTGTCCACTAGCTATTGCATTTCCTTATCATTTATATCTTTGGGATTATTACTATCTTCTTCACTTATGCCATTGTTGTTTTGCACTTCAATCTTCTTTTTCAAACTAGTTATGTCTGCAACTTCTCTGCAATATTCATTTATTATATCCCTAGCTAGCCATTCCTCCAAAAATATCATATCTTCCTCAAAACTCATCAACTCTAAATGTTGAATTTGAGGTTTGATTTCATCTTGAGGAAATAGTTTTGATTCTAGTTCCACTCCATGTCCATTACTCTCTACTATGCCTGCATCCTCTAATTTAATTTGAAAATTAAAATTTACCTCTGCCTCCTTAGATGCTAAAATCATTTCTTCATTATTGCTAGGCATGTGTGAACATGTTCCTCCACTGGTTGTGCTTCCTTCTTCTGAATCATGTTTCCTCGGAAATTCTTCTAGCGGTTCAATCTCTTCATTCCATCTTGTAAGCATTACATTTTAATTCTTATCTTCAACTTCCCTTTCTCTATCCTCATGAGCCAAATCCCCTTTGCTTTGTGCAGCAACAGTCTTTTCTAACTGTCTCTCAGCGATATCCTTGTTCAATGGTGTATGATCTTCCTTTTGATTACTTTGATGAACCAATGTTGTCTCGCTCTTCATTATCAAAAAATAATTATGATTTTGTCCTTTCTCAGTGATGTAAGAATACATTTATTTTTCTTCCTTCATCTTGGTATCTTCAAGTGACTGTCCAACACCTGCAAAACCTATAAACACACACAAATTGTCAGTTTCAAAAAAATTTTTCTTTTTAGCCTCTCTTGACCCCTCTGTTATCACATCCATATGTTGATCTGAATTATCCAGGTAGTTCATGAGACTTCCTGCAAGTTTCTCATATTCAATCTTCAAGTAGTCTGTGAGACTCTCAATATGTCTCCCCTCAACATCATCATATCCAAGGATGTATCCCTGCTCTAGTTCACAAAAGTGAACTTCTTCCTCTATCAATGGTCTCAATATGAACTCAGTTCCTCTTATTTTATCCTTCTCTACTCAAGCATGCATCTTATGCTTTATGTTTCCCAATCTTTCTGTAAGCTTCTCTTCAAACAACTGCATTATTGGCCACTTGACCTTCTTCACTTTCCATCCTCCTCTCTAGTTCTCTACAATATTTCTCTGTAGAAAACTGTGTATGACATTGAGCCTCTCCCTTAGCTCAATCATCTCTCTGTCATACTTCTCTTATTTCATTTTCTTTATGCCATTTTCCTTGTCATCATTTTCTCTTTTGTTGTGGCTTCTTTCTGAACCTATGCAATGACATCAATAGTCATTTTCGTCCTTTTTGTGAACTTTACCTTGTCCATATGTTGACTGCACTCAAGCCTTTGTAAAAATATCTCTCCATGAACCTGTTATCCAATACCTTACTAAGCCTCTCCTTATCCTAGTCTTTTGGTATTCATGTAGTTCTTCTTCCTAGAACCTCTTGAGCAACCTATGCTCTTCTTTGCTTCTATAGTTTCCATTTATCTTTAAGAACATTTAACTTGTCCTCTAATGTTCCAACCTTCAGTTATAATTCTTCAAGGTTCTCTCCTCAACTCTTATCCAAGAGCTCACATGATCTTCTCATGCATTCAGGTACACAAATGGTTCTCTGTTACAACCTTCTAGTTGTCATAGTTTCTATCAAATATTTCTTGTCTGCTTCAACCTGCAACAATTAGAAGGCCATTCAGCAAGGAGGAAGAGGTCCCCAAGGGAGAAACTCCAGGTAAACAAATTATAACTGCAATGAACAAAAACATGTTGAATATTTTCCACATCTTGGTGGCATAAGGAACAATGAGAAAGACCAACAATGCCCCTCTTCTTGTGATTTTCAATAGTTAAGATTCTCCCATGAACAAGGAGCCAAATAAAAGAATTGATATTTAGCACCCCATTAGAATTCCAAACCTTCCTACATAGCATTGAACAGGGAAAAGAGTTACAACTTTCCTACAAAAAGTGGAATCCTTTGTTAACAAAGAATAGGGAGACCCCCAACCCCAAGTGTCCTTAATGACCAAGTTCCAAGGAGCACACCCATGCAACACATGAAGGAGGAGGGAAGATAGAGGTTCCAAGGGGGGAGGCAAGGGTGAAAAATGCCATCCAACCAGGACCTGGAAGAGGGATCTCAGGAAGAGATATCAAGTAGGGTATAAAATCCATGATCTAATATCCATAGCCAAAGGGAGTTAGGTCCACACGAAGGGAGAGACATTCTTTCCCTAGGATAGAGTCCTTACAAATTTCAATTAACTTCCCATTATCCATAATCCAGTTAAGTTGGATGTTAATGACAGGGAGTACCAAAATAAGAAGATTGAAGATCAAGGATCCTGTTTCCACTCATCGTGGTTTCTCTAGAAATCTCATCCTAAGACTGTTACACATGATTTTGGTCACTCTGTTGATGTCTATACAAGTGATGTATTTAGGCTCCCACAAGGACTTTTTGCCTGAGAAAAGTGATTGTTGTCTTCTTCCAAAAAACACATTTTTAAGATGAGTTCGCAAGATGCCTATGTTACAGGGTGCGAAAATACCTCATTCTCGCAGGCCACCCACACTTAGGGTGCAAATTGTTCGCAGTATACTCTATAGGTAGGGTGCGAACCTGTTTTTAAGCTTGAAGAAGAGAAGAGGTCACGAAGGTTCTAGAAGGGAATCTTCTAGAAAATGAGTTGGCATTCGCATGATTGGCATCCTATTGACTTCTCAGATTTGGTGGGATCATCCTCATCCATGTAACCATCCTTGCTTCTCCTATATATTGATAGGTTTCTCATGGAAAAGGTTAAGCAATATTGAATGAAGAATTGGTGAAAGAATTGTGTGAAGGAATCTGCTTGGATAGAAGCTTGAAGACTCTATTTGGTCTATCAAGTTGTATTGGATCTTTTTCATGCAAGTGCAGAGAAAGTGTGTGTGTTGGAACCAAGGGTGACTGAAAGGAATCTTGCAACATCAAGGCGATCTGGTTGTATCTTCTAATTTCATTTATTATAATACAGTGGCATGTCCCTTTCCCATAAAATCACTCTTATTTTATTGCATAACTCCTTGATCATATGCATAGGTTGACATTGAATATACTTTGTTATCTTCACTTTGGTTAGTTTGTGTTTTCTTGGACTTGATTTCACAAGAGCACTGGAGAGAAGAGGGGACAACAGAGACCTAAGGAAGTGATATAAAGGTATGTCATGTTAATGTTTATGCCATTATTATAGTTCTTTGCATTTCATAAAGATAAGAGCATAATAAGAACAAGATCACTGAGAAATACACATCCACAAGAGACACAACATTTATCCTG
>JZKD02S1705793.1:35155-47297 GCA_000966675.3 Picea glauca
AGTTACAAAGATTTCAACACAATCATCATTTTCAACAACAATATATTTATCAACTTCATCATTCTCAATCTACTTCTTCATTTCAAGAATATCCCAAAATATTTTTGCACTACATACTTCACCAAATTCACATAAATACTAGACAAGATGTTTTCATCTAGTGATGATATAATAAGTTGTAATTATATTCCACCTCTTCTCTTATCATAGAAATTGATACGACCTTCATGATCATAATGCAATAAATTTACTAGCCATAGTAATATTTTCATTTCAGTTACCCAAGGTTCATAATTTATACTTGAAAAGAATGGAAAATTTGACATCACTATTTCATATATCTCATCAAATTCTTCATTGATCAGATTCAGTTCCGCATTTGCTCATCAAATATGTGTTCTTTAGTTGGAACCACTCCATACGTTTATATTGTCCTTACCCTTTGATTATTTCTCCTCATGTGTTTCAAATCTATCTGCAACTGTTTGATTCCTCTTTTTGACCCATGGTGCATTCTTGTTTTATATTCTTCTCTCTCTTTCCTTCAAGCTCATCATGCACATAGGCAAACAATAAATTTATTACCACTCCTTTCCACACCAAGTACAAAGTGGCTGCAATTTCGAATAGGAATTTCCAACAGTGATGATATACTCCCATACAGTCTAAGAATACAACGATCCAGTAGTTAATTCATACATCCACAACTACTTCAATCAACGATGACTCAATTTTTTATGCAAACAACAACACTGCCAACAAAATTATTGTCCACGTGCACTACCTTCCTAGTCCACGTAGGCCCCTTCACATATACACTCTATCTTTCTTCTCTTCACAGTGCAGTAATGACAACTACAATGGAAGCCTCCTCAACACTGGTAAACAATGTCTCCTCCAACAGGTGGCGCCTTTTTCTCCCTGCTACGACAGTCCAAAGCTATTACCACAACGATCTTATTCCGCCATGGTTAGTAATCTTCATGCTATCTGCTCCAATGTCATACTGTGGTCACACACAATGATCTCAAACATCTTCCTCCTCTCAAATCATGGCTCTCTTCTTGCAAAGACCAATCCCAGACACAGATATGGTCTTCCTTCTCTTATCAATTTTTACAGCGGCAACTCCTCACAACAGATCTATCCTTGTTGCTTTATTCTCCACTGAATGGAACTCCAGCAAATGGCACACATAGCGAACAAATTGTAGGTCACTTTCCAAGCCAAGAAGGGAAATCTATATTTTTCCAATATGAGAATGGAAGTCACAGAGGAGAGCAGTGTACTCCTCTTCAACAATTCACGTAGGGCATGTGAATCCTCGCCATTCACCACGCAGGTCTCCGTGACCTATGTCCTCTCGGCCTCAACACGGTTCTTCCATAGATCAATATGCAGCAACAAACAGTCTGTCCAAGTGATCATAGAGGCCAGGGAATTTACTCGTCCATACAACAAATGACAATAGAAAAAATGCAATGATTGCCTTTTTGAAAACATCAACCTCTCGTCAGCAATTCACACGCAGTGATCATCTATTTCTTAAATAGACGCCTTAACAAGAAGCGATTCTCTTGCAAGCAATGAATTTCTTTCACACACGTACCAATTTTGGTACTTAGATGACTTTTATTTCCACACAGCAATATCTCGATTGGGACCGTGACCTCCAAATTTTATGGTCTTGTAGCACACGCTAAAAAAATCTCAAACACATTGATCTGCCATTAATATGTTCCTGAGCCCTCCTGTGAGGGAGTCAGGCCCATTCCTGCTCTGATACCATATTAACAAATAGAGATTAACATTGCTCTGATACCATATTAACAAATAGAGATTAACATCAAAAAAACCGTGAGCCAAAACAGCTCACCACACTTCCTTATTATTCACAAATAATCACATACATATATAAAAACCAAAATACAAAACAACTTTTGAACAGATCCTTACAAACATGGATCTAAAACCACTCATTATCCAAACAAATAATCACATACATATATAAAAACCGAGATACAAAACAACCTTTGAGCAGATCCCTACAGACATGGATCTAAAACCACTCATTATCCAAACAAAACCAAGCACACAACAACCTATAACAAATTCTACCAATTTCGACATTATTCCAACAAGACTTACGATTGTTCGACCATCTCGATGTTTTAGTAAAACATGGCCAGGATTGGACTGGAGAATAAGATGAATAAATGGAGACAGGTTTTCTTTGAGAAAAATCATATGAATTGGAGTCATTTACAAAAAACGACGACAAAATCTTTTCCTTCTTGGCAAAACTATCCATAAACAACAAATTGAAAAAAGTTGCAATCTTCGTGCCTCGAGAGATTGGTTTCTTAGGCTTTCTGGAATCCTCACCAGTTTCATATTTTAACTTAATATTGGCGTGATGATCTACATATGAAATTCTAATATCCATATCTAACTCTTAATAGCATAGCAGCAAAGTGCTAGGTGTTGCCGCTGGTGAACACTGAAAATAATTTGAATGGACAGCACTCTAGTTAATTGAAATAAACATACAATTGAAAAAGTGATTAATTGTGCCCATTGACAATGAGGCATACACCTTATAAATTAAATAAAGTTAAAAGATCATTAATTGTGTCCATTATCAATAGATATAAACCTTATCAACTGAATAATCACATTTTTTAATTTATAATATCATTTTTAATTTATAATATCATATTAATAATCACATTTTTATTTAAATTTATAATATATTTTTAATTTATAATATCATACTAAAAATATCATTTCTGTGGTGTTTAAGGTTTTATTTTACTGAACTATATATATTATAGGTTATCTTATATATACATTATTACACAAGCATACTAAATAATCCCGCTCCATTCCTTTTGTTCTTGAAAATTGCATAAAGCATAATGCTATATAAAGTATAATACTATATGATATATAGAAGTATAAGCTATATATATATATATATATATAATAGGTTTTATATATACATTATTACACAAGCATACTGAAATAATCCCGCTCCATTCCTTTTGTTCTTGAAAATTGCATAAAGTATAATGCTATATAAAGTATAATACTATATGATATATAGAAGTATAAGCAAGTATAACGAAGTCAAAGAAATTAGAATAAGAATATAAAATTAGAATGAGACTATAAAAGAATTTAAGAATTTTTATTTAATAATTCATAGATGAATGCACAATAGATATCAGCGGTGCGTAGAAGGCAACGCTAGGTTTAGAGAGATATCTCTCTCTTCTTTCCTTCATTCCTCCCTTTTTATTTTCCTTATATCTACAGTTACGGCTATATTACTATAATCGTAATATCGAAGCACTTTGAAGATTTGGCATTAAAGTATCTTACTTCAGATGGGGTTTTTTCCATCCTCGAATCAAAATCCATCAGGGGTTGAGAAGTTTATAGAAAATAAAAGTGCTCATTTTGAGCATTATGTACAGCGTTCAGCACTCGCTCTTGGGAATGGATTTGTAAATTATATATTGTCTGTTGCCCGTGAGTCCTATATAATTTGTTTTGGAGGCGATAGCGGTAGCCTGCACGAATTCCCGACCATTAAACAACTACCTTTCTTGCCCATTATCTTAGCGCCACTGAAAGCCTTGCAGGGCATTTTAATGGATTCGGCTGAGCCTACGAAGAATATTGAGCATCGAATGGCCTGATTATTATATCATGAATTTACTGTCGATTCCGAGCTGTGGGAACTCTTGAGCTTCTTCTCCGACTTGGCGAGGCCTTTCATGCATTTCACATCTAATTGGTTGTGGCGGTTCAGGTCGTGGAATGTTCATAAGGTGGGAGGTAATGCGTGGAGGTCGTGGGATCATAAACGAATGGTGCTTTATCATAAAAACTGTGGAGTGATATAAACATGGAAGGCATACATATTAATCATTCTTAATCATTTGAACGTGTCAATTATATATGCTCACAGTAATTTTTTAAGTATTCTTATGTAAATGTAAAAAAGTAAACATGTTAACGGATGCCTTCATAAATGCAAGGAAGTTATGAGCAATAAATATGGCTCATTGATTTTGGAGAACCACTAAGAATATGCCAGCAACTTCAATGCGTAGCCATGAGATTGAGGTTTAATGTTAAATAAGGTTAAAAGATCATTAATTGTGCCCATTGTCAATAGGTATATGCCTTTTGGCGTAAAAATAACTCAAAACAACAATAAGTCAACACACATATTTCAACGTCCAATAAATAATTTAGTAAACTATTGTACTTTATAAGAAGAAATAAATAATGACTAAGATATGAAAATATAGTAGCAGAAATATAAATGAACAACAAACAAAATCAACACATTTGACACTATAATTTATGGGAGTTATCCTGAAAAAACCCAAAGGGGAAAACCAGTCCAAGAGTGTATTTTTTATTGACCTCATAGAGAAATATTAGGGATTACAAGAGTCTATTATAGAAAGAATAAAATAACACTTATCTCACAAACCCATCACAAATCCTCATTGAAATCCATGTGTAACTGTCTTGAAAATTGTGCCACTACAGTAAAACCCTGTTCAGTCTACAAAACAATTATAGGACCTCGTACTGACTTGTTTCTAGTAGTATATACCCACAAGTTCCCTCAAAATTCATGTTTTAGAAGCCTCGAATTATGTGCAACCAAAACAATAGTACGACCCACTAAGTCTGTATTGTACGACCTCTCTTTTATGTTGAACAAACCAACATTCAATGTTGTACAAGTCTTGGGATGTGTTCCCTCTCTCCTTCTTGGAAAGTGCATCCATTTTTTTGTTTTCCTTCTCCTTTCTCTTTCAACTCAAAAGTCTCTTGGAAACTCTTCGATTATGTGCCTCTTTGTCTCCCTCAATCTCTCCTTGAAAAATGCACCCCACTCTCCTAAATGGTTGCCTTTATGCACTTATTAATGAGTATCTACCATAACCCTTGGTCTTCCAAAGAGATAGACGATCAATATTAGATTTTTCCTTCTTGAGATCAACGATCGTGACTTAATTGTTCGTTGAGTTCACTTAAATCATTTAAGTGACCCAAAATTCATAAAGTCACTTTAACCCATTAAATATTAAAAGGATCAACTTGAGTTTATATGATCACTTAAAAAAGTCACTTTATAAATACACTTTATAAAGTCCCTAGAGAGAGACATTTGCTCGGACTCCTTCCTAGGCACAATAAATTCAAAAGTACCTCTGAGATACAAAAATCTAACACTCCCTCTTAGCGAGGGAGGTACTTTTGGAGCCTCCACCTGGATATGTCTCCAACCCCATCATGTACTCTATTGTTGTAGCTGCTCCCTCTGTACTGGAAGCCTCTCCTCTCTCTCAGCTCAAAGCCTCTCCAATTACGTGCACTGGAATCTGATCAAGAGACCTATCCATCCAAGGTCCTCTCTCTGAAGCCTCACAGCTATCAGACTTAGGCAGCAACCACCCACTAGTTTAACTACACGATGACCAAGTACTTTGTACAATCTCTCTAACTGAGCACCAAGCAACACACTTGTGTTCGAAGAGATTCCCTCTCAATATCGGTATGCCAATCCTTGAGAGAACAAAATCCCACATCCATCTATCTCAAAAGATGACATAGAGAGCAAGTTCACCGACAACTCGATAACATACAATACCTCAGGCAACTCCAGATACCCTCTCGACTCCAGTTGGAATTTAACACTTCCAACTCTCTTCACAGCTAGAACATGCCTGGTGCTAACCCCACACCCCACATAGCTTCCTGAGCCGATCTCTGAAAAACTAAGGAATATAGACATCATCCCTGTCATGTGTTGAGAATCCCCACTCTCAAAGAACCATGCAAGAGTGTCTGTACACCATAGGAAACCAATGCCTACAAGAAAAGTCATCAAGGAAATCTCCTTTTAGAACCTTTCCATGAACTCATTCACTTCTACTGATGTTGATGTATCACCATCCTTCTTGCTTCTCTTCTTATTCAGACATTGGTCTGCATAACACCCCAACTCATGACAAGCAAAGCATCTCACCTTTCACATGTCCTTCTTCCTTCCATGAGAGGACTTTTTCCCTCTCAAAGCTTACTTGTTCTTCTTCTTTGCTAAAAGGGAAAGATTCTCCTTATTCTCCTCACTCTTTGACTGTCTTCTATAAAGAGCCTCCTCATGAGTCCCTTCTTATATGAAGTCTTCCCACAATCTTTCCCAGCTGGGACCATTCTCCTTGCAGACAACACCTTTAACAAAGGTGTTCCACTTATTTGAAAAAACATTCAGAGTGGTTGTTCTCAGACAAATAGGTAAGTGCAGAGAAAAACTTATCTCCCTAACTTCAACAAGAAATTAGAACAAAACAGAGCAGAATACAAGATTCTCCTTAGATTTCATTGTAATGTAAAGTAGTTGAAAGAGAGACATATGACATACCATTTAAATGTCATTTGATCCTCGCTAGTATCGTCCTTTCTCCATCTTTGGATTTGTGGGATGTTGAATCTGTTAAGAAGCACAAACCAACAAAGAGAGAGAACAACGATATACATATTCCAATAAATCTTACACATAATATTAAGGAATTATACAATAAAAATGGAGATACATTTATAGGGAAGAAATGTATGACTGCATTATATTGATGAAAGTGGAGAATACAACCTATGCCTTCATGTTACAAGGTCCCTTCCAATGGCCCTTTGCTTCAATACACACACCTTTTCTCCGATGCTTTTGATGAAGAGTATTCACAACCTGACTTGGAAAGCTAAAGAAAAGCTATCACAAGTTCAATCTTCAACACAATTCTCCTTGCATAAGCAATCCTAGCCTTTCCCATGAGATATCCCTCTTTGTATAGAGTGAAGAGGGATTGATGAGGAAATTAGGATGATCCCACTAAATCAAAGTGAGTAAGATCCAAACCGATGAGAGGCCACCTCATCTTCTAGAAGATTCCATTCTAGAAATTTTGAGAATTTCACCTTTTTCCCTTGTTTGAGTATCGTCACACCCTGAACACAAGCAGCCTGCTGTGGAGCTAGAGTCCAATTTGGTACAGGATGCAGCGATCAAGCATCGCCGCACCACAAGCATTTAGTAGGGTGCGACGATCTCCTTTGATAGGGTTTTTAAGAAAATAAATATGATTTAATTTCTCAGGGAGAAAGTATCATTTCAGTAGCTTCAGGGAACATAGGAGTAGGTCATACATATATCGTCATTTGATCACAAGGTGACCAAAATAATGTGTAACAGTGGCCCTAACCATTTGTTCATCTACTATAACCTCTCCAACTGCATCAAGTTCATCACGAGCTTGAGTGATTTTGGTGAGATATGAGGACATTTTTTAAGTCTCGGTCAACTTTATGTTTCTCATCTTCTCTATCAATACCATCTTTAGATTCTCATTGGAAGTTTAGTATAGCTTGGTCAAAGATGGCAATATCTCGAAGGAATTTTTTTTTCCTACAACATGGGAAATAACATGGTCCTTGATTGCATGAAGAATAATCCTCTTGGCCTTTAGGTTCTTCTTCTTGAACTCTGTCAAAAGAGGTGCATCTGTAAGAAGAGTGACTATTTTTTTGTTTGTTTTTCACAATATCCCATAACTCAGTTTCCTCTAGCAACAAAACTATCATCTCCTTCCAAGGAATACATTTCACTGATCTAACCTATCTTCAAACCTCAAACCAATAGCCATGACCTTCTCAATTGAAACTCAGTTATTCCCCTTCCTTCTTCCAGGAAAAACCTCTCAAATCTCTTATCACATGAAACTCCCCTTCCTTCTTCCAGGAAAAACCTCTCAAATCTCTCTCAAATCTCTTATCACATGAACCTCGAGCCCCAGCTCTAATAGCATGTTGAAAATAATTCAAACAAACACTTAGTCAACACACACATTTCAACCTCCAATAAAGACTTCAGTAAACTACTATACTTTCTGAGCAGAAACACGGAATGACTAAGATCTGAAAATATAGCAATGAAAATATAAATGAACAATAGACAAAATAACCACATTTGACACTAGAATTTCTGGGAAATGTCCATGGAAAAACCAGTCCAATTGTGTCTTCTTTATTGAAATCACAAAGAAATATTCAAAGATTACAATAGTCTATTAAAACAAGAATAAAACAACACTTATCTCACAATCTTAACACAAAAAACCTCTTTGAAATCTGTGTGTGTCTAACTGTCTTGAAAACTATGCCACTCTTGTATGACCCTGTTCAATTTCCAAAATAGTTACAAAACCATGTTAAATGTGTAGAGGTTTGTTGTTTTACGACCCTTTTTTGTACGAACTTGTTTCCAACTCTAAATACCCACAAGTTGTCTCCAAATCCATGTTGTAGTTTCCATGCACCCATAACAACACTATTACCCTCTAAATCCTTACCGTACAACCTCACCTTTTTTTTATGAATCAATAATCAATGTTTTACCAGTCTTGGTATGCATGCCCTCTCTCCCTCTTGAAAAATGTGCCCCTTCTCTTGTTGTCATTCTCCTTTCTCTTTCTATCTCAAAACTCTCTAAGCATATGCCTCTTTGTCTCCTTCATGCTCTCCTTGAAAAATGCACTCCCTATGCACTCATTAATAAGTAACTTCCCTAATCCTTACCCTTGGGCTTCCAAAAAGATAGATTGTCATGATTAGATGTTGTCCTCTTGAGATCATCCGAATGCGGAAATACCTATACCTAACTGACGATTTTCCTTGTAAAGCTCGAGAACAATCTTCACCAACAGTCCTTTTGCATTCTCTATCTCCACGACCTGCCACATTATGAGAATTCCTTTTTGTTTTATTAGCAGTAGGAATAAAAGACATGTGTCTAGAGGGACTCTGCGTATGAAAATAAATCTGGGCATGTGATTGAAGATGTATCGCTCGTGTAATCAGAAGAATACGGTTTTGCAGATGACATATTAGACTGAAACGACAGATGAAGTTCTGATGTGCTCTTACTATATGCAGCCTCGGCTTCGTATTTTTTATCATTGAAAACACACATGTTGGCAGGTCCTTCACCCATAGATTTCTCATTATTCAGCCATGGATCGTCGTCCCATTGGGCCATTGTATCTCGAATCTGGAATTCCTCGGAAGTCTATTATTCTCGGCCTCGACATTTGTCGTCTCTTCTTGACTTCTACTCTTCTTGAAACCCACCATTCCTCGGTCGACTTAGAAATTGCAGAGAGCAGAGCAGACGAGAAAGTCTGATTTCTTGAACGATCATAATGATTTTGATGGCGATGGAGAGGTTGTCTATTGTGCAAATTATAATACATTCGATGGAAATCCCACTTCTCTTTGAATTCCAAATCCAAATCTAGCTGAATCTACAACTACATGAAGAAATAATTAGGTCAGTGCTGATCGACAAGCATTTAGGTCAATGATGGAAGGCTGCGGTGGAAGCAACCAATACAGAAATGAAACAAATCCAGAAAAACTACGGATTCGGATTTTCTGAGACACTTTTTCCCCTCCTGTCACTTCCGCAATTACCGGAACTGCAAACTTGTAGCACCAGAATCCATATCATCTTTCTGTCATTTCCTCCATCTTTCTGTCATTTCCTCCACCATGTGGAGCAAATAGATGAGCAGACAGACAGAGCCGTGGATGATTTAACTGCACTTTCTTGACCAGTGCCTATCAACACATTGTGATTGGCTGTGATTTATGGAAGCACATGAGGAAGTAGTTGAAGCATCGATCCTTCAAATATCAGCTCGGTCCTCTGTCCTTACTTTTTTATGATCGCTACTGAACCACCCGCCTGTACGTGTCTGCAAGCCAAAGAAAAGAAGTCCAGGAATAGGAATGGAATCGGTACAACCACCCAACATGATGTCTGTGCATCAGGCAACTGAGACGTCTATTTTCACTTTTAAATATGCCTATCTTTAAATTAAAATTGCAAATCTTTATCTATTACAAAATTTTTTTATAACTTTAATATCATATGTGAAGAAATAAAAATAAAATATACTCTACAAATTTTAAGACGAACAAGATTTTTAATATTATTAAATAATATTTATAAATTAAAATAATAAAGTAATAAAACAATTTAAAATCCCAGGATGGGCACGTGGAGACGTGTCGGGGGGGCCATTTACGGCAGCCAACTGCTCTCATATCCCCGCTAGTTATGAGGGGCCTCACTTCAGTCGCCCTTCATCTTTTGACGGGGCTTCTCATGCGCGAGAACAGGCCGGCCAGCCAAAGCATTAAGCCCTCGGTCTTAATGGCTTCAGCCACCATTTATGTTCTTATCAGCCTTCTCGGAACCCTTAGAATGCATTTACAGCTCATAGAGCCGAGCAACAATAGGCACGAAGGAGAAATCCTCGCTCTCGTCCTCATTTTAATCATGCCGCGAGCTAGAGGAAGACCCCGCAGAGGAGCAGGGTGGTACGCAGCCGACTCTAGGCGGAAAAGGCACAAACAGTTTGAGCGAGCTCTGGTTCTTGCTAAGAGGAAGAGACACAGGGAGGCCACAGCAGTAGACTCGCCCCCCATAACTTATGTCGAGGAAATTCTGACTATGGAACTCCCCCACAACTTCTCTGAAAGTCGAATGTTTACGGTTCTGGACAATTGGAACCCCCCGGCGTGCATTGAAATAGAAGCACCACCGCTCCGCCCGCGAGATTCACACGGTCCCAGCGACACTCCCACTGAGGAATTCGCCACCTACCTGGTGGAGGAAGAGCTGCCGGAAGGCAACAACGACTCGCAGCCACAGAGAACGCAACATGCACACCAGGAGATGGATGCTAAGGAAAAGTCGCCACTCCCGCCACCACTCCTTCACCCGGAGCACCTGAACTTGATCTTCGAGGTTCGCAGCATCGTGGACGACCAAATTTTCAGGGTTGTCCGCATTAGCCAACGCTTGGACATGCTGTATGCAGCTTACTCTAGTGTCACTCCACGATGACAATGCCCCCCCTACGCTTAGCTCTATGGCATTCCTATTAGCAGTGGCAAGGAGACGGACGACTGAGAGGACACTCGTGAATAGGTTCTTATGTTCAGCATTGTCTCCAACTCTCTCTCTTTTTGATGTTTATCAGAGCTGTAGCTCTTCTAGTTAATAGCCCTGTTAGCGTTAGCATAGGCCTTACTAAACTGCTGCTGAAACTGGTCATGCACCCTGGTTTCCTTCGGGCAGAGTGGCAAAATGAGTTTTTGAATTTGCATGCTATTTTGGACACGCCAGCTGTCTCAGTTTCCTTTACAGACGCGACAGCTGGCACCTACATGTCATGGTGTATTTTTGAAGTTTTAATATAATAGGATTTGGTGTTTACTTAAAAAAAAAAACAATTTAAAATATATATCAATATTAAATATTAATTAAGATATACAAAAACTAAAAATAAATATTTTATTAATATTTACTTAACTATTTTAACATTTAAAATATGTATTTATATCTAAAATAAAATCTATGGTAGGTTTTGTTTTCATTATATTCAAATTCTAATAAACATTAAACTTAATGATTTGAATTGAGTGATTATAATATTCCCAATTTGAATTAAATTTTTAGTTAATGATTGAAATTGAGTGATTATAATATTTCGAACTTCAATAAACTTAAAATCATATGAGCTTTCGCAATAGTTGAAATTAAAATGCGATTATGAGATTTTGATGAAGAAGAAAGAATATGTGTATTGAAGAGAAAAAAATAAATATAATCATTTAAAAGTGAAAGCATTTTAGTAGATTTGATTTTTAATCCATGGTTAAAATTGAAATATATTATTGTGATAATTTAGATTCATTAAATGTAAACATAAAATCATAATGAAAATAATTAAATAAAATTATAAGTTTATTGTAACTTTTTTGCACTATAGATTAAATTAAATAAATTTAGAAAAATAACATATAATGTATAACTTAATATATATGAGTTTTGGGATATCATCATGTTAAAATATTTAAATATTTGAATTTTATAATTAAAAAATAAAAATATATGATGATGATGATGATTAACGTCCACTAAGATCTAATTGGTCTATCGGACCTTAAGAGGGTAAGTGATTACTTGTGATTCTTTAGAATTTTGTTT
>JZKD02S1705793.1:73420-84197 GCA_000966675.3 Picea glauca
TAACTGAGATATATATATGATTGATTTGTTGTCAATGACCGTTTGATTCTCACACGTGCCATTGTTGGTCTCTCTAGTGACTAACCACCAGTTAGTCTCTAGAGCGACCAAATTTTGTCGTTAAAATGACCAACCTAAAATGTTCGTCTCTAGAGCGACCAACATTTGGACCCCAAAAAACAGTACAAAAAAAGAGTATATTTAGTACAAAGAAATAAAACAAAATACGACAAAATTCTAAACCATCGTAATATTTCGTCATAATTTGTGCCCAATGTAGTAGTGGCAGTGGGCAGATCTCTAGGTTTCAAAGGATTTTGATTTTTAGGTTTTGTGAATTGGACAGGGAAAGTAGTCCATTAGGCATGGAGTCTAAATGTTCACACAAATAATATAAGTGTTTGGTAATGGATATCCAGGGAACAAAGGCAAGGTAGACACTATTTTTCAGAGATAAATGTTCATAGATGTATAACAACAGAATAGAGAGAAAACATATTCAATATATAGAGAGCACTTAGCAATGAGTGAATTCTTCGTATAAATCAATGGAAAATGACTCCACGAGGCTGTTGGGACAGAGGATCTAACAAAATGGATGAATTATGGGCCTTCATTTCTCTGCAAGGAAATAATTTATAACCATTCACACAATAGAGCATCTAACATAAAATAGTTACAAATGAGGAATAAAATAGAAATAAAATCACATGGAATGACATGGAAACTAAGAAATAAGACATACTCTCAAAACAACATCACATGAATCTCTGTTGTAGATAACCGATGTGTTTGAACAATTTATTAAATGGAAAAAGATTTACATCCATAGAGTATGACTCCCTTGGCCCCCTCTTCTCATCAAAAATATATACAATCTTATATATTTCTAGCCCCTCCTTGATTTACTGAGAAAATATATGTATTACACAAGGGGAACTCCCAGAAAAGAACAGGTGTCTGAGGAATAGAGACAGATAATTAGGAACGTATAACTAAATCCCTAAAAATAGGGTTTAGTGATTGATTCTCATTAAAGAGCATTTATAATACCATAATCCTCCACCCTGCAAGTATTTCACAAATCATCTTTTGCTGGAGATAAATCGGCCACCAAATCAGGGGAAGACAATCGATGGGCATATTCGAGTTATGAAATCTTCCATCTAATGCCATCTGCAAGACCCTGGGTTAATTCCTTTTCACAATACTTAAATCCAAGATAATCAATGACAGGAACCCTTGCTGGTGAGAAGGGAAATGTCACGACCAAGGATAAGAATGCATGTAACATAGGCAGAAATGGATGACTTGAAAACATGGTCCACAGATATGAAGACCTGGATAACACTGTGAAATAGACACCAACTCAAAAGTCGTGAATCCATGCATGGGCAATAATAAAGGCATTTTCAAATCATGATGATAGGTCATGATATAGGGTTAGCAATATTTTTATCAAAGAATTTAAATAAACCATAATGCTAGAACAAGAGAAAACAACCCGTCCTTTGGAGATAATTTCGGTATCACTTAACTGGTGATGACATGTGTACCACAATCAGTTAGGTGCATGACAAGCAGTTTGACCACTTGAAAAACTTGCACTTTTGGCAGTTAACAACAGAGAAAACTTGAGATCTTAGCTACCTAAAGTCTACACTTTCGACAGCTAAGCACTATGAAATTTCCACCCCTTAGCTGCCGAAAATAAAAAATTTGTATGTGCCAACATTGGCTCCAACTGGGAATGTCATTCCCCTGTAGGATGCCAAAGAACGTCGACCAGGTGCCTAGTCCATCTCTGTATCAACTTTGATTTCTACAATCTGTGATTGAAACTGAATGAAAACATGTTCTACAAATCCAGACTGAAACTTTGAAACTGAAAAATTGAAATTCATACTGAAAAAATGAAATTTGTTCACTACTGGAAACAAAAAACAGAAATGCTAAAAAATTGTTCTCCGTGCTGAGCTTTATTCAAAATTCCTACCTATTCTAATCTAGTGAAAAACATTTCTTAATCAAATGACAAAAAAATGCCAATGAAGCTAATCGAGTAACTAGCTATTTACTCGAATCCTTCTCACACTTTCTTTAAGCAGGCTGAAAAAATAAAATGACCACTCCCATCTAAACTGCTGTTGAGAATAAGTGTTCAAAAGTTTTCTTGAATCCCGTAACAAAACATTCATGGCATATCATACTCCTTCATTAAATTATTATAAAAGGTCAGCAAAAGGATCTTTGAAAAATACTTGGTCCCGAGGTTTAAAATAACAAATTTCATCTAGGACTACTCTTTTTTCCAAATTATTATGCTCATAATCATTCTCAAAGAGAATATCCAAACATCCTCCATGATAATCTRATATGGCATATTCATTCTATACCAATGTGTTGTCCTCAATCAAATCTGATATATCTTGATTAAGATAKCTAGATTTTGTCCGAAGACTATCATTTTGATGAAAAAAATTGATCCCTAATAATAATCTTTCCTATGGATGTAAAACAACATCAGCGTTAATTGATTTTGCATTTGTTTCTTCAYGAGGAACGATATCAATACATAAATCARCAGTAGAACAAACATAATTAATTTCCTAATTGTTGGTTGTGGAGCCTGATTATCTTCCTGATTCAGAGGTCTTTTACTTTCAGCCATGTTTATATCCCATGAAGTATTTACACCCCAGAAGTATGTACACTCTTCCATGTGGGGGAGTTCAGAGGGGGGGTACGCCCTCTGCGGGGTCCAAGCGGTCTTGGGGCAAGCGGGGGTTCGGGGCCAAATCCCTCGAAGCAAATATTGCCTTGTAAATGTATATTGTAATTTCATTGTAAATATGGACCATTCATTATAAGGTCGCAGATCTAACGGTAGAAATTATGTTAGGGTTTTTTCCCTAGAAGGCAACCCTGTTTTATGAGGGAAATGTATTGCAGCTATGGTTGATGGAAAATATTGTATTATGAGATAGGATACCATGAGAGAAAGAAGAGGAAGTTACAATGGGTTTGTTGTAGGTTGTATCCCTTCATATGCTGGATAATAATAAAGGAAGGACCTGGAAATTTCTCTAGTGGACGTAGCCCACACTAGGTGAACCACTTAAATCTATGTCTCTATTGTATTGTGTATCTTCTGTGTTTTGTTTCTTCATTTGTTTTATTTTATTGCTCCATGGTCCTGTTTTTCTAACACTAATCACGTAAATATTGAGAGGCTATTTGCATACTTAGAATCTTATTTATTTCTTCTTCAGTTAAAGGAGGAGGTAGTCTTTGTTTTGTTTGGATTAAACAACAATTGTTTTCTTTCTCTTGATCGAATGCAGGCTGATGAATTCCTTCTTCTACCTTTGGCTGATCAACATGTTGTACTTCTACAAGAATGGTCTCCTGTGAGGAATCTCTATGAACATCAAGAAAATATACATCATCTCTTCCTTCCATAAGAGAAAACACTTTTTGTTTTTTGGTGATGAAAAGGATTGTCATGCAAAGCCTCCAAGATCTCTTCATCCATGAACATATCATCACCATAAGAATCCTCTACATCTTGAATAAAAACCTCAAAATGATCACAAGAATTATTAACCAAAGATAAAAGAAGGGTGGGACTCATATTCTTCATAAAATGTTGCATGGAAAACTTTAAGAGAATGAAAATTAACATGTGGTAAACCTTCATACCAAGACCATGATGTTCCTTCTAAAGAAGCCATGAACATTTTCATAAGACAATCCTCATGAAACCTTACATATGTAAAACTCATCTTGAACTTGAAGATTCATCAATGAAGCTGTGAAATTTGGATTTGAAGTTGGAGTTGCTAGGGAAAATTTGCAACCTTCTATGTCTAAATTTTTGTTTTCCCTTAGAAATCTGAACTAATATTTGTCATTCTCCCAGGGATTATATCATCATCGGTTCCACAGAAATGTTGCCATATTGTTAGCACTTAGAACTTGACTTGGATTGATGCAAGTAAATCCCGAGGTAACCTCAAACCACTTTGGATTGGAAACCGCCTTTTCCAACCTNCATGAAACCTTACATATGTAAAACTCATCTTGAACTTGAAGATTCATCAATGAAGCTGTGAAATTTGGATTTGAAGTTGGAGTCGCTAGGGAAAATTTGCAACATTCTATGTCTAAATTTTTGTTTTCCCTTAGAAATCTGAACTAATATTTGTCATTCTCCCAGGGATTATATCATCATCGGTTCCCCAGAAATGTTGCCATATTGTTAGCACTTAGAACTTGACTTGGATTGATGCAAGTAAATCCCGAGGTAAACTCAAACCACTTTGGATTGGAAACCGCCTTTTCCAACCTGAGAGGGATCTCTCAAATATGTATGAAAATATGATATTCAACAATCTTGACACAGTGGGAAGATCTGTAGGTTTTAAAGGATTTTGATTTTTAGGTTTTGTGAGTTGGACAAGGAAATTAGTCCATTGGCTATGGAGTCTAAATGGTCACACAAATAATATAAGTGTTTGGTAATGGATATATAGGGAACAAATGCAAGGCAAACACTATTTTGTAGAGAGAAATGTTCATAGATGTATAACAACAGAATAAAGAGAAAAAATATTCAATATATAGAGAGCACTTAGCAATGAGTAAATTCTTCGTATAAATCAGTGGAAAAAGATTGCACGAGGTTGTTGGGATAAAGCATCTAACAAAATGGATGAATTATGGGCCTTCGGTTCATTGCAAGGAAATAATTTATAACCATTCATGCAATAGAGAATCTAACATAGGATGAGTTCCATAACATAAAATAGTTACAAATCAGGAAGAAAATGGCAATAAAATCACATGGAATGACATGGAAACTAAGAAATAAGACATATTTTGAAAACAACATCACATGAATCTCTATTGTAGATAACCCATGCCTCTGCACTTTTTATTAAATGGAAAAAACTTTACAGCCATGGAGTACTACTCCCCTGCCCCCCTCTTCTCATAAAAAATATATACAATATTATAGACTTCTAGCCCCTCCTCAAGTTACTGAGAAAAGATTTGTATTACAAAAGGGAAATTCCCAGAAAATAAGAGGTGTCTGAGGATTAGGGACAAATAATCAGGAATGTATAACTCGATCCCTAAAAATAGGATTTAGTGGTTGATTCTCATTAAAGATCATTTATAATCAGGGATGATTTTAAGAATAGACATTTATTTTAAAATGTAGAAACGTTGGCGAATCTTACTAATGCTTCATATACTAACTATAAATGTTTGGCAATATTTTTGTAAAAATATTCAAATTTATAAGGATTTTATATAGTTTGTATAAACTTTTGGCGATTTTTGAGGTAAAATAATTTTATCCTATAGAATTTGGGCAAATCATTTTTAGTATAATGAATCTTTTTTGGGGAAAAACCATGGAAAATTATCCCATGAGAGAAATTTATCCCCTAAAATCATCCATGTTTATAATACCATAATCCTCCACCCTACAAGTATTTCGAAAATCATCTTATGTTGGAGATAAATCGACCACCAAATAAGGGACAGACAATTGTTGGGCATATTCAAGTTATGAAATCTGTCATCTAATTCCATCTACAAGACCCTGCATGAATTCCTTTTCACAACACTTAAATCTGAGCCAACCAATGACAGAAACCCTCGTTGATGAGATGGGAAATGTCACGACCAAGGAGAAGAATGTGTGTAACATAGGAAGAAATGGATGAATTGAAAACATGGCCCACAGATATGAACACCTGCATAACAATGTGAAATAGACACTGACTCAATAGTCATGAATCCATGCATGGGCAATAATAAAGGCATTTTCAAATCGTGATGGCAGGGCATGATCTAGGGTTAACAATATTTTGATCAAACAATTTAAATAAACCATAATTCCAGAACAAGAGAAAACAACCCGTCCACTGGAAATAATTTCGGTAGCATTTAAATGGTGATGATAGGTGTACTACATTCATTTATGTGTGTGACAGGAAGTTTGAACGCTTGAAAAACTTGCACTTTCGATAGTTAACAAGAGATAAAACTTGAGATCTTATCTACCGAAAGTCTACACTTTTGGCACCTAAACACTATGAAATTTCCGCCCCTTATCTTCAGAAAATAAAAAATTGTATGTGCCAACAGGTACTTTCGGCAATGTCTATTTGGGTCATGTTTTTGAATAATTCTTCTATTTCTGATATGGCTTATTCACATTATTCTACAATGATCTGCAGGTTCTTAAGTTTATTTTGCCAGCATGGTTTTAATGTTTTGATCTTCTTTGGGGAGGGAAGATCCTCTTGTCTTCTTTTCAGATCTGATCTGTTGATGGCATGGTTGGCAAAAGTGGTCAACATCTATTCATATAAATGTTGATCATTTTTTAAATTCTTCTGCAAGTGTTCATGCAAATCATTTTCCCTCTTTCGAAAGGAAGTTATATTTTGTGATGTTTCCCAGGCTTTAGTAACTAAATGTATTATTTTCTTGATGTGATTCTGTACAATGGTTCTACACGATGAGAGGAGGATGGAGGATACTTTTAACTTGGTTGCAAGTGTAGCAGGCATGGTTTTTGATAAAGGACCGGCAGAGGAATTGTTAAGCCCTAATATTGGCTCATTACCCCTTGATTGGGGAATATTAGATTAATAATGCTATTTTATTTATGACAGCTTTAGGCCATTAGTTGTAATTTAGATTAGTAATGTTATTTTATTTATGTTGGCTTTAGGCCATTATTTGTAATTATACCTCCTAGTCTCCTATATATACCAAGGAGACATTNCATGAAACCTTACATATGTAAAACTCATCTTGAACTTGAAGATTCATCAATGAAGCTGTGAAATTTGGATTTGAAGTTGGAGTCGCTAGGGAAAATTTGCAACATTCTATGTCTAAATTTTTGTTTTCCCTTAGAAATCTGAACTAATATTTGTCATTCTCCCAGGGATTATATCATCATCGGTTCCCCAGAAATGTTGCCATATTGTTAGCACTTAGAACTTGACTTGGATTGATGCAAGTAAATCCCGAGGTAAACTCAAACCACTTTGGATTGGAAACCGCCTTTTCCAACCTGAGAGGGATCTCTCAAATATGTATGAAAATATGATATTCAACAATCTTGACACAGTGGGAAGATCTGTAGGTTTTAAAGGATTTTGATTTTTAGGTTTTGTGAGTTGGACAAGGAAATTAGTCCATTGGCTATGGAGTCTAAATGGTCACACAAATAATATAAGTGTTTGGTAATGGATATATAGGGAACAAATGCAAGGCAAACACTATTTTGTAGAGAGAAATGTTCATAGATGTATAACAACAGAATAAAGAGAAAAAATATTCAATATATAGAGAGCACTTAGCAATGAGTAAATTCTTCGTATAAATCAGTGGAAAAAGATTGCACGAGGTTGTTGGGATAAAGCATCTAACAAAATGGATGAATTATGGGCCTTCGGTTCATTGCAAGGAAATAATTTATAACCATTCATGCAATAGAGAATCTAACATAGGATGAGTTCCATAACATAAAATAGTTACAAATCAGGAAGAAAATGGCAATAAAATCACATGGAATGACATGGAAACTAAGAAATAAGACATATTTTGAAAACAACATCACATGAATCTCTATTGTAGATAACCCATGCCTCTGCACTTTTTATTAAATGGAAAAAACTTTACAGCCATGGAGTACTACTCCCCTGCCCCCCTCTTCTCATAAAAAATATATACAATATTATAGACTTCTAGCCCCTCCTCAAGTTACTGAGAAAAGATTTGTATTACAAAAGGGAAATTCCCAGAAAATAAGAGGTGTCTGAGGATTAGGGACAAATAATCAGGAATGTATAACTCGATCCCTAAAAATAGGATTTAGTGGTTGATTCTCATTAAAGATCATTTATAATCAGGGATGATTTTAAGAATAGACATTTATTTTAAAATGTAGAAACGTTGGCGAATCTTACTAATGCTTCATATACTAACTATAAATGTTTGGCAATATTTTTGTAAAAATATTCAAATTTATAAGGATTTTATATAGTTTGTATAAACTTTTGGCGATTTTTGAGGTAAAATAATTTTATCCTATAGAATTTGGGCAAATCATTTTTAGTATAATGAATCTTTTTTGGGGAAAAACCATGGAAAATTATCCCATGAGAGAAATTTATCCCCTAAAATCATCCATGTTTATAATACCATAATCCTCCACCCTACAAGTATTTCGAAAATCATCTTATGTTGGAGATAAATCGACCACCAAATAAGGGACAGACAATTGTTGGGCATATTCAAGTTATGAAATCTGTCATCTAATTCCATCTACAAGACCCTGCATGAATTCCTTTTCACAACACTTAAATCTGAGCCAACCAATGACAGAAACCCTCGTTGATGAGATGGGAAATGTCACGACCAAGGAGAAGAATGTGTGTAACATAGGAAGAAATGGATGAATTGAAAACATGGCCCACAGATATGAACACCTGCATAACAATGTGAAATAGACACTGACTCAATAGTCATGAATCCATGCATGGGAAATAATAAAGGCATTTTCAAATCGTGATGACAGGGCATGATCCAGGGTTAACAATATTTTGATCAAACAATTTAAATAAACCATAATTCCAGAACAAGAGAAAACAACCCATCCACTGGAAATAATTTCGGTAGCATTTAAATGGTGATGATAGGTGTACTACATTCATTTATGTGTGTGACAGGAAGTTTGAACGCTTGAAAAACCTGCACTTTCGATAGCTAACAAGAGATAAAACTTGAGATCTTATCTACCGAAAGTCTACACTTTCGGCACCTAAACACTATGAAATTTCCGCCCCTTAGCTTCCGAAAATAAAAAATTGTATGTGCCAACAGGTACTTTCAGCAATGTCTATTTGGGTCATGTTTTTGAATAATTCTTCTATTTCTGATATGGCTTATTCACATTATTCTACAATGATCTGCAGGTTCTTAACTTTATTTTGCCAGCATGGTTTTAATGTTTTGATCTTCTTTGGGGAGGGAATATCCTCTTGTCTTCTTTTCAGATCTGATCTATTGATGGCATGGTTGGCAAAAGTGGTCAACATCTATTCATATAAATGTTGATCATTTTTTAAATTCTTCTGCAAGTGTTTATGCAAATCATTTTCCCTCTTTCGAAAGGAAGTTATATTTTGTGATGTTTCCCGGGCTTTAGTAACTAACTGTATTATTTTCTTGATGTGATTCTGTACAAAGGTTCTACACGATGAGAGGAGGATGGAGGATACTTTTAACTTGGTTGCAAGTGTAGCAGGCATGGTTTTTGATAAAGGACTGGCAGAGGAATTGTTAAGCCCTAATATTGGCTCATTACCCCTTAATTGGGGAATATTAAATTAGTAATGCTATTTTATTTATGACAACTTTAGGCCATTAGTTGTAATTTAGATTAGTAATGTTATTTTATTTATGTTGGCTTTAGGCCATTATTTGTAATTATACCTCCYAGTCTCCTATATATACCAAGGAGACATTTTCATTTTGAATCATCTTGTACTTGAACATTTAAGTKGGGTAAAAGGAGGTTTCCCCMTCRAAKAGGCTTATTATCTAAAATTATCTCTTTTTAAGGCGTTGAGTACTTTTCCTGAGGTTTTTCTATGCTATATTGATGTTTGGTTCTTAACATATGGTATCCGAACTCAAGGTCTTGGGGTTTCGCTGCTACATCTGAGACACCATGGAATTTTCACTATAACTTTTTTCTAAAACATTTCCGAAGGTATGGCTTGGAGGATATTTAGGAGATAGATCAAGGTACGTTGGGTTCAACATTCATCTCCTGAGGCCTTATACTTTCGGAGATACAACCTATACAAGATAGGGTTCTGGAATCATCCTAAAACGAGTCATTGTGGAATTTTCAGTATAAAAAATGTTCTGTAATGTTTCAGACCCTAAACCTTGGAGGACATTTACAGAAATTAGTAGTGTATCGTTGGTAAACATTTCAACTTTTGGGTCATCTTAAATTTGTAGATACACCCTGTGTAAGATAGGGTATCTGACTAGCCCTATTGACTAGTCTCAAGAAGGTGTTCTAGGTAAAACAATCATAACTTCTTCCTAGAGTATCCAAATTGTGTGGGACTGGTTGCATTGGATCGTGGACAATCTGTAGTATTTTGGGTGTGATTTTCATAATTTTATATCACTTATTTTGTGCGGACCACACTATACAAGTGAGATCTCCTGGAAAGGCCAAAAATCAGCAAGTTGTGGGGAAGTTACCATAAATTCCACTTGTCACATCCAATTTTGATCAGACCTGTGGAATTGTAGATAAAAAATATCATAGAAATACATAAGAGAAAGTTTCATACCTAGAAGGTCCAAAAATTGGGAGATACAACAGAAGAAATATTGTCTAGCAGAACCACCTCAAAACCAAGGTTCAAAAGTGATACTGGGCCAACATGCCACCCAAAAAGGTAACTTCTACACCAAATAAGCCTCCAGAAAATCCTACTTGGACTCTTGATGAAGGTGAAGAAATGCATAGGGACATAAATGAACTACAAAATAAGATGGATTCAATGGAAGCTAAGATGGATTCAATGGAAGATAAGTTTGATACTAAGATGGATTCAATGGAATCTAAGTTGGACACTAAGATAGATGGTTTAAAAGGGGAGATCATGGAAGCATTGAAAAATTTCATAACAGAGAAGACACCTGAAAGTGAAAATGC
>JZKD02S1705804.1:0-25006 GCA_000966675.3 Picea glauca
CCCGAGGCTTCCATGAAATCATCTAGAATTTTTTTAAAGGCCCTAGCCTCCTTAGTAGATGGAATTCCCATTAGCATAATAATGTAAAAAAATTGATTGTGATATAGGGAAGAGGATTAGTTATGAAGGGAAATCCCCTAAAGATGTTGAGAAAGAAAAGTTTATTTAATGTTTCACCCAAGACACTCTGCCATTAGAATAAAGAGAAAAGGTGAGAGGGGATCACCCTGATGAATGCCTCATGAGGGTGAAAGGGGGGAAATTGGGAACCGTTAACTAGAAAGGATAAAAAAGAAGAAGCAATGAGCTGTAAAATCTAGTTAACCCATGAAGTATGAAAACCAAAGGCTAACAAGATTTCCTTTATGTACTCCCAACTTAACTTGTCGAAGGATTTGGACATATCAAGTTTGATCAACATTACTAGGGATTTAGTGGATTTTATGGAATGGACCAACTCATTATCCATAATGATACTACTAAGGAATTGATGACCTTCTATGTAGCTAGATTGCTCTGGTCCCACTAGAATAGGCATAAGAGGTTTTAGGCGAGAAGCTAGGACTTTGGTGATAATTTTGTAAATGACATTGCATAAAGAAATGGGTCGGAAGTGAGAGGGGTCAATTGATTTGGCTTCTGTGGGGAAAAGGGAAATGAAATTAGCATTAAGAGAAGGGAGAATCCCAGAGATTATTTGGGATTCTTAAAAAAGGTCTTGCACATCCAGTTTGAAAACATGCCAGTAGTGATGTAAAAAATTAGAGGTAAAGCCATCCAGTCTTGGAGACTTTATTGGGTCCATACTCATGATTTCCTATTCTACTTATGACAAGGATATAGGGTGCATCAGAAATTCATTTTGTTCAATAGTTACTATCTTCGAGATATTGTGAGTAATGAAAAGGATGGCCTTCGATCTATAGGTTGTGGTTCGTATATCAAAGTTTCGAAAAAGGGAACTAATTCTTGATAAATGTCATGATGGGAAGTGATATTGTTACCTTGAGCTATCTTGATTTGTTTGATGTGGTTGGTGTGTCGTCATTGAACCATAGAACAATGGAAAATGTTGGTATTTCACTCTCCTTCCTTAAGCCACTAAATTTTGGATTTCTATCGCCAGGGAATTTCCTCTTGACAACGCCTCTACTCAAGTTGATTGGAGAGTTTTTTCTTGGTTGGAGAGCTCTTCATTCCATCCATGTAAAATTTCCTATTGTCAAAACTCCACCATTTGACATTCCAACTGCTTCTGGTCATGAAATATGTTGCCAAATACCTTCTTATTCCAAGATTTGAGATGGATCTTTAGGGATTTTAATCAGTACTGGAAATGGTATATAAGATCTCCTTATGTCATTTCTGCCTCCAACCACCATTTTTTAATGTTCTCCTAGAAGTTTGGATGCATGAGCCAAAAAAATTCAAATCTAAAGGGTAGTTTGCAAGGCATACTTTGAACTTCAATATTGAGACAGATGGGTCGGTGGTCCGAACCAACCACTGGAAGGATGTTTTCCTCCATCTAGAATTGCAAGAGCAAGAGGGACTCCAAGATA
Source organism: Picea glauca (assembly GCA_000966675.3). NCBI lineage: Eukaryota > Viridiplantae > Streptophyta > Pinopsida > Pinales > Pinaceae > Picea > Picea glauca. Next base: position 1,563 of record JZKD02S1705804.1, read on the forward strand.
ATAAAAATGTCTAATTGACATGAAATCTATTGGTTTCCTCCTCTTCCATTGTTCCAGGTAAAAAGACCATTTATAGTGTCAATGTCAACCAGTCTGAGATCTTGCATGAAAGAGTTGAATGCTTCATTGTTCATCTCCAACCTGCAAATTCCCCCTTTTTTCAACAAGAGATGAGCTAATATTGAATTTTTCTCCCAATATCCAAAAATGGGATTCAATCAGATCAACTAGATTTTGTGTGGTGTGTAGCAAGTCATATTTCTCATTGATTTGTTATGGACCATAAACATTTGTACTGAAACTAGAAATATTTGCCCCTAATGGCCTAAATCAGGTTGTTGGGCTTCTAGAAGTGGCAAAAAAAAACAGAGTTATTGTTGAAAGGTTCCATAGGATGGAACCCCCCCTACATCTCCTTCGGAATCGAGGTAAATAGATTGCCCTATTTTCCATATTTTTTTAATGATATTGTTTAAATAAGAGATAAAACATTTTATTTATTGAACGAGAAAGATGTCTAAAGATTCAGAATTTAGATCATTATGCAAGAGCCTTTTCTTGATCTTTCCATTAATGTTGCATATATTCCAAGAGAGAACTTTCATTGAAAACTTGTAGAAGGAGAAGGTTGAAAAGAATCCATTATCACTGCATTCTGACCTAAGTTCGCCAATATGTCCCCAATTTCCTGAAGCAACTGTAGGTTCACTTTTATACCTCTATGCTTTTCATTCTTTCAGTTCTTCTTACGAATCTTCAAATTATTAGTCTCCACTCCTAGAGCTAACATAGAGCTTTACTGATAGTTTTGTATAATGGGTCATTTTACATTTGTACGGATATATTCATTTAATGTCCTGATACTGGCATGTATCTACAACACCCTACATATCAATACCTTCTAACTCCATGTTGTTTGGATCTGGATCAACTTCATCATAGTGTTCTTGTTGCATGATTACATCTTCCAAAGGGGAATGTCTGAAGGTGGATCAGAGGTTTTGGGTCGTTTAGGTTCCTCGGGGTTGGATGGAGAGTTAGTAGACTTGTGGGATTTTGGACCACTAAAAGAGTGATCAGTAGGTTTCTCTGGATCGGGATTCTTTGGTATCGATCTTATGATCTTTTAGTTGTTTTTGGTAGTAGGCAATTTAGTAGGACCTAAGGGGATGGCTTTGCGCCCAGATCATCTTTGGTTGAAAATCTTGGTATAATCCCCATTATCTTTCATAGGGTCAGGTTTAGGTGGATTGAGGAGAGGTAAATCTCAAAATATATGGCCATGCTCATGACACCAACAAAAACGGAAGGGAACTTACTCATAATCAAGGGTTTAGATCCAGTATAATTCCTAGCGGATGAGACAAATGGATTCAGGGATAGGCATCGAGACATTCATGTATATGAATATTCTCGTGTAGGTTTTGTATCGACCCTGCTTTGTCGTTTATATCAATTTGAAATAGGTTCCCAGGGTATTTCCAATGCCTAGAAGCATTTCTTCTTCCCCATATCCATGTGGAAGTGAATACAGTCAGACCCAAACAGGCGCATAAGAGAAATCCTCCTTGTCTGGGTTGAATTTCTCCGTCCAATAATGTAAGTGTTGTAGCAAAGCCAAGAAAAAGAAGTAAGGTCCATTTTCAAACATTTTTTGATGGTCCTATTGATTGTGGAAGATGGCTATAAAAAATCCTTTGAAAACCAGCTTGAGATCAAATTGATATTGGGGGTTCCAGCGAGAGTTGATCCAATCTAGAAGATCCCTCTCTATAGGCTATATCCCAAGGAATTTCCCAATGACCTCATGGTATTGCATGTACTGAACATATCTCCCTACTTTTGCTAATAGGATTGCATACCTAGGAATATCGCTTTCTTTGGGAATGCCTTGAACAAGTTTCAATTTGGGGAGTTATTTTCCTGCCTAGTAAAAATACGCCATGTTAGTGTCTTCACCTGGTGTTGCTTCCGAATCTCCCTGATGTGGGGTCATGGATTCTGTTGGAGTTCCATGAGTGACAGGTTGGGAATTTTGGCCAAATCCAATGAGAAAATACTTAAGGGAAGGGACTCTGATCCCCCAATGTGCCCTGCCATGGAGCACCACCAAGCAGAGGACTGCACAAAACAAAATAACCTACACCACTGGGGCTTTCCAAAGACGAACTTGAAGCTAATGATAATAACAATAATATTAAAAATATTATTATATCTAAATTTTAAAAAAAATGTGATGCAAAATATAAAATTTAAAACTAGAATAAATCTAGATTAATTTATTTTTTATTATATATAATATTTATTTTTTTTACCATTTCATTTATATTAAAATGTAAAGTAAACTTTATAATAATCAAAATAACAATGGTCCTTGGTAAGGAAAATATAAATACGTAAAGTAAACGTTCATATTATATTTTTTTGTTTTATGTGTGTGTAATGAAAGAGGTTTATGAAAGTATAATTTCATTAATTTAATGATAATATATAAATACAATTTTATTTATTTAAAAATTTTATTGTATGTGAATTCAAAAATATATATATAATATGATGATGATGGTGATTAATGCCCATTGAAATCGAATTGGTATATCGTATCTTAAGAAGGTAAGGGATTACTTGCAGTTCTTTAGGATTTTGTTTATGTGCTCGAAAATCATTAAGAGAAGCTTTCCAAGATCACCATAGTTTTGCTAAGTTAAAAGGTTAGGAAGGCTAGTAGTGTGACAAATATTTTGAAATTGGGATCTAATCTGTGTATAGGATGGAAAATCTAAGAGAAAATGATTTCCATGTTCAACCCTCTTAGTGTCACAAAGGTGACACACTCTTTCATCCCATGGCATTTTACAGATTGACCAATGCCTAGTTTCACTATGGAGCTCATGAGAATTTGTTCTTATTTTAGCAATTCTTATTTTTTTCTTTACACTTGTAAAAACAGAGAAACAATTTTGATCTTATAGATTAGGTTTGATTGCCTCCTTATAATACCTTGATTTTATTTTTTCCTCTAACTCTTTATCACACCACATTTTCTCCTTAAATTTTGATTTAATAATATTTTTAATAGTATCCTTATTCTGCAAAATGGTCTCTTCCATGATTCCCCGGTGGCTTAGAAAAGACTGGGCATATTTATGCCATCCCTGCTTAAGTCGAAGGTGGTTATGGCTGGAGTTTGAAGAAATTTTAGGAAGCCTCTTGTCTTCCATGTTGTCTAACTTGTTCTTAAACATTAGATATCTAGTCTTAGTCATGCTCTCAACGGGGGAAAGGCTTGTCTCTAAGAGGAGAATAGGATAGAGTGTATTTACTTTAATTTTGAGATTATAGGTTATAAAATTCTTTTGTATTTTATTTATCTTTCTCCATGATTCTGAAGAGATACTACATCCCCAAACTTCACATCCATATAGACTAGAAGGAGTCACAAGATTATGAAAGAGGAGTTTTTTCTTATCCCATATCCAAAGATCGATTGATTTACAATTGTTTTCAAGCCCATAATAAGCTTTCCATCCTCCATTTATCCTTTTCTCAATTCTATAATTCTCGTTGAGCCTGCGGTGAATATCTATTCCAAGATATTTGTATGAAGTCACTTCCTCCAATTTGTTGTTGTCCTATACGAAAGTATCATATGTGATCTTATTGGATTTAATGATCATGACTTTTGTTTAGTCAGTATTAACGATCATACCCATATTAGAGAAAAAATACTTGAGGATTCTTAGTTTCTCTCCAAGATCATGGGGACTCCTCACCATAATAACAATATCATCAGCATAAATAAGAAGATTGATGACTATACCAATGAGATTTGGGCCGACACAACCTGCTTCTTCCAAACACTCTTCTAACTTGTAAATGTATATGCCAAAAGGGGTAGGGGACAAGGGACAACCTTGCTTGACTCCAATTTGCATTTAACTTCTTTCAACCAGCCCTCAGTGTTCTTAAACTTGGAAATAATGTTCTCATACAACCATATAGCAACATCCCTCAACTTGAAAGGAACTTTTATCTCTTCCAACCTATCCCAAAGGTTTTTCATGGGAACTGTGTCAAATTGTTTTCTAAAGACAACAAAACATCACAAAATATTGGTTTTAGAATTCTATAACTCCTCTACAATGATCCTGAGGGTAACAAGATGATTCGTAAATGGTATGCATATGGCTCATCTGTCTCACCAGCATGGATGCTTCTACAGAATAAAATTATTTTTTTGTCTTTATATTCTTCAACTTGTTGTATGTCCTACAATATGCCAACAAATAGTCGAGTCAACGAAAATAATAAACTCGTCGACCACCCACTCGAGTCGACATAATGGGAGACCAATCGAATGCATTGATGGTTGAGTCGACCAAATGAAAACCTAATCAAATTATTTGATGGTCGAGTCGAACAAATGAAATCTCACTTTAATGGTCGAGTCAACCAAATGAAATCATGGTCAAATGCTTTGATGGTCGAGTCTACCAAATGAAATCACATTCGAACAAATGAAATCACAGTCGAATAAGTCAACCGATAGTTGAAAAAAATAGCTAGAGGGTAGATTCAGTGTTCAACGAAAAATGAAAAACGTTTCCAAGGAAATTTTGGCAACCCACAACAAATAAAAATTTCATGGGGTGATTTTTGGTCACCCACAGAATAAAAAAATAAAATAAAAATAAAAAACAAGGAAAAATTTAGATGCTCAGCAATGAACAAAAACACCCAGAGATCGATAAAGTCACGCAACAATTAATTATTGCCATGTGCAGTCTATGTGCAGCCTGTATGGCTTCCATACAGCCTGTGGGTGAAATGGAAATTCACAGGTGGTAGTGAACTCACCCAGGCACAAATAAAATGCCTCAGACAAACAAGAAATATCCTAGGCAAAGAGGAAATCGACCAACAGAAAAGTAAACACCCAAAAAGGAATATATTATGTGGATAGGTGCTACAAGCTCAAAATATACTTCAACAAAGTATGAATAGATAATTGTAACTCATAACAAAGATACCCAAGAAAAGAATGCATTAACTCTGAGATATCATCATCTAAATGGGATTATTTTATTATGCTTGGGAGGAAATTACAAATGGATGAGATATACACCAAATTTGTGTATTGTTACTCCTGCTAAAGAAAAAAAATATAGATGCCATGGCTTAGAGACACATTTTCTTAGAGCAAACAAGAACATTAACTCCTTCTTCCACTCAACCTCCAGCAAGCTTCCCTCTTCAAGATTCTAATTTATTCTACTGTCCTTCCCTCTTTCTCCTTGCATTTCCCTTCATTCCTTCTTAACTATATCCCTCATTTTTTAGTGGGATTCCTTTGGGATTCCAACCGTCATAGTTGTTTTTTTCCACTTCCAATGTTACCAAAAAGACAAAATGTAATAAAAAAACAATTTCAAGTTTATTACAATTTTTTTTTTTTAAATTAGGCAAGGATTCAATTTGGATCACACCTCCCCATTTGCATGCTTTTGGTCACCAAAAGATTCAAATCTTTCAATAGTTTTCTTCTCCTACAATCAAGCAGACTCCAAAAAATCTCAAATAAAGGATGCCTTTGTTGTAGGATGGGAGATAAGAACTAAGTAGCCCATCTACCTTTGGCATAACCTTGTTTCCCTTCTCATGGCTATGGATGACATTCATTGTTGTAATAGGTCACTAGACAATCATTTCTCCTTGGGATGAAAGTGCAAACAACTCTTATTTCCCCTTAACCTAGACTCTCCAATATTTCTTCTTGGTTGTTAAGTTCTTGGGATGAAGTTCCGAGTGAAGCCTCCAACATTTGGCCTCCCGATGTCCATTCAATCTATAGTACTGGAAATAATTCATGCATGGGTTTTTTTTCCTTCTAGAGTGCCAACAATCGCTAGCCTTATGACCCAATTTATTGAAACCGAAACAAATTATGTCATACCTCTTTGATTTGTGATGATTCTTTATATCTTGGTTGATTGGTCTCCCAAGAGTTGGAGAGAATATGAATGGTGGAATCATCTCTTTGCTTCCCTCTTCCAAGTGCTACAAGCATATTTGAGTGGCTTTTTGCACATGGCTTCTTTTTTGGTTCCTTTTTCCTTGACAAAAGTAGTTTGAGTCGCACTTTTTTTGGCTTCTTGTCCACTAAATCCTAGGCATTCATGCTTGGGCCTCTATTGGGATACAATTAGAATCAAAATCCCTTGGCCTTCCTTTCATATCCCTTTCCCATTATAGCCCATTTTACTCATGAGCTTGGAGTCAGTGCCTCTAGTGTGCTTCTCAAAGTCACCAAAGGTTTCTTGAGAAAGGGGCTTATAAGGTGAGCTTACCATGTTTTTCTCTGTCATGGTACTAGCTTCACCAGTGACAATGGAAAGGGCTTGCTTGGTCTCTTGGACATCTAATTCTAGCTTCTTCAAGGCCTATTCCTTCACTTCCAAGTCCTAGTATAGGTGAGCATTGACCTTAGTTAACCTCTCCTCCTACCAATTATCCATCTTAATGAATTTATCCCCCAAGTTCAAGAGTTGCAATCTATTCCTATATAATTCTAACCTCATGGAAGTGAAGGAGTCCTGGAGCTTAGCAAGATCTTTCTCCAGCCCATATGCTCTCTTCCTCCAATACTAAATTTCTTCTTGGATATTCCTGTTGAAGTCTCCCATCTCTTCCAACTTTTCTTTGTTCAAATATTTTCCCATGGAAGCTTCTTCAATGTATTTGGAGAACCTCCTATGATACCATTTGATCCATAAAAGGTAGGCCTATGGCCCATCTATCTCACTAGAATGGATGCTTATACGAAATAAAATTATTATTTTTTCTTGATCTTCTTCGACTGGTTTTAAGTCTTGTAGTATGCTAGTAAACAGTCAATTCAACCAAAATAATAAACACGTCGACCACCCACTAGTCAAGTTATCCCAATGGGTGATTAGTTGAATGCTTTGATGGTCTGGTTGACCAAATGAAAACCCAATTGAATGCTTCAATGGTCGGGTGGACCAAATGAAATCTCAGTTGAATTCTTTGATGGTCGAGTCGACCAAATGAAAGGCCAGTCAAATGAGTCAAAGTAGTTGAAAAAATAGCTACATGGTGGATTTGATATTCAAAAACAAAGGAAAAACATTTGCAAGGTGATTTTGGTAACCCACAACAAATAAAAACATCCTGGGGCAATTTTTGGTCACCCATAGCTAAAAAAAAAATGCAAGGATGAATTTAGATGCTCGGAAATGAACGAAAATGCCCAAAGATCTATAAATTCTCCTAGAAATTAATTTTTGGCATGTGCATATTGTGTGCAGCCCATATGGATTTCGTATGACTTGTGGGTGAAAGGGAAATTCCCAAGTAGTAGTGAACTCGCCCAGGCATAGATAAAATGCCTTAGACAAACAAGAAACATCCCATGCAAAGAGGAAATCGACCAATGGAAAATTAAACACCCAACAAGAAATAGATCATTATGTGGATGGGTGCTATAGGAACAAAATATACTTCAATGGAGTATGAATAAATCAATGTAACTCATAACAAATATACCCATGAATAAAAATCATTAACTCTCATATATCATTATTTAAATGGGATTATTTTATTATGCTTGGGAGAAAATTACAAATGGGTGAGTTGTACACTAAATATATGTATTGTTACTCATAGTAAAGAAACAAATTACAGATGACATGGCTCAGAGACACCTTTTCTTAGAGTGAACATGCACATTAACTCCTTTGTCCACTTAACCTCCAGCAGGCTTCCCTCTTCGAGCTTTTAATTTGTGTTACTGTCCTTCCCTCTTTCTCGTTGAATTTCACTTAGTTCCTTCTTCACTACAGCCCTAATGTTTAATGGGTTTCCTTTGGAAGGCCAATCATCATAGTTGTTTGTTTCCACTTCCCATGTTGCAAAAAAGACAAAATGTAATAAAAAAACAATTTCAACTTTATTACAATTTTACAAAAGAATTTAGGCAAGGATCCAATTCGTATCACAATATGGTCCACATTTGAATGATATCTCCTAAACCCAGCATTGACTTATCTCTTTTACCGTGACATTATAAACCAAATCAGTTATTCATATAGTACCATGTTTAATCGGATCACTTGCACGCAAGTGTCCTCAAAGAATAAAGAAATGTTATAAAAATGGGTTCAATGAAATTTGGATGTTACATACACCCCCTCTTGTTTTAAACTTCGTCCTGAAGTTTGTACAATCTAACAATGAAAAAAAAAAATATAGCTACTACTAATCTATATATCAAACTCTCAAAATAAATATGGAAACTATTGAGGCATCTCATGTGCATCCTCCCAAGTAGCAGAATGTGAATTGTAACTGTCCCACTGGACCTTGACCAGATCGACCAATCAACGTCGTAGTTGTCAAGTGCGATGGTCCAATATGTGGATTGGATCTGCTATAATATCACCATTTTCCAATACCCGTGGTGAACTCAAATCAATAACATGTGATGGATCTAAAATATAATGACGTAAAACTGAAACATGAAACACATCATGCATATGCCTCAAAAAATCAGGTAAGTCTAGTCGGTACGCCATGGGTCCTTTATTTTCTACAACTTCGAAAGGTCCCAAAAACCTTGGAGAGAGTTTAGCACCCTTTCCAAACTTAATCAAACTCTTATGCGGCTTCACTTGCAAAAACACTTTATCACCAACCTCATAACTACGGTCAATACGATGCACATCTGTATAACTCTTTTTTCGATCTTTCACTTCTTTAATCCTTTTCTTTATGGTTCGCATATGATCTTCCATTTCCTGAATCACTTATGGTCCCACTGGGACCCTATATTCTAGTCAATCCCAGCTCAAAGGTGTCCTATAAGGTCTTTCGTATAGAAACTCAAAAGGTGTCATCTTTATCGAACCCTTGTAACTGTTATTATACACAAATTATACTAATGGTAAAAATTATTCCCAAAGTTTATATTGATCTATCACATACATTTGAAACATATCTTCTAGAATTTGATTAGTTTTTTATGTTTGTCCATCGGTTTCAGGGTGGTATTTCGTACTAAAATTTAATTGTGTGCCCAAAGCCTCTTGGAAACTAGTCCAAAATCGTCCACTGAATATCGATCCTTGATTGGATATTATCTTCCTCTATACACAATGCAACCTTACAATTTCATTAAAAAATATTCTAGCTACGTCAGGTTCTTGTTATGTCGTACGAACTCAAATAAAATGTGCACTAAATAGGTTCTACCTTTGGCATAACCATGTTGTCCTTCTCATGGCTATGGATGACATTCATTGTTGTAATAGGTTGCTAGAAAATCATTTCTCCTTGGGATGCAAGTGCAAACAACTCCTATTTCCCCTTAATCTAGACTCTCCAATATTTCTTCTTGGTTGTTCAATTCTTGGGATGAAGTTTTGGGTGAAGCCTCCAACATTTGGCCTCCCAATGTCCATTCAATCTACAGTACTAGAAATAATTCATGCATGGTATTTTTTTCCTTCTAGAGTGCCAACAATCGCTAGCCTTATGACCCATTTTCTTGAAACAAAAAAAAATTATGTCATACCTCTTTGATTTGTGATTATTCTATATAGCTTGGTTGCTTGGTATCCAAAGAGTTGGAGAGAATATGAATGGTGGAATCATCTCTTTGTTTTCCTCTGCCAAGTGCTAAAAGCATATTTGAGGGGATTTTTTCACATGGTTTCTTTTTTGGTTCCTTTTTCCTTGACAAAAGTGGTTTGAGTCGCACTTGTGTTGGCGTCTTGTCCACTAAATCCTAGGCATTCATGCTTGGGCCTCTGTTGGGATACAATTAGAATCAAAATACCTTGTCCTTAATTTCATATTCCTTTCCCATTATATCCCATTTTACTCATGATCTTGGAGCCAATGCCTCTAGTGTGCTTCTCAAAGTCACCAAAGGTTTCTTGAGAAAGCGGCTTAGAAGGTGAGCTTACCATGCATGTCTTTGTCATGGTACTAGCTTCACCACTGAAAATGGAATGGGCTTGCTTGGTATCTTGGACATCTAATTCTAGCTTCTTCAAGGCGTCTTCCTTCGCTTCCAAGTCCTAGTATAGGTGAGCATTGACCTCAGTTAACCTCTCCTCCTACCAATTATCCATCTTAATGAATTTATCCCCCAAGTTCAAGAGTTGCAATATAATCTTGTCTAATTATACCCTCATGGAATTGAAGGTGATCCAGGTGGATATCGGTGGCCACCCACCTTTTCCAACTTGCTCAAAACAGTTTTCTAACAATTTTGGTAATTTACTATTTTTAGCAGTTTTTAACTTCTGTGGCCTTTAGGTTTTTCGAGATCGAGTTTCTCAATGATAGTCTAAGGATGATTGAGCACCCAAAATTAATCTCCTCAACGATACATTTCTAATGGTCTATCATGCACCTAAAACAGAGATCGTATACAAAGGTTACGACCCTAGGAAGTTAATGTACTAACTTACCCAAACGGGGCCCACATGAATTTTGGCGCTTCATCTCCTAGGGTTAGGTTTTTGGATGTCTAGGGTTTTTGGAATTCTATTTTATTGTCAAAATGCCTTCAGAGCCTCATTGTAATCATATTCTGGCGAATGTGAGTAACCGTCACATCTCTTCTCAGAGATAAGATGCCACCATTCTAGCGAGTCTTTCACTTTGTATTTTTACAGTCTCTGTACATTTATTTTATTAATAGAAATTGTGTATTACTATATCTCTGTGTTTATGGTTTCATCTCTGATATATTTTTGTTATATTATTGAATATCCATGATATCTCTGTACATTTCCTTATTATATCTCCTCTCTCATTTCGTGCCGAAAATAATCTGGATCAGTGGTATCAGAGCAGGCTGATCTTGATCGTTTTCAGTGTATGTCCCCGACGATGTCCGAGTATAGAAAGTTGGGTCTCAATCTTGTCTCTCTTGAGGAAAATCGCTCTCGCACACACAATAAATCCTCAATGGCGAAAGAAAAGAAAAACGATGGAGAAGACAATCCTATCAGTCTTTTGCTTGAGCAAGCTCTCACGCGACAGAGGGATGAAATGATGGAGACTTTTTCCCATATCCGTCAACGTCTACCAATAGAAATAGGGGCATATTCATCAAACGGCCACTTTGGAGGCACCTCTCCTTTCAAGGTACAAGTTGATTTTGATATTCCTGTATTTGAAGGACATATAGATGCAAAATCCCTAGACAAGTGGATAAACCTGGTAGAGGTTATTTCTTTGTTCACAATTTTTTTGACAGAGAAAAGATCACCTTCGCACTCCTTAAATCTCTCCCCCATGTCAAACATTGGTGGGAAACTTACTGGGAGAAGAGTTCCACAAAGGATTATGGAATATATGGAGTCAATCCCACTTGGGATTTTTTTGTGGATGCGGTAAAGGAACAGTATTACCATGTAGGAAACTATGAGGACCAGTACATGAGATGGACCACACTGCAGCAAGAGAAGGGACAAGGAGTTATGTAGTTCACCAATACCTTCCATACCTTGCGCACCAAGCTGGGTATCAAAGACTCTGACCTCGCCCCAAGCACCTTCTATCCAACATAAGCAAGTCAACAAAGTTGCAGCAAAGCGCAAAGATTCCTTATGCACATAGGCATCTCCTGTAGCCAAACTAGATAAAAATTTCCAACCCTTCCAGCCACATGTTCGTGACAACCTTCAACAAGCTAAGCAGCGCAACTTCTCCAACAAGGCAAGAAACTCATCAAGATGCAGATTCAGCAAACGTTTTTCCCTCTCCCTCAAGCACTCAACGAAATGGAGAGAATTGATTCCTAAGGAGGGATGATTTATCTAGGTGGATATTGGTGGCCGCCCACCTTTTCCAACTAGCTCAAAACAGTTTTCTGGCAATTTTGGTAATTTACTATTTTTAGCAGTTTTTAACTTCCAGGGCCATTTTGAGGGCCTAAATGAAGGTTTTTCAAGATCGATCTTCTCAATGATAGTCAAATGCATGATTGAGCCCCAAAAATGAATCTCCTCAACTATAACTTTCCAATGGGCTATCATGCACCTAAAACGGAGATCGTATGCAAAAGTTACGACCCCGGGAAGTTGATGTACTAACTTACCCAAACGAGGCCCACATGACTTTTGGCGCTTCATCTCCTAGGGTTAGGTTTTTGGATGTCTAGGGTTTTTTTCATTCTAGTTTATTGTAAAAAGGCCTTCAGAGCCTCATTGTAATCATCTTCTAGCGAATGTGAGTAGTCGTCACATCTCTTCTTAGAGATAAGCTGCCACCATTCTAGCGAGTCTTTCACTCTGTATTTTTACAGTCTCTATACATTTATTTCATTAATAGAAATATTCTATTACTGTATATCTGTGTTTATGGTTTCATATCTGATATATTTATGTTATGTTATTGAATATCCATGATATCTCTGTGCATTTCTTTATTATATCTCCTCTTTCATTTTGTGCCGAAAATTATCTGGATCAGTGGTATCAGAGCAAGTTGCTCTTGATCGTTTTTCAGTGCATGTCCCCGACGAGGTCCGAGTATAGCAAGTTGGTTCTCGATCTTGTTTCTCTTGAGAAAAATCACTCTCACACACCCAAGAAACCCTCAATGGCAGAAGAAAATAAAAACAATAGAGTAGACGATCCTATCAGTCTATTGCTTGAGAAAGCTCTCACGCGACAGAGGGACGAAAGGATGGAGAATTTTTCCCACATCCTTCAAAGACTATCAATAGAAACAGGCGCATATTCATCAAACGGCCACTTTGGAGGCACCTCGCCTTTCAAGGTACAAGTAATTTTCATATTTTTGTATTTGAAGGGCAGATAAATGCAGAAACCCTAGACAAATGGTTAAACCTACTAGAATGTTATTTCTTTGTTCACAATTTTTCCGACAGAGAAAATATCACATTATCACTCCTTAAATATCTCCCCCATGTCAAACATTGGTGGGAAACTTACTAGGATCAGAGTTCCATAGAGGAGTCTGGAATATATGGGGCTGAGCCCACTTGGAATTTTTTTATGGATGTGGTAAAAGAACAGTATTACCATGTTGGAAACTATGAGGACCAATGCATGATATGGACCACACTGTGGCAAGAGAGGGGCCAACAAGTTATGGAGTTCACCAATACCTTCCATACCTTGCGCACCAAGTTGGGTATCAAAGACTTCGAACAACATTTGGTTATGAAATATCGTGGGGATCTAAACAGAAACATCCAAACTGAAATGGATTTTATGGACATCTCATCACTCGGTGATTCTTATCGATATGTTGTTAAAATAGAGAAGAAATTTAAGCACCAGAACAAACGAGAGTTCAGGTCTGAAAATCCGCAACAACCAAAGTATGACAAAGATGGTCCTAACAAACAGTCTCCCGAAAACCATTCCAAGCCACAGGAAAAGAAGGGTCAAGGGGAGACAAAGAAGGACACCAGAAAATGGTGTCATTTCCACAAAATCCCCTGGCACAACACCGATGAATGTCACTCAAAATAGTCATTGGTGGCCGAGATCAAAGACAAGGAGCCGAACCCTGATTTAGAATCTGATTTTAAAAATACTGGTAAAGGAAAGATCATTGACACATACCCCACTTCTATTGTCACGATCACAGCACTTAAACTAGAAGAACCAACACATCCTGAAGAGGGGGAGCACCTTTTTCATTCACAGATGTAGGTGAAGGGGACCCCGCTACATTTTATTGTTGATAGTGGAAGTTGGAAGAACCTCATATCAACAGAGGTCGTCAAACAATTGGGATTGTCAACAACACCACACCTGTATCCATACAACATCGGGTAGCTTCGACAAGGACAAGATCTTCGTGTCAGCCAACAGTGTCAATTATCATACGGCATACAACCCTTTAAGGATGAGGTATTATGTGATGTTTCCCCACTGGATGTCTGTGATGTCCTCTTGGGCCAACCATATATGTGGAGACGCCATGTTGTTTATGAGTCTAGACCCCATAGTGTCATTATTACTTTGGGGGGTCATCTCTACAGAATAATAGAGGTATTTCCAACTATTGTTCCACCTAAACAGTGTCGCAAGGTAGTATCTCATACTGTAAAATTCAGCTTCTTCACAATCTATTCAAAAGGGGAACAAAAGGACACTGCAACCACTATAAAATCACCCCAAGAACCTTCTATCCAACAGAATCAGGTCGACAAGGTTGCAGAAAAGCACAAAGATTCCTTCTACACACAGGCATCTTCTGTAGCCAGACTGGATAAAAAGGTCCAACCCTTCCAGCCACTTGTTCATGACAACTTTCAACAAGATAAGCAGTGCAACTTCTCCAACAAGGCAAGCAACTTATCAAGATGCAGATTCAACAAACGCTTTTACCTCTCCCCCAGGCACTCAACGCAATGGATACCATTGATTTCTAAGGAGGGAGGATTGATACAGGTGGATATCGGTGGCCACCCACCTTTTCCAACTAGCTCAAAACAGTTTTCTAGCAATTTTGGTAATTTAATATTTTAGCAATTTTTAACTTCCTGGGCCATTTTGAGGTCCTAAATGAAGGTTTTTTGGGATCGAGCTTCTCAATTATAGCCAAATAATTGATTGAGCCCCAAAAATGAATATCCTTGACGATACCTTTCGAACAGGCTATCATGCGCCTAAAAAGGAGATCGTATGCAAAAGTTACGAACCCGGGAAGTTGTTGTACTAACTTGCCCAAACGGGGCCCACATGACTTTTGGCGCTTCATCTCCTAGGGTTAGGTTTTTGGATGTCTAGGGTTTTTGGAATTTCGGTTTATTGTAAAAAGGCCTTCAGAGCCTCATTGTAATCATCTTCTGGCGAATGCGAGTAGCCGTCACATCTCTTCTTAGAGATAAGCTGCCACAATTCTAGCAAGTCTTTCACTCTGTATTTTTACACTCTCTGTACATTTATTTCATTAATAGAAATCGTGTATTACTGTATCTCTGTGTTTATGGTTTCATCTCTCATATATTTATGTTATATTATTGAATATCCACGATATCTTTGTGCATTTTCTTATTATATCTTTGCTCTCATTTTGTGCCCAAAATATTTTGGATCAGTGGTATCAGAGCAGGCTGCTCTTGATCGTTTTTCAGTGCATGTCCCCGACGAGGTCCGAGTATAGCAAGGTGGGTATCAAGCTTGTCTCTCTTGAGGAAAATCATTCTAACACACCAAAGAAACCCTCAATGGCGAAAGAAAATAAAAATGACGGAGGAAACGATCCTATCAGTTTATTGTTTGAGCAAGCTCTCACGCGACAGAGGGACAAAATGATGGAGATTTTTTCCCACGTCCTTAAATGCCTGCCAATAGAAACAGGGGAATCTCTATCAAATGGCCACTTTGGAGGCACCGTGCCTTTCAAGGTACAAGTTAATTTTGATATTCATGTATTTGAAGGACAAATAGATGCAGAAGCCCTAGACAAATGGTTAAACCTACTAGAAGGTTATTTCTATGTTCACAATTTTGCCAACGGAGAAAATATCACCTTCACACTCCTTAAAGATCTCCCCCATGTCAAAAATTGGTGGGAAACTTACTGGGAGCAAAGTTCCACAGAGGAGTCTGGAATATATGGGGTCGAGCCCACTTGGGATTTTTTTGTGGATGTGGTAAAGGAACAGTATTACCCTGTTGGCAACTATGAGGACTAGTACATGAGATGCACCACACTACGGAAAGAGAGGGGCCAAGCATTTTTGGAGTTCACCGATACCTTCCATACCTTGGGCACCAAGCTAGGTATCAAAGACTCTGAATGAAATTTGGTTCTAAAATACCATGGGGCTCTACACAGATACATCCAAACTGAAATGGATTTTCTGGACATCTCATCACTCGGTGTTGCTTATCGATATGTTGTTAAAATTGAGTAGAAATTTAAGCACCAGAACAAACGAGAGTTTGAGTCTACAAATCTGCAATAGCCAAAGTATGACAAAGACGGCCCTAACAAACAATCTCCTGAAAACCAGTCCAATCCATAGGAAAAGACAGGTCACGGGAAGACAAAGAAGGACACCGAAAAATGGTGTGATTTCCACAAAAGCGCCTGGAAAAACACCGATGAATGTCGCTCAAAACAGTCATTGGAGGTTGAGATCAAATACAAGGAGTCAAACCCTGATTCTAAATCTGATTCTAAAAATATTGGTAAAGGACATATCATTGACATAGACCCCATTGTTATTGTCGCGACCGCAGCAACTCAACCAAAAGAACCAACAAATCTTGAAGAGGGGGAGCGCCTTTTTCATTCACAGATGTGGGTGAAGGGGACCCTGCTGCATTTTATTGTTGATAGCGGAAGCCAGAAGAACCTCATATCAGCAGAGGTTGTCAAACAGTTGGGATTGTCAACAACACCACACCCACAGCCATACAACATTGGGTGGCTTTGCCAAGGACGAGATCTTCGTGTCAGCCAACAGTGTCGATTATCGTACGGCATCCAACCCTTCAAGGATGAGGTATTATGTGATGTTTCCCCGCTAGATGTTTTTTATGTCCTCTTGGGCCAACCATATATGTGGAGACACCATGTTTTTAATGAGTCTTGACCCCGTAGTGTCGTTATTACTTTGGGGGGTCATCTCTACAGAATACCAGAGGTAGTTCCAACTATTGTTCCACCTAAACAGTGTCACAACGTAGTATCTCATATTGAAAAATTCAGCTTCTTCACAATCTGTTCAAAAGGGGAATAGAAGGACACTGCAACCACTACAACCTCGCCCCAAGAACCTTATATCCAACAGAAGCAGGTCGACAAGGTTGCAGCAAAGAACAAATATTCCTTCTGCACACAGGCATCTCCTATAGCCATACTAGATAAAAAGTTCCAACCCTTCCAGCCACATGTTCATGACAACCTTCAATAAGCTATGCAGTGCAACTTCTCCAACAAGGCAAGCAGATCATCAAGATGTAGATTCATAAAACACTTTTCCCTCTCCCCTGGGAACTCAACACAATGGATAGCATTGCTTCCTAAGGAGGGAGGATTGATTCAGGTGGATATCGGTGGCCACCCACCTTTTCCAACTGGCTCAAAACAGTATTCCGGCAATTTTGGTAATTTACTATTTTGAGCAGTTTTTAACTTCCAGGGCCATTTTGAGGGAATTAATGAAGGTTTTTAGGGATAAATATTCTCAATGATAGTTGAAGGAATGATTGATCTCCCAAAATGAATCTCCTCGATGATACCTTTCCAACAAGCTATCATGCGCCTAAAACGGAGATCGTATGCAAAAGTTACGACCCCGGGAAGTTGATGTACTAACTTACCCAAACGGGGCTCACATGACTTTTGGTGCTTTATATCCTAGGATTAGGTTTTTGGATGTCTAGGGTTTTTGGCATTCCAGTTTATTGTAAAAATTCCTTCAGATCCTCATTGTAATCATCTTCTTGTGAATGCGAGTAGCCGTCACATTTCTTCTCAGAGATAAGTTGCCACCATTCTAGAGAGTCTTTCACTTTGTATTTTTACAGTCTCTGTACATTTATTTCATTAATAGAAATCGTGTATTGCTATATCTCTATGTTTATGGTTTCATCTCTGATATATTTCTGTTATGTTTTTTAATATCCATGATATCTCTATGCATTTCCTTATTATATCTTCGCTTTCATTTCGTGTCGAAAATAATCTGGATCAATGGTATCAAAGCAGGCTAATCTTGATCATGTTTCAGTGCATGTCCCCGACGAGGTCCGAGTATAGCAAGTTGGGTCTCAATCTTGTCTCTCTTGAGGAAAATCGCTCTCACACACCCAAGAAATCCTCAATGGTGGAAGAAAATAAAAACGACAGAGCAGACGATCCTATCAATTTGTTGCTTGAGAAATATCTCATGCGACAGAGGGACGAAATGATGGAGAATTTTTCCCACATCCTTCAACACCTGTCGATAGCAACAGGTGCATCTTCATCAAATGGCCACTTTGTAGGCACCTCGCCTTTCAAGGAACAGGTTGATTTTGATATTCCTATATTTGAAGGACATATAGATGCAGAAGCCCTAGACAAATGCTTAAACCTGCTAGAAGGTTATTTCTCTCTTCACAATTTTTCCAACAGAAAAAAGATCACCTTCGCACTCCTTAAAGCTCTCCCCCATGTCAAACATTGGTGGGAAACTTACTTGGAGCATAGTTCCACAAAGGAGTTTGGAATATATGGGGCTGAGCCCACTTGGGATTTTTTTTTGGATGCGGTAAAGGAACAGTATTACCCTGTTGGAAACTATGAGGACCAGTACATGAGATGGACCACACTATGGAAAGATAGAGGCCAAGCAGTTTCAGAGTTCACCAATACCTTCCATACCTTGTGCACCAATCTAGGTATCAAAGACTCCGAACAATAATTGGTTCTGAAATACCGTGGGGCTCTACACAGATACATCCAAACTGAAATGGATTTTCTGGACATCTCATCACTCGGTGTTGCTTATCAATATGTTGTTAAAATTGAGCAGAAATTTAAGCACCAGAACAAACAAGATTTCGGGTCTGCAAATCCAAAACAATCAAAGTATGACAAAGACGGCCCTAACATACAATCTCCCAAAAACTAGTCTAAGCCACAGGAAAAGAAGGGTCACAGGAAAACAAGGAAGGACTCATGAAAATGGTGTCATTTCCAAAAAATACCCTAGCAGAACATCGATGAATGTCGCTCAAAATAGTCATTGGTGGTCGAGATCAAAGACAAGGAGTCGAACCCTGATTCAGAATCTTATTCAAAAAACACTAGTATAGGACAGATCATTGACGTAGACCCCACTTCTATTGTCGTGACCACAGCAATTCAACCAGAAGAACTAATAGATCCTGAAGAGGGTGGGTGCCTTTTTCATTCACAGATGTGGGTGAAGGGGACCCCGCTGCATTTTATTATTGATAGTGAAAGCCAGAAGAACCTCATCTCAGCAGAGGTTGTCAAACAGTTGGGATTGTCGACAACACCACACCCACAGCCATACAACATCGGGTGGCTTCACCAAGGACGAGATCTCTGTGTCAGCCAACAGTGTTGATTATCATATGCAACCAACCCTTCAAGGATGAGGTATTATGTGATGTTTTCCCACCGGATGTGTTTGATGTCCTCTTAGGCCAACCATATATGTGGAGACACCATGTTGTTTATGAGTCTCAACCCTGTAGTTTCATTATTACCTTGGGGGGTCATATCTAAAGAATACCAAAGGTATCTCCAATTATTTTTCCACCTAAACAGTGTCGCAAGGTAGTATCTCATACTGCAAAATTCATCTTCTTCACAATCTACTCAAAAGTAGAACAAAAGGACACTGCAACCACTACAACCTCACCCCAAGCACCTTCTATCAAACAAAAGAAGGTCAAAAAAGTTTTAGCAAAGTGCAAAAATTCCTTTTGCACACAGGCATCTCCTACAGCTAGACTAGATAAAAAGGTCCAACCCTTCCAGCCACATGTTCGTGACAAACTTCAACAAGCTACGCAGCATAACTTCTCCAACAAGGCAAGCAACTCATCAAGATGCAGATTCAACAAATGTTTTTCCCTCTCCCCCGGGCACTCAACACAATGGATACCATTTCTTCCTAAGGAGGGAGTACTGATCCAGGTGGATATTGGTGGCCACCCACCTTTTCCAACTATCTCAAAACAGTTTTCTGGCAATTTTAGTAATTTACTATTTTTAGTAGTTTTTAATTTCTGGGGCCATTTTGAGGGCCTGGATGAAGGTTTTTCAGGATCGAGCTTCTCAATGATAGATGAATTCATGATTGAGCACCCAAAATGAATCTCCTTGATGATACCTTTCCAATGGGCTATCATGCACCTAAAACGGAGATCATATGCAAATGTTACAACCCCGGGAAGTTGAAGTACTAACTTACCCAAACGGGGTCCACATGACTTTTAGCGCTTCATCTCCTAGGGTTAGGTTTTTGGATGTCTAGGGTTTTTTTCATTCTAGTTTATTGTAAAAATCCCTTCCGAGCCTCATTGTAATCATCTTTTGGTGAATGCGAGTAGTCGTCACATCTCTTCTCAGAGATAAGCTACCACCATTCTAGCGAGTCTTTAACTCTGTATTTTTACAGTCTCTATACATTTATTTCATTAATAGAAATCGTGTATTACTATATATCTATGTTTATGGTTTCATCTCTGATATATTTCTATTATATTATTGAATATCCGCGATATCTCTGTGCATTTCCTTATTATATCTTCTCTCTCATTTTGTGTCGAAAATAATTAGGATCAGTGGTATCAGAGCAGGCTGCTCTTGATCGTTTTTCAGTGCATGTCCCCGACGAGGTCCAAGTATAGCAAGTTGGGTCTCAAGCTTGTATCTCTTGAAGACAATCACTCTCACACACCCAAGAAACCATCAATGGAGGAAGAAAATAAAAACGATGGAGCAGACGATCCTATCAGTATGTTGCTTGAGAAATCTCTCACGTGACAAAGGGATGAAATGATGGAGAATTTTTCCCACATCCTTCAACGTCTGTCGATAGAAACAAGCGCATCTTCATCAAACGAACACTTTGGAGGTGCCTCGCCTTTCAAGGTACAATTTAATTTTGATATACATGTATTTAAAGGACAGATAGATGCAGAAGTCCTAGACAAATGGTTAAACCTTCTAGAAGGTTATTTCTCTGTTTACAATTTTTCTGACAGAGAAAATATCACCTTCGCACTCCTTAAAGCTCTCCCCCATGTAAAACATTGGTGGGAAACTTACTAGGAGAAGATTTCCACAAAAGAGTCTAGAATATATGGGCCATAGCCCACTTGGGATTGTTTTATGGATGTGGTAAAGGAACAATATTACCTTGTTGGCAACTATGAGGACCAGTACATGAGATGGACCATACTGCAGCAAGAGAGGGGCCAAGCAGTTCTAGAGTTCACCAATACCTTCCATACCTTGCGCACCAAGCTGGGTATCAAAGACTCCGAACGAAATTTGTCTCTGAAATACCGTGGGGCTCTACATAGATACATCCAAACTGAAATGGATTTTCTAGACATCTCATCACACAGTGTTGTTTATCGATATGTGATTAAAATCGAGTAGAAATTTAAGCACCAGAATAAATGAGAGTTCGGGTATGCAAATCCGCAACAACCAAAGTATGACAAAGACATCCCTAACAAATAGTCTCCCGAAAACCAATCCAAGCCATAGGAAAAGAAGGGTCACGGAAAGACAAAGAAGGACACCAAAAAATGGTGTTATTTCCACAAAAGCCCCTGGTACAACACCGATGAACATCTCTCAAAACAATCATTGGTGTCCGAGATCAAATACAAGGAGCCAAACCCTAATTCAGAATCTGATTCTAAAATACTGGTAAAGGACAAATCATTGACGCAGACCCCAGTGCTATTGTCGCGACTATGGCAATTCAACTAGAAGAAACAACAGATTCTGAAGAGTGGGAGCACCTTTTTTATTCACAGATGTGGGGGAAGGGGACCCCACTGCATTTTATTGTTGATAGTGGAAGCCAAAATAATCTCATCTCAGCAGAGATTGTCAAACAGTTTGGATTTTCGACAACACCACACCCGCAGCCATACAACATCGGGTGGCTTCACCAAGGACAAGATCTCTATGTTAGCCAACAGTGTTGATTATCATATGGCATCCAACTCTTCAAGGATGAGGTATTATGTGATGTTTCCCCACTGGATGTCTTTGATGTCCTCTTGGGCCGACCATATATGTGAAGATGCCATGTTGTTTATGAGTCTCGACCCCGTAGTGTCATTATTACTTTGAGGGGTCATCTCTACAGAATACCAGAGGTAGTTCCAACTATTGTTCCACCTAAACAGTGTCACAAGTTAGTATCTCATACTACAAAATTTAGCTTCTTCACAATCTGTTTAAAAGGGGAACCGAAGGACACTGCAACCACTACAACCTCGCCCCAAGCACCTTCTATCCAACAGAACCAGGCCGACAAGGTTGCAGCAAAGCTCAAAGATTCCTTTTTCACATAGGCATCTTCTGTAGCCAGACTGGATAAAAAGGTCCAACCCTTCCATCCACATGTTCATGACAACCTTCAACAATCTAAGCAGCGCAACTTCTCCAACAAGGCAAGTAGCTCATCAAGATGCAGATTCAGCAAACGTTTTTCCCTCTCCCCCAGGCACTCAACGCAATGGATACCATTGCTTCCTAAGGAGGGAGGATTGATACAGGTGGATATCAGTGGCCACTCACCTTTTCCAACTGGCTCAAAATAGTTTTCTGGCAATTTTGGTAATTTACTATTTTTAACAATTTTTAACTTCCGGGGCCATTTTGAGGGCCTAAATGAAGTTTTTTTGGGATCAATATTTTCAATGATAGCCAGAGGATTGATTGAGCCCCCAAAATGAATCTCCTCGATAATACCTTTCCAACGGGCTATCATGCACCTAAAACAGAGATCATATGCAAAAGTTACAAACCCGGAAAGTTGATGTACTAACTTACCCAAATGGAGCCCACGTGACTTTTGGCGCTTCATCTCCTAGGGTTAGGTTTTTTGATGTATATGGTTTTTGGCATATCATTTTATTGTAAAAATTCCTTCAGAGCCTCATTGTAATCATCTTATGGTGAATGCGAGTAGCCGTCACATCTCTTCTCAGAGATAAGCTGCCACCATTCTAGGGAGTCTTTCACTCTGTATTTTTACACTCTCTGTACATTTATTTCATTAATAGAAATCATGTATTACTTTATCTCTGTGTTTATGGTTTTATCTTTGATATATTTATGTTATATTATTGAATATCCATGATATCTATGTGCATTTCCTTATTATATATTCGCTCTCATTTTGTGCCGAAAATAATCTGGATCAGTGGTATCAGAGCAGGCTGCTCTTGATCGTTTTTCAGTGCATGTCCCCAACGAGGTCCGAGTATAGCAAGGTGGGTCTTGAGCTTGTCTCTCTTGAGGACAATCATTCTCTCACACCCAATAAACCCTCAATGGCGGAAGAAAATAAAAATGATGGAGCAGACAATCCTATCAGTCTGTTGCTTGAGCAAGCTCTCACGCGACAGAGGGACGAAATGATGGAGAATTTTTCCCATATCCTTCAACGCCTGTCGATAGAAACAGGTGCATCTTTATCAAATGGCCACTTTGGAGGCACCTCTCCTTTCAAGGTACAAGTTAATTTTGATATTCATGTATTTGAAGGACAGATAGATGCAAAAGCCCTAGACAAATGGTTAAAATTGCTAGAAGGTGTTAGGGTCCTAACCCGCACATAGGTAGAACAATATATTCAGATGTAATAAAGGTCAATATTAATAAGGCCTTTCAATAAAATAGAATAAGGTGGATGTAAGAAGACC
>JZKD02S1705804.1:78248-98357 GCA_000966675.3 Picea glauca
ATAGGTGCTACAAGTGAATAAATTTTGGTTTGGTATGAACATGGACAATACATTTATGCGGCCATGAGGGACTAATGTTGATAAATTCCATGCCATTTATTTGCCCTATTACTTGGTAGAATCATCTTTTGATAAATTCCATGCCATTTCTTTGCCCCATTTCCAATTGCAACAACCAATCCATCTCTGTCTTTGCTGAAGCTTGAGCCAACCGATGATTTTCTCCGGGATCTTGTAGAATTTGGCAACAGGAATGGGCTGGTCAGTGTTGAAGAAACCTTCAGTTCCTTTTATGAACTTGAGAAAAATAATGCCTCGCCTCTTTTCAACAAATTTTTTTTTTTTTAAATATTCAGGTCCATCGGTCTTCCGACTACTACAAGTCGGACTTCCAACGGGAAACGCCCCTAGCAAAGCATCAAAACTACAGCACGCTCGTCGGTCGCCTCGGTGGGATAGCGTCGGAATATTCGTCGGTAGACTAACGGACGTCGTCGGTAGTTTTCCGGTTGTCCTTTGAAATTAAATTTTTAAAGGTCGTCGGTCATCAGATGTTAGGGGAGTCAGAATACCGACAATAATCCAATGTCGAAAAAACCACAGGAGATTTTTCGACGCCTGTTGAGCCCTCATAAGTGGTGTTTGAGCGACGTCAAACGTCAGGGGTACGGCAATAGGGTGTCAAAAAATCTGTCCATTTATAGTAGTGGAGGAGCACATCTGACATCTCATGCAAGTGTTAGAGACTTTGAAGAAGCAACGGATACTGGCTAACATCAAGAAATGTGAGTTTACTCAACAATCTTTGGTGTATCTGGGGTATGTGATCAATGGAGAGGAGCTCAAGATAGATCCCACAAAGATAGAGGCCATCACGAAATCGCTAGTTCCTACAAATTTCATTGAAGTTAGAATTTTTTGGGGGTAGCAAAGTACTTACAGAAGTTCATAGCTTCATTTTTTAGCGGTAGATGCACCACTCCACACAATAACGACAAGTTGTAAGAGTTTCTAGCAGGGAAAGAATCAGCAAAAGGATTTTGATGAGATCAAAATAAAGTTAATTCAAGAGCCATTTCTTGTATTACCAAACTTACAAAATATTTTTGAAATGGAGACAGATGCAAGTGGGTATTCCATGGATGCAATTTTGATTCAAGAAGGAAGGCATGTATGTTATCATTCTAAAATATTTCATGGGAAATTTCTCAACTACCCTACCTATGACAAGGGACTCTATGCCATGGTTCAAGTTGTCAAGAAGTGGAAGAACTATCTGATGGACAAGGAAACCATCGTCTACACAGATCACCATCCACTATAGTATTTTCAAGCCTATAGTAAGCTACAGCAGACCAAACATTACAAGTTGATGGGGCTTTTACAAAATTTTCATATAGTCATCAAATATAACAAGGGTAGCACAAACAAGGTGGAATGCATGTTTTCAGGGCCACTCACATCCAAGATTACATCTTTGGGAACTTTGACGCACATGGTGCCTTTTACCCATGATGCATACAGAGAGGGATACATAGAAGATGAGGACTTCAGTGAGGTGTTTTAGAATCTACAAGGACAAATTATATATAATAAGGTGACAGCAAGGTTGACTATCATTTCCAGATTGGGTTACTCTAGAAGCTCAACAAGCTATATGTCCCTAAAGGTGAACAACTATGGATTATCAACAGGTTCACACCTCCAGGGTTGCAGGAAATTTTTGTGTTGGGAAGAAAATTGCCAACATATAGAGGTATGTGTAGTAACCCAGAATGCAAGAAGATGTAGCACGATATTAGAGGATGTAACTTTATTGTACCAGCAAGCCTGGTAACAGGAAGCAAGGTCTATACCATCCCTTACCTGTACCCACTTGACCTTGGGAAAGCATTCCCATGGATGTTGTGGGAGGTTTAACAACAACCAATAAGGGACATGACTATCTATTTGTGGTATTTGAAATGCTCAGTAAGATGTGCATTCCCATGCCTTGTAAAAATACCATCAAAGGGAAAGAAGTAGCAAACACATTCTTTGAACAAGTTTGGGTGCACTTTGGGATACCAAGGAGCCTCATCTCAGACATGGATACCAAATTTCTTAGTACATTTTAGACTGCATTGTGGGAGAATATGGACACTAAGTTGAATAGATCTACAACATTTCATCCACAGACAGATGGGAAGATAGAAGTAGTCAACATGACTTTGGTGCATCTTTTGATGGGTTACAATCAAAAGCATTCAAAGACTTGGGATAAAAATATGATCTATGTACAACACTCTTATAATTGAGTAGTCCACACTTATACTAGTAAGTCACATTTTTAAACTTTCTTTCAATATTCTCCACCTTCACTCTTAGATGTTGTATATGGATAGAAAGGAAGAGTGAGGGAGGACCTCTTAGGAGATGAATTGAGAGAAGAATTTGTTTTTGATAAGATTAGCAAAATCCATTTTCAAGTACAGGGGACGTTGAAGAAGCCATAGGAAAAATACAAGGCCAGACATGATCAACATAGAACCAAGAAGTCATTCAAAGTGGGAGATAGAGTTTGGTTACAGCTAAACAAGGAAAGACTACAAGGTCCTAGTAAGAAGATAAAGGCTCTGCGATATGGGCCTTTCAAGATATTGGAGAAGGTGGGAGATAATTCCTACAAACTCAGTCTACCACCATACATGTGCATTTACTCAGTAGTGAATGTGGAGATTCTTAAAATATACAAGCCTTCCATGCTAGATCAGCGAGAGGAGCAAGCCTACCTTCCATAGAGGACTTAGCACCATATGCTTAGGAAGAGTTGGTAGAGGAAATAGTTTTTCAAAAGTAATCAAGAATTATAAGACAGGGGAAACATAACCTTTGGAAAATTGGGCTAAAAGGACAAATTCCAGGAAAAGTAAAGGGGTACTCCATGGAGAAGGTAGAGGAAAAAATTCCTCACCTCATTCAATAAATATTTTGGGGAAAAAAAGCCTCCCTAAATGGGAAGGTATGATCTGGATTGGATCATTACATTATTTTTCATCTATCTTGATGCTTTCGGAGTGGGAAAAAAATTAAGGAATTAGCTTGCAGGGTCATTTTAATGGCAGGTCTCAGTTTGGAACAATGGGGTTTGAAACCTTCCAGATCCATTTTGAGCCATCAAATGGAATTTTGAGGGTTCAAAACTTCTTAATATTCGGATAATACCCTTTGATTCTATTCTACACATCGATACATTTCTAACGGCGCAAAAATCGTGTCAATTGGAGCTCGTATGAAAATGTTATACCTCCCACAAGTTGACCTACCGTGTTGATCACCATGGTACGAGCAGATGTCAATCAGGGATAATTTTAAGGATAGAACTTTATATTAAAATGTAGAATCTTGGGCTAATATTACTAGTCATTAATATGCAAAATTTTAAATGTTTGGTGATAATTTTGTAAAAATATTCAAATTTATAAGGATTTTACATAGTTTCTATAAAATTTTGGCAATTTTTAAGGTAAAATACTTTTATTTTATGGAATTTGGGTGAATCGTTTTTAGAAAAAATGGAAATTAGTGAATCATTTTTTGGAAAAAAACCATGGAAAATTAGCTCATTTGCGAAATTTAGCCCCTAATATCATTTATGATGCCAGTTCAATCCAAATTACTTACGCATATGGGGCTAGCCACATATGGACTTTCAAGAATATTCTAGAAGGTACAAAACCTTATCATAATTGAGGGTTGAGGAAGTCAAAACCCTACCCCTAGATGGCTATCAATCGATGTTAAATACCATGCTCCTAGGAGGTGAACAAATCCCATTCTTTAGCATTGTATTTGTTCCATAGTTGAGCAAAACAACTAGGAGTGGTATTTTTAGAGCATAATAGAGGAGGAAAGATTATATAGCAGCCATACAAGCCACAGTGTCAAAGGAAACTCCATAGAGAGTTCATCTTTCTTTGTACTTGCATTTGAAGAAAAAAGAGTAGAGCGGCCTCGCCTTCTAGATGGATTTTCTCCTATATTGGGTTTCCCAGGTTATATATTTTGTTTATTTGTGGATGGTGTGTGAGTACTTATTTATGTTCTCTATTTTTTGCATTTCATCTATTTCATACATTTTAAGCAGAAAACCAGTAATTAAATAATCTAATATCTAAAGGAAATTAACCTTCACAATAAAGTTTTCAATATTTTATTATAGACCTTTTGTGTTGAACTATCCAGTGGAATATCCATGACAGTTTACAGATCATAGGTTTTGAGGATCTTGTGAATTTAGGGATTCAACATTTCTTGAGAATCCATTAAGAACAAGAGGGCACCAATATTGTTGAGATTGTGAAGAACTACTCTTTTTTTCCTCGACTGGTTTCCCAAGAAGACAATCAACTCTTCTTTGAGGAGGTTAGTCTTTCTGAACTATTGGAGGTTTTGTCTTCCTTTCAAAAAGGGAAGAGCCCGGTTCCAAATGGCTGGACAGTGGAGTTTTTATTGGGATTTTTTGAGTTGATGGGAAAGGATTTATTAAGGGTGGTTGAGGAGCTTGGTACATCACGAAGGGTTCTTCCAAATTTTAATTCCACCTTTATAGCTTTGATTCCAAAGGTGGATAAATCGGTCAACTTTGGTTATTACAAGCCAATCTCACTGTGAAATTGTGTCTATAAAATTTTTACTAAGGTATTAGTTGTTCAGTTGAAAAAATTGTTTTCTAATGTTATCTCTCTGAAACAGTTTGGCTTCTTGGAGGATAGATAGATACATGATGCGATCGGGAGGTCCCGAAGGGACTACATAGCATAAAATCCAAGAATTTAAGTGAAATGGTAGAAAAATTAGATTTATGCAAGGCATACGATAGAGTGTGTTGGTTATAACTTAAACTGCTCCTGATCCAAAATGGTTTCTCTCTTAACATTGTGAATTGGATAATGGGTTGCATATCATCTGTATCATATGAAATTTTAATTAATGGCATTTTCTCTCCCTTATTCACTCCATCTAAAGGTCTTTTCCAGGGATGCCCACTTTCCCCATACATATTTCGTATAGTAGCAAAGGTCTAAGCTACTCAATCTTGGAGGCAAGGAGGACAAGGAGAAAATGGGGGATAAGAGTGGTTCACGACCTGCACCTATCCCACCTCTTATTTGTTGATGGCATCCTTTCTTTTACAAATGGATCCTTGGTGGAAGGAATGGCTCCGCAAGATATTTTATAGCTCTATTTCAAGGCTACCAGTATAAGTTGCATTTCCAATCCCCAACGCTTAGATATATTGTTTACTAGTGATTTCCTTGTTGTAAATTAGATTTGCAGCTCACAAAACAAAATACATTGACTAGAATAATCAACTTAAATAAACAATGGAAGCAATACTAGAAACCAAATATCATACACAATACACAAATATATTGATCTACCCTTCAAATAAACTTATCATTAGAATAATATCAAAGATATAAGGGCTCTCTTACTGGGAAAATGGCCCACGAAGAAATAATTGAAAACGATAAACAACAATTGCAAACCCTAGAAAGTTTGTCACTATTGTATGACCCCATACATTCAACTTTCATAGGTCTATACACACCTTGTTTCACTATAACTCGCATATGTAGATGCTTTCCTGCATTGTAGCTTGTGTACATATGCACCTTGACTAACCTATCAAGCATGTACATTGTGTCCTTGCTCCTGCAACTACGATCTATCAAATCCTCCTACGATTACTCCTCTTCTCTCTTCTCCTCTGACTTGAGATGATCACTAGATGAAATCCCTCCTTCACCTATCTGAGATCTCCCTGAATCATAGTCCTTCTTGAATCAAGTACTCGAGCAAAAGTCATTCTTTGCTCCCAAGTGGATTTCTCCAACATGTGTCTCTCCCCTTCACCTAGCCTTGATTTTATAATATTAAGTTATACCCTAACCCCAATCTCCAAAGTGATTAACAGTTGAGATTAGATCTCACCTCACTTGAGATCAATGGCTAAGATTCATTTAATTCGCTAATGCCAAAAACTTAGACATTTCATTAAATTAAACTCAATTAATTAATAAAAACACTTTACTTTAATAATTCATTTAATCAAAATAAATTACTAAGGTTGAAGGATTTGGACGACTTCCACACATCTAGACACTTAGACTTATGTAGAAGTACATGTCTAATGCTACAAATGTCAACACTCCCTCTTATTGAGGAAGGCATTTCTGCCACCTGGAACTGGTTGTCCCTCCGGTCTCTGTACAATGTCCCACACATCATCCTACCCCATTGAATCCCACCAAACCCGCTAGTATGTTTCTTCCTAAACACTAAAATACTCGGAATCAATGATGCTACTCATTAGCGCCACTGAGTTTGGAAACTTCCTCGAAGGCTTACTCTCTCTAACAATTCTCCTAGGAACCTCAACATGCTCTTGAGCATCCCTCAAAGCCTGTGTTAACCATATGGGTCTCCTGACATAACTGGAAGGGGTTAACTCCTCCTCCCCATCTTAAGTTTGAATCCCTACACTTGAAGTCTCTAAACGTTGTTCGCCCTTCGGAGCCTCCTGTTCTTCATTCTCTGTCACTGACCTCAGTCCACACACATATGAAATATCCAATATCCTCTTGGATCTACTCTCACTACTTGGAAAAGAATCCTTGGATTTTTTTCCAAATGCACACCCTCTGCACATGCCCTACTAATCAATGCTGAAATCTGGGAAAATATTGACATTCTCCCTCAGAATCAGCAATGACCTGTAATGCAGGTGTCCCATCTACCCGTGCCATAACTCACGCGAGTTTTCACTATCATGTACCAAGGCCTAAACAGGATTGTCCTTCAACCTGTATAAATTTACCTCTCTAACCCCATTGCTCGTTGTTATGACAGTGCTAACTCCCTCTAAATGTATGAGTACTTTCCCTTTCTCATAAAAACCTATGTCTTCCATAACCGAGACTGAGAACAAATTCTCCCTAAGTCTTGGTACATATAGCACATTATGGGCTTCCAATGAACCAATTGACTCAACCTAGAACAAGGTAGTTCCCCCTCCCTTCATTGCATACTTGGCATCTTCATCAAGCTCCACATGGATCCTTGAGTCCTTCTCTGTCAAACTATTGAATAGCTCCCATGCTCCTGTCATATTTTTTCCCACTGAGAAAAGAAAAAACATATAGCCAATACTTGCAACCCAACGCCTCTGCTCTATTGTACGACCTTGTGTTGGCAACCTGTACGACCTATATGTGCCCTGCACAACTTGTACAACACGTATGTATGCACCTATGTCGACTTCCTTGCACGTACATATTGTTAGAAATAATAGGTGTGCTCATTTAACCATAGAGAATATAGAAATATTGTCATCCAACCATAGGCACAAATGCCACCCTCGAGCACCTTAACCTTGATAGAGAAGAATTCTGGTAGCAAATCAATAGCCAACCAAGGCTAATGCACCAAGTGAAGATAACCAAGACTGATCAAAAATTCCAACCTAGAAAGACCGAAATTACAGGTTTGTAGTAACTGCAATTGCAGCTACCCTCCAGACTTGCGCACTAAATTTATGCAATGTGCACTACTGAATTTCTACAATTGCGAGTTGTGTCCTCCAAATGAGCTCTGGCGTCCTATATTTATACTCCTCCTCCTTAGTTATCTGGGCTGACTTCTCATTTTGGAGGCTAAAAACTCAATATTAAATATTTCCTTTAGCCGACTTGTCTTCCAGGGTTATGTCCAATGTTTTAGGGTTTCTTCTTGCTTCTTGGAATGTTCTAGTCTCATCAAAGGTTACAAGTTGAGGTTAATACCTCCCACAGCTACCATAATATCAACTCTCCCTCCTAGCTAGGGAGGTATTTAAAGGTAATGGTCTTGAGCACAAACATACCATTCAATCGGTAGCATCATCATAGCCACACAGGCTATCTCATGATCAAATCACAAGCACCATAATCATTATCAGTATCATATGATAGCATCAATTGTATCATTTCTCAAAGCCATACTCCATCTGAGTAATCAGGCATGATGTTGGATAAGTCATTCACTCTACAGAGTGATACAAGAACCATTCTTCTAATCCAGACATATGTCCTAGAAAAATAACTATTCCAACAGATGTTGGAAGCCACACCATGGGCTACAAGGACTATTCTTCTAATCCAGACATACGTCCTAGAAGAATAAATGTTCTGGACAATTTTCTGTCTGGAGAATGTCTGTCCACCAGCACACTAACTATCCATCTGGTTGATAATCATTTCCAACACTATTGATAGTCTACATGGAAATCAAAACAATTCCATTCAATAGAACACAATTGTGTCT
This sequence comes from Picea glauca, assembly GCA_000966675.3. Classification (NCBI taxonomy): domain Eukaryota; kingdom Viridiplantae; phylum Streptophyta; class Pinopsida; order Pinales; family Pinaceae; genus Picea; species Picea glauca. Next base: position 86,595 of record JZKD02S1705804.1, read on the forward strand.
ATCCATAGTAGTACATAACTACTATCCATTGGTACACAACCACACCAAGTAGCACACAGCTACTTAATCAATGACACATAGTCACAACCAGTGGAACACATCCACCACAGTAGCATGCATCTATTGTCCAGAGACATACAGTCTCTATAGCAATCATATCATATAATATCAACCTGTATAAAACAATATCATGATATAAACTGAGTCATCTAGGCCATTCTTCCACTCACATTTGTGAGATCTGGAAGAACCTCTGCGCTCAAAAAGTACAACATCATCCATGGGCTATCTGGACTATTCTTCTCAAGCATAAAAGAATAAATGTCCCTGATTTCTGAGCCTGGACCATTCACCTAACTGGGCCATTCCTTCGGCACTAATCATAGTGCAACCTGGAGAGAATGAGTTTTCCCTAGGGAATGCTTGTCCCCGATTGTTGAACCTGAACCATTCACCTAACTGGGCCATTCTTCCGGAACTAATCATAGTGCAACCTGGAGAGAATGAGTCTGCCCTTGGGAATGACTATCCGGGCCATTTCTTGAGGAAATGATTGTCCTGCACCAACCTCCAAAACGAACCATTCTTTGAAACTACTCACAATTGTGAACTTTGAAAGAATGACTTCCCAGCGAGACGAACCATTCTACTTGACCACTACTCAGAGTGACTACCAAGAAGAATGATTGTCCTAGACCATTCCCCCCACACTGGCCACAAGGGGAATCGTTGTCTATGGTACATCAGCAATCTATCGAACCATTTTCATTACGAAAATGATTGTCTGATCTGGATCATTTTCTGAACTGGAAAAATGTATGTCCGCGGGAAATCCCAAACCACTTTCCGAATTGGAAAGGAACTACTCATCCTGGACCATTTTTTGAACTAAAAAAATGATTGTCCAAACATATTAGTGCTCCCTCCCAACCTGGGAGTAATCTCTTCCTTTTTCAATAAGAAATTTGTCTCCATGAGCCCCAGCTTGTTTCTTGAGTACACAATTTTTTCATCTTGGACAGAGGCTTTACCAAAATATTTGATATCTACTCATCTGTGGAGATATATTGGAGAACCACTTCTTTTTTCTAGAATTCATCATGGAGAATATAATTCTTGATCTCAATGTACTTCACTCTGTCATGGAACACTGGTTTTCTCTGGAGGCTTCATATAGCTATGATCATTACAATATATCATGATCAAATTCAACACTTATGTTTCCTGCTAGCTCATGACATCGTGGCAAGGCTCAAACTGAAACATATCCAAGTAGCACTTCTTCTGTCATCATGAGAATTTGCCATGGATTAGCAATCCATCATCCTAGACATCTGAGTAACTATTTTGATACATTATCTCTGTCATAGAAATTTTTTACCACACTTCTGTTGTATATGAGATACTTTGCATCAAGTTGTTTGAATCCATACAAGGTCTTCTTATATCTGCATACATGGGTCTCTTTTTGGTATAAGCTTCTTTCTCACTTGCTTTATTGGGAAGAACAGTCTTTTACATGTAAATTCCAATCCATGGATACTACAAGAGGTATATTTGGTTTACTAGTACAAGTTGTTGTCATAGTCTTCTCCCTCCTTCTGGAAGAAACTTTGAATCTTGCAATGCTTCCATTCATAAGTCTTTTTCACATTTTCTTACATACATTGTTCTTTATCATAATTTCCATTGCTTCTGCTTGATTGCTTCTTAGTGGGTTCAAACCAAGCTGGTGGTCTTGTGATTCTCGGTATAATAACTGGTTGTTCTTGTTTTTCTTTCTTTCTTTGAATCTTCATATTCTTCCTCGTGTCTCTCTTTAGCTCTTGAGTCCATGGGGTCTTCTATATGCCCTGAAAATTCCAACTTCTTCCTTGCGTCATAGAATCATGGATGTAGATGGACAACCAAAAATACTTTAAGGCTTCTTTTCGAAGAAGACTTCTTCTAGAGTCAGAGTAAACACGTGTTGTTTATCATGGATGCTACTTTCAGTGGGAACATGGATAGATACTTCATAATCCTCAATGGATCATATTTAGGATTAGCTCCCTCCTAATCCTTGCTTCATGTATGAATGCATGGTTTTCTTTTGGAATTCTGTAATCATCTCCCTCCATCTAAGATAGTCCACGCTTTCATCTCTATCCTTATTTCCTTCTGCAAGGTGTCACAAGTCTTTTTCTAATTTCCTCTTGATTGCTGACTTCTTTCTATTTTGACGACTCCTAGTTTTCTTCAAGTTTGATTATGATTTCGGCTTATCTGACAGTTGTTACTTATATAATAGCTTTCCACAGAAATTGTTATCAAAGATTGTCAACGTACTTCACCTTTTTATGTGTATTGCTTGACTTATAGTCATCATACTAGCAATCCTTATCTTGTTGTTCTTCCATAGGTGTTGTTTCACTTGAACATCTTATCTTCTAAGAAATTGATATACATGATTGTACATAAACTATGTAAATATGGTATGTACAAGGACTTTGAAGAATTTCTTACCTTGACTTAGAAGAAGAAGTTTGTTTTATCCTGCTTGGCCTTCTTTGAGGGTTCCCTTTCTTCAGAAATTGATGCTTCGTCTGTTTTCCTTCCTTAAGTGAAACTTCCTCTTATTCCTAAAATTCATGAATTTCGTTTTGAAGGCTTGATCATCGTATTTCTTTTAGGATTTCTCTTTTGTGCTAATCCTTGATTCTTCTTGTGCACAGCAAGTCCAAAGTTCTTCAAATGTGAGATACTATTATCTTGTGTTCATGCTTGCAACAAATGCATCCCATGTCTTGGGAAGTTTGTTGAGTATTATATTTACTTAGTTCCTTGAAATGATTTCTTCAATAGCTTATAATTGATCTCTTAACTGAGAGATTCTCACAAGGTATGATGTTATGCTTTCATCATCATTCATTTTCATGTCACGGAGCTCATTCTTCAGACTCAATACTTGTCCAATGTTTCTGACTGAGAAGAGATTAGTTAGGGCATCATACATCTTCTTAGATGAGTCAAGATGAGAGATGTAGGGTATCAAGTGGTCTTTTACAGAGTCCACTATGAAACTCATGGCATGGATGTCATTGTCCTTGAACTTCTCCATAATTACAATGTTTTGAGGTTCCTTCGCTTTTTCTTCTTCAAACTGTGGCTCCACGATCTTTCCTTTCACAATATCCAACACTTTATTCTTGGAAAGGATGAGGTCAATCCTTGTCTTCCATGCTTTGAAGTTAGAAGCCCCTTCTAACTTGTTTTCTAACTTCATAGAGTAAGTCATGACTATTTTGACTTGGTCAACCTTTGACTTTGACCAAAAACTCAAACTTGACGTCTTAGCTTGTTGAGAGTACCAAGAGGTGTGCTAGGTTAGGGCGCACTAAGCTATCCAAAAATTAGGTCAATATCATCACTTAAGGTGCCTCAACAAGAGGGTTAGGGTTTTATTGTTGCAGCAAAAACTTTGACTGCAACTGCAACTATAACTGAGCATATCCTCCCAATCTATCTTCCAGCGGTTAGACTGTCCAAAGATAGTGTGGGCCCATAATCTGTTAGAAATAATAGGTGTACTTGTTTAACCATAAACAATATAGCAATATTGTCACCCAACCATAGGCACAAATGTCACCCCCGAGCACCTTAACCTTGACAAAGAAGAATTCCAGTAGCAAATCAATAGCCAACCAAGGCTAAAGATAACCAAGACTGATCAAAAAGTCCAACCCAGAAAGACCGAAATTACAGGTTTGCAGTAACTGCAACTGTAGCTACCCTCCAGACTTGCTTACTAAATTTATGCAATGTGCACTACTTAATTTATGCAGTTGCGAGTTGTGTCCTCCAAACGAGCTATGGCGTCCTGTATTTATACTACTCCTTAGCTGTCTAGGCCGACTTCTCATTCTGGAGGCTAAAAACTCAATATTAAATATTTCCTTTAGTCGACTTGTCTTCTAGGGCTATGTCCAATGCTTTAGGGTTTCTTCTTGCTTCTTGGAATGTTCTAGTCTCATCAAAGGTTACAAGTGGAGGTTAATACCTCTCGCCGCTACCATAATATCAACACATGCATGCCAATGTCCATTGTACTATGTATATGTACACACCCTATGCACTCTATCCTGCATGTATGCAGTTTCTCTTAGCTATCTTCTTGAGTGTACGACGTTGCTCCAGATCTATACAGTATGTTCATGTGGCTCAGATCTTCCCAAACAAATCCTTGTCACCAGATCTATCTGATGTGGCCCTCCTTTCTTCTCTTCTCCTTAGCACACAACTAATCTCTAGGTGAAAGTCCTTCTTCACCCTTGCTAAGATCTCCTTGAACAAAATTCCTTCGTTTCTCTCTCCATGAGTCACTGACTCTAGTAGATATGTTATCCCTTAAGTTGATATCTGGATGAAAGTCCTTCTTCACCCTTGCTAAGATCCTCTTGATTCATAGTCCTTCATGTCTCAAGCACTCAATGAATTTCACAGTTGGTTTATATATCTACAGAGATCTCCTGGCAGATATGTTGCAAACTATTGTGGATCTATGTTTGGTCCTTTAAACACCCATTGCTACAAATCAGATTTAATAGATATGTTGTGTGTGTGAAATTTGTCTCCCTCTCAGAGTGCAGGATCTAAAACCATGTAGAAATTATAACGTTCTGACAACATGTTGAATTTCCAATCTCGACACCTAGATATATTGTTTACTAGTGATTTCCTTGTTAGAAATTAGATTTGCAGCTCACAAAACAAAATACACTCACTAGAATAATCAACTTAAATACACAACAAAAGCAATATTGGAAACCAAATCTCATACACAATACACATATATTTTTCCCTTCAAATCAACTTACCATTAGAATAATATCAAATCTTACAAGGGCTCCCTTATCGGGAAAATTGTCCATAGAGAAATAAATAAAAACTACAGAGAGCACCTGTAACCCCTAGCAACTTTGTCGTTGTTGTATGACCCCGTACATTCAACTTTCTCAGATTTGTATGCTCCATGTCTCATTGTAGCCAGCATATGTATGTGCTTTCTCATATTGTAGCCTGTGTACATGAGCACCATGACCAACCTGTGAAGCGCATACAATGCGCCCTTGATATTGCGACTTCAATTTGTCAAATCCTCCTACGACTGCCCATGTTCTCTCTTCTCCTCTGACCTAAGTTGATCTCTAGATGAAAGTCGGTCTTCACCTATCCAAGATCTCCTTAAATCATAGTCTTTTGTGACTCAAGTACTTGAGCAAAAGTCTTTCTTTGCTCCCAAGTGGATTTCTCCAATAGGTATCTCTCCCCTTCACCTAACCTTGCTTTTATAATATTAAGGTATAGCCTAACCCTAATCTCCAAAGTGATTAACGATTGAAATTAGATCTCATATGACTTGAGATCAATAGCTAAGATTCATTTAATTCACTAATGTCGAAAACTTAGGAATTTCATTAAATTAAACTCAATTGATTAATAAAATCACTTTAATTATTCCTTTAATTAAAGTAAATTATTAAGATTGAAGGCTTTGGACAACTTCCACATGTCTAAACACTTAAACTTGTGCAGAAGTACCTATCCGATGCTCCAAACATCAATATTATGGATATCAATTATAACAAGTCGACTTTATGCTTCAATGGGGTAGATGATAGAGTGGAAGTCAAATTAATGGATTGTTTCATCATTCGGAATCAAAAGTCCTCTTATGGGTTTAAGTATCTTAGCTATTATTTGAAGCCAAATTCATATGGAATGCATGATTGGGGTTGGCTAATTGGGTGGATAGGGGTTTTGGAAAAAAATCGATGGTTAACTTTATGTGGAGTGGTAGGGAAGGCAAGGATGGTGTTCATTGGACCAATTGGAAATCAATATTGAAGCCAAAAAAAGGAGGTTGGTGGGAGCTTAAAAACATACTAGCATTTGGAACCTCTTTGGTCGAGAAGTCATTGTGGAATCTAGTTACCAAAGACAACCTTTGGAATAGGTTGATCTATAAAAAAATATGTGGCTTCGGACATGATGTTTACTTGGATAAGAAAGAAGAGGTCTTGGAAAAATGACTTGAACCATTGGAAGAGATTGGTTAATTCATTTAACATAATTGATAGTTTGTTGGCATGGAAAGTGGGTAATAGAGAACAAGGAAGGTTGAGTGACAATGCTATTATGGGCTGCAGTGATCATATAATCCTCTCACCATATTTGGTGTGGTATTTTCAGTTGCAGAACCTGGTTTTATCTATCTCAATTTGTAGACCCAGATCGAACTAACATTTGGTTGCAAGGATGGAAATCTACTAGAAAACTGGGACTTAATGATGAGTGGGAAAGAGAGTGTGATAGATATGTTTCAAAGCTCAAAAAGCGCATATAAGACTCGAGGACAAGGATCATATTCTTGTGTGGATGGGAAATAAGAATGGGGGTATTATTCAACGAAGCTTGGATATCAGCTCTTGTTGAATGAATACAAAGGTCCTCCTGCATGGTGGTGGGATCAAATATGGAAAGGTAAAGCTCCCAAGAAGCATAATTTTTTTATGTGGCTCGCACTACAAAATAAAGTCCGTACTTAGGAAGCTAGACAGAAAAGAAGTGTACATGGTTGTAGAATGTGTTTTCTGTGCAAGTATAAGGAGGAAACAGTGATACACTTATTTGTTCATTGTCCTTTCTCTCAACAGGGTTGGAAAGATATTGGTTGTTGGTTAAAGGGACAAAATGTGTGGTTTGAGGATACTATTAAGAGGTGTCTACATAGACGATAGTTGCATCCAGAACTTAAGGGGTTTTGAACCATTACTTTTTTAGTATTAGGGGACATATGGATATCCCATAACGGTTTGATTTTTTCTGATACAAAATGCTGACATTATAGGTTTTCTCTCATGTTGTGAAAGCCTTTGGTTTCTGCAAAGAGGTTTTAAAGCTAAGGGTTGAAAGACAGGTCAGGGAACTGGTGATCAACAAAAGTTATAGCTAGGGATTTTTTGATGGGGCATGTCAAGGGCCAAATCAGCTCTATGGATATGGAGGGCTCTTTTAGTTCTTGGATTCACATTATATTACTTTCAAGGAAAACATTGGGAGGGCAATAAATAATATAGCAGAATTCATTGCTCTTAAAACCTTGATAAAAAAAGCATTTGATAGTGGGATCCAAGAGTTTCATGTATTTGGTGATTCATCTCTTGTAGTGAAATGGATGCAAGGGACAAAACATATTTTACACACTGATATGGTTTGATAGGCTACTCGGTTGAAGGAATCTATTTCGATTTTCACTAAGTTTACCATGTCACATATTTTCAGGGAATAGAATCGGAGGGAGGACGCCCTGTCAAAGGAGGGACCCACTTTGGATTCCAGTGAAATAATTCTTGCTGAAACTCCAGCAAATATGACTGTAGAATCCGAGATTACTTTGTGATTTTGCATGGTTTAAGTTTATATTTAGTAATACCCTACCCCCTTTGGATTTGAACCTGTGACCTCCAAGAAGGAAGAACATGTTCTTAACCATTAGACCCACTCAGATTGTATTAGAAGTTAAGAAAACTAATTAAAAATTATTAGAATTTTTTTTTATTTTGTAAAGCTAGTTAGAAAATCTAACCTTTTATTTTGTAAGGCAAGTAATTAGAAAATCTATCTGATCCCTATGTATCACCCACATCAATTAGTAAAAAGTATTTTTGCCGAAATTAGTCAAAATGGAAGGAAAATAGTATCACCCCTTATTTTTGCCAAAATTAGTCAAAATGGAAGGAAAAGAGTATCACCCCTTACATCTAGAAGGTTTACCACGATAAAAAGTACTCGTCATCAAAATTAGTAGAACTAGATGGAAAATAGTGACCAAATTAGGATAGCCTGCCTTCTCAACACAACGAGTTCTCTTCCCAAATGTACAGAAACTCCACCCGCTTGTCAAATGTCTTCTAAACATACTAACAAATTATGTATGCCAATAATTCAAGATGGTATACTAGAAAGAAAAAGCATTTACCAGGACCGTAAAATAGCAGCCTATAATATGCACATCTGGCATGTCAGGTAACAATGACGCTACAATAGTTTTACAGTAACTGTTTTTCTGAGCCAAACGAATTTCCTGAAATAATAGTTCATGCAAATGGAAACAGTAGCAAGTTGCAACACACATTCTGAAAGGTGCTTCAAAATAAATCACTAACTAGAAAGACGAACCAAGATGTCCACAACAGAATGGTCAGTAGAATTGCTTTTTTTACAAAAACCCAAATCTGACCATAAGTTCAAAAGGGCCATTTGAATGTTTCACTAATGATTCTAATTCCATAATCTGCTCCACAATTCCTACTCCCGTAAAGCATGGACAGCAAAAAGACTCAAAGCTAACAAACTTCAATTAAATCACCAACAAAGACATCAAATTCATGTGTCTCTATTGATAGTGTACCCAACGCTAATCTACAATTATGGACTCCTTTCCATGCAGTAAAAAGTATTCACATGTTCACTGCCAACTAAAATGTTTAATTATGTTGTTTGTTGACGAGGACCTATGCAGTCTTGACACTGCCCACACTTTTGTACTCTTAGCTGCAGCATAGCAATTCTGCATTGCATGGCATTGCAGATCATCAATGCCAGCTCTCAAGGGGGGAATGTAAATATACACCTTTGAATTTCACTAAATTAACCTGTCATCACTGGATAATGACAACCAAAAGAAAATGTACATTCTGTACACCATTGAATCTACTTATTTTCTCAGAACCAACATCCAAAAACAAAGAAAAACATTGGCTGCAGGAACATAATGAACTTGAGAACGGTACAACTCAATCAAGAAATAAATTGAGATTGCCATCTTCGTCTGAATCCTGATAATCAGAATCAAAAAATAAATTGATATTGCCATCTTCGTCTGAATCCTGATTATCAGAATCATGAAATAAATTGTTATTACCATCTTCGTCTGAATCCTGATTATCAGAAGAGGTGCCAGTTTCATCTTCCTGGGATGCAGCTCCTGAAGTATCTTCAAATGGCATCTCAGGATGCCCTTGATGCCCCAAGTACTTTAAAACATACTGCCTTGGCTGACCATGAACCTCAAAACTAATGGAAGAAAGAGGTCTCCCAACCACATACACGTGACACACACTGAAACAACATTTCACCCAGAAAAAGGGAATTATGTTATTACTTATTTAGTATTACAATGCAAAGATAAGAAACGTATTGCCTATAGTACCTTGAGGATGCACCACAAATAATCCAAGCAAGAATGCAAATTTAAATAGAAACTAAGACTCTGAACAGACCCACCAGCAGACAAATGCCAATAAAGCAGATGGACCAGAAAATCAAAATGTTAATACCAAATAGTGCCTACAACAAAGATACGCTTGCAACATGTAGGACCACCAACAGACATAAATACTGTAAAGCACCAACCGTATGAAACAGTACATAGAAATCTTGTAATGCCAAAAGAATGAGAAGTCTATATAACTTTTTACCAAAGCTTTACTATTTCCTGCAACATCATCCTACGAGTGTATATGCTTCAAAGATTGGTTGCTTACCATATATAATACAATCCATCTATCTCTTCTCTTTGAACTCTGCCCAAGAGTTCAACCTGTAAGATGTCCCCAATACATAATACTGGTCTTGGAAGCTTGAACGATTGTAATTCATCCTCCTGATGTACAAGAATGCTTCATTATCAAAACTTGTAAATAGGAAACGCTCATTAAAAACTCACTGTATTCTGACATATTCAGATCAACGCAAGCAGATCCCAATATTTGCAAATTATAGTTCAATACTTCTACTGCTAAGTTAACTTTTCTCCCCTTTAAAGTACCACATAAGTGATACAAGAATGGCAACCTACAACATGTTAGTGCCATAGAGTGTACCACAGAAGGTTGCAAAACAGGCAACATATAGGAGTCTTGTATGTTCTTTGGAACCCATTCAATACATGTAACTCCTGAAAAATTTTCATCATCCACGATTCTGCATTTCCAAGTCTTTGATATAAAATGGAGTACAAAAGAAGCTGTTTCGAGTCTAAAAGAAAAAGGCCAACTTCAAGCCAACCAAAGGCATGCCACAGTTAGGCTAAGGGCATTTCCTCTGCCAGCACTTTGCAAAATCCTATAAATTGAAATTAGTTGGCATTAAAAGGTATATAACCATCCTTGGCCCAAACACTGTAAAATACTGGAACCCTAGAATGTTATTATGTTCTGCCCAAAATCAAAATCGTATGTAAGAATAAGAAAGCTCTCCCAGTGAAAGAGTGATCCCAAAATCCCTAAAAGCTCCTTCAACTTTGATTTCACTGTCTGCCAAACTAACTAAATCGAGATTTTTTTCATCCAAAATATTACACTATACCATGCAACCTCCTCGAAACACAACTATAACCTAGGATCTAAATGCCTGATGAAAAAAATTAAGCCCACCAGCAAGTAAAATTTTGAGGTAAGCACTTTAGCAACCTGTGTAAGATGAAATTTACTTCCCCTTACCCAAGTTTTAGGTCTTCCTATTGTCTTAGAAAAGTATAAATTTTTTGTGAGTGGAATAAACATTAAATGGGCACCGTAATGAGAGAAAAACAATCGAAACAAAATGGCTAAATTTCTTGGTAAATATTAGTTATCATACATCTTAGTCTATCACTCTTATATACATTAATTTAAAAATATGGTAGCAAGAAAACATAGATGATATACCAGGTTAGAGCGACAGTCCAAATGATAGTACAGCATAGTACATACTCTAGAAATAGTATTTTATGCAATAAGGCTTCTACTACACTTGTTTCCCTGATGTTACCATTGCTTCTGACTTCCTAATTAAAAATAAATAAAAAATTAGAAATCAGATCCAAAAGTTGAGTTCAAATACTCATAAACAGGATAGTACAAGACCAATTTGACAGGAGACTCTAGAATCTGCAATGGTTCATACTCTCTAAACATGTGATATATACAAGGTCGTGTGTAATTAATGATGACAAAAATGCTCTACTTGTTAAAGATAATGGTCATATTTAGAACTTAGACATACTAATTAGGAATAATAAAGTCTTACTAATAAAGTGATTTAATAGTGAGACATTTAACACAGAAATTAGTGTAGTAGTTAAAGGTTAGGTATTATGGAGTTATGTAACATATTTTTCTCCTAATATGTAATGAAACATTACATCATCTAATAACATATGAATGAATCCACTCTTTCTCATTCTAATGTGTATTCCTGTCCATGTTTTTGTGTGTAAAATTCACATGGTATTAGAGCCACGGTAAGGAGAAACCAAGGAGGCAGGAGAAGGCACTAAGTGACTATTTGTTAGAATATGAAAGATTGTGCTCATTTTACCATTGACAATACCCTTGTCACCCAACCATAGGCCGAAGCCACCCTCCGAGCACCTTGACCTTGACAGAGAAGAATACTGGTAGCAATCAATAGCCAAGCAAGGCTAATGCACCAAGCAAGAATAGAAACCAAAGCTGATCAGATAGTCCCACCCAGAAACTGGCGCAACACCTTCCCCAGAAACTTGCGCATAAAACTGCCAACTGCAGTGCGCACAACTGGCTCTCTGCAATTCTGAGAATGTATCAAATGAGAGACTGGCGCCCTGTATTTATAGTGGTTCTGGCAGACTTACTGGGGCCGACTTCTCCTTCTGGGTACTAATTAATTCATATTAATTATATTTCTGCAGCCGACATC
>JZKD02S1705804.1:103856-114373 GCA_000966675.3 Picea glauca
GAGAATGTGTCAAATGAGAGACTGGCGCCCTGTATTTATAATGGTTCTGGCAAACTTACTGGGGCCAACTTCTCCTTTTGGGTACTAATTAATTCATATTAATTATATTTCTGCAACCAACATCTCGTCTAGGGTTTCCTTTACTTCTTTGCTTCCTTCCAGAATATTCTAATCTCGTCATAGGTCACAATAGAGGTTCATACCTCCTGAAGCTACCATAATATTAAAACTACTGCGGTCAGAGAAGGCACCAGGGACAAGCAAACAGAAGATTTCAAAGATAAGTTTGTTTTTTAATATTAAAGGGTTCTGATGTTTTTAAGATAAGTTTGTGTGAAAAAGGACTCTTGAAAAGAATTTGTGATACCTAGAAACTAAACCCGTGACCGGTGTATAATATGTAGACTTTATTGCTCCCTGTGAAAAGCTCCATCATCATGGCATTGGGAAAGATCCATGAGGGAATGAAAAGGGTGGGGTCAATTGAAACTGTCAGAGAAAGACGTAAAGGTGATGTCACGGATAAAAGTTGCTACACCCCAGATTCTATATAGTGTACCCTACATTTTTTCATGAGATGTGACCACTCCAATGTGCCCAAGTGTGATGATTTCTTTGTATGTGGCCGTGATGGGATGCCTTGATGTACAAGTGTTAGTTACTGGTTACCTAGATCCCCTCAAGTGGACAATCATGGAATGTCCTTTTAGTCCCCATTCTCAAGGTGCTTGGTTTTAATGCTCTAACCAACTATCCCTTTGGAGGTGGTAACTCCCTCTGATGTTGGGAATTGATGTCTTGAGTAGGTATGAGAGCATTCTGGAATGAATCTACTAGGATAGATGATCTATAGGGCCCTAGCTATTCACTTGTTTTTTGCTTTGTGAAAAGTAATTGCATTTTGTAAGGGTTGTCATACCCAGTTTAGCACACCTTACCCATATGGACCCTCTCTTCCTTATGTATGTAACACATTTTGGCCATCGGAGATGATTCTACACGTGATTATCTAGTTTAACATTTCTCGAGGCAGTCTCATTTTGAGGCATTGGTCACCCTCTCTGAGGCACAAACAAGCTATTTTCATTCGCATGGACATCCTCTACACTCGCCATGTGTCAAAAGCTAAAATGTCCCCAACCTTCGGCACTTTTTTAAAGGAGTTTTGCTCATTAAAGGGGCGCACTTCATGAGGACATTGGGGCTTTTTGGAGGCTAATTTGATGATGTGGAGGTCACTTATGTGACTTGCCACTTGATAGAGATCACTTGGCACTTACCTTTTGATGTGGATGCACTTTATGATCACCTTTTGATAGCTTGTTGAGCAAATTAGAGAAAGCCATCCACTTTTGGAGTTTTATTTTGGCTTGGGGTGAGGTCATCCCCTCTCTAGAAGGTGGACGATAGAGTTTGAGTGGCCAAGGATTATTCCTTGCCACATTTTAAGCGCCCCCCCTCCCCAAAGTCTTTTCAAGTGGAACGTTGTAACAAAAGGCCAAATCATCCCTCTTAGAAAGCTTGACGTCATTTTTGTTGTTGAGGGTTTTATGACCCATTTTTTCACTTGGAGAGTCACTTCCATGCTTCATGGAGGTGCCTTGACCTCAGGTATGGACATGGTCAAGCTTTGGAGACAAATTTCAAGGATTTATGGATATTATTTGAGCATTCTTTGAGCACATTTTGTGGAGGCCGTCCCCTTTATGAGGGTTTTAAACATGTAAAACATCATTTAATTGTACTTTATGACTTAATCTCCGATTTGTGTGGATGACAAGTCATATTATTTTATTCTTTAGCCTAATTTTGGGTAATAAAGAATGGAGAGGAGTTGAGAGCCTCATCTATAAATATTGGCACTCCTCTCACTCAATCGGTTGTGAATTGTTGGAGATTATTCTTAGAGCCATTTAATAAAAGATCTTTACTTGGTGTTTTCTTGACGTCAACTCTTGGAGCTCTATCTTTCCTGGTTATTCTTCTTGACAATTCTCAAAACTATTGTGATTATTCAAGATTCTACATAAACTAGCAAGATTGATCCATTGAGGAGTTATCAAGTACTTGGAGGGAGGACGTCTAGGGTTTGTATCTCTTCCTTCTTCCCCAAAATGATTTGGTTTGTGCTTGTCTCTTGTCTTGATTAGTTCTATACGCCTTGGCAAGGGTTTCAAGTATTCTTTTCAAGTCTTTTGTTGATCTTGTTGGTGAAGGCTATACCCTTGGGGAAACCCTTCTTGTAGGACATTGGTTATCATAGTTTGTCTTGATTAACAAAAGACTACTAATCTTGTGGCCCTAGTCTCTAGTTATAATCCATAAACTGGGATAACCGATTTTTAGAGGGGCGCACTTCTTGACCCCATAAGCCCTAGGTGGAGATAAGGCTAAGCCCTAACTCCCAACATTCACCAACCAAAAACCCTAAAAAAATAATTTTCTTTTTTGTCTTATAAAATACAAAAATACAAAAAGATATAAACCATCAAAAACATTTATTTCATTGTCTAGAGCAAAATTAATGGTTTACTTTTATTTTCTAGACATCTTTATCCAAGGGTTTATGTTAAATTGTTGATTTCAAACCCTAGAAGGCAAATCAGCCCTCTTAGATTGTGTTTCGTTGTCTTATTTAATGTTCTGTGGCTAATTTTGAAGGTTTACTAATTCTGGAAATTAAATTATAGCAATAAAAATCAGAATTGGTCAAACCCTAGAGCTAGAGTTTAACCATAAAACATGAAATCTAACCCTACCCTAGTTCATATTTCACTTTGGAATTGTTTAAGTTTATCTAACACATTCTAACGGTGAAACTCATCTCCTAAACTGTTCATTGTTATTGTTCATTTTGGAATTTTTTGGTGAAACCCTAGGGATCACCACCATTTTTGCAAGTTTGAAGTAATTGCTTGGATAATATTCAGTTGTACTTGCATTAGTTTTTTTCTGGGCTGTTTTTATACTGATATATCATTGCCCCAGCGAAAAATGCCCAAGGATTTTCATTCCAAGTGCTTTTAAGCACTCTTGGGTCACTTTTTATGGTCCAAATCTGCAATTTTCTGCGTTAAATATCTTATTTCAGATTCTGGAAATTCAAGACAACATCAAACTTGTCCATTTACAGCCATCAAACAAGTGGTAATACAGTTATAACATTTATTCTTGGTTTGTATAGTGAAATCTCACTCTTTTGTGGGAAGAAAGATCATCTCTCACCCTAAAAGTGATTTATTTACGTGTTTATTTACGTCTTTGTTGTTATTTAATTCAGATCTCAAAACTCTTATAATTAGCTCCTAACCCTCTTTATATTGTAGTTTTATTTCCCTAACACTTGGCTAAATATATTTAAGGCATTTGGCTACTAAATCACTGATCTATCTAACATATATTGAGATGTGTAGTTGGAAGGATCGAGATACCCCTCTTGGTCTCTAAGAGCTGGCCTAAAGTGAAGGGGAGATTGTGATAAGGTGACAGTGATGCATTTCTCATATTGTGCTATCCCCATAGCATCCCCCCAAGGGTTGCTAGTTTGGACAGTAACATTTTTTGGCACTGTTGTCGGGGAGAACCTTGTTGGTTCATTTCATGGCTTTTGACGACATTATCCCTCCAAGCTATTGGGGTAAGTTTTATTGTATTTGTATCTTGATGAGATTATTTTGAATGCTAACCTTGATTGTCTCGTCTAACGACTCCACTCAAATAAAATATAAAGAGGTACATTGCAAGAGGTTTTTCCCATGAAAAGAGATTGAAAGGTAACTTGGGATTGATTCAATGCATAGATTTGGAAGACTTTGTTGTTGTATAAGGTATGATCAACTGTCATTTCAGATTCAACCTTATCTTGAAGATTTAGAAGCAAAAGAAGATGGATTTACCCTCATGGCTAGTACAATGGTATGCCTTGGTTGATTTCTCAAAAACTTGCGGTTTTCCTCATGAACATCCTTATATAGATCCAAAGGCAATTCCAAGATTCCATGGATATGATAACTCAATTGTACAACATCTATATTCTTTTATGGAATTCAGCAAGAGCAATGATCTTTTTCATGAGGATGTTATGATGAAATATTTTGCATTAAGCCTAAAAGGATATGCAAGGGACTGGTTCATGAGCCTTGGCAAGGGTATATTTATGTCTTTTGCAGAATTCCTAGGTGCATTCTGTACACGTTCAAGAAATCAAAAAAATTTATGATGCACAAAGGCTCATCAAAGAAGGCCCTGGAGCTCCTAATAAAAATGATGAACCCGGTCAAGAAGAGGCTCATCCCTCTCCTCTCTCCCATTAGCCATTATTGCACAACATTTTAGAATTGGGAAAGGATGAGGAACAAGTACCCCATGTTGAATATGTCAAGGAGATTTGTGATGTGATCAACAGAGACGATCTTGTTGAAGAAAAGCATGAAGAAGCACCTTGTTGTCCTCTTGAAGATGATGAGTCCATTGAAGATTCCATTGCAACTCCTCAAGAAAAAAATGGTGATGAAGAATCTACTCATACTCCCATTGGAAATCAAGAGATATTGGAAGACCAGGTATATGAAGAGGACCTTGATGACAAAAGCATTCAAGCTTCCGTTAGTTCTCCACCGCATGATGTGTTATGTGTTATTCTCTTTTCCAAGCTTCAAATTTTCATGAGATTGATGTGTTGTTCTCCTTTCCAAGCTTTGAATTTTCATTAGACATATTTTAGCGACTTGGAAGAGGAAAAATAATGGAGGAGCCCTCATTTGATGAAGAGAACCACGACAAAGAGATTGAGAATATTGATGATCTTCTCCATATTGAAAGACATAAATGGGATATAAGTTATTTTTATTTTGATGGGGATTCCATTTATGATACAGATGGTGATGTTTTTGAAGGTAAAAATGTAGATCAGGGATCTTGTGGACGGTCAAACCTAGTCACTGAATGTAAAGCTAACTTCACAATGCAGGAACAGCCATGACTTCCCACCAATGAGGCCGCATTACAGGTACAGGAAGGGGGTTTTCATGGCCAGCTGACAGTAGAGAAGTTTCAGCCATGGAAGTCCCCAATTCATGACTTTCACAGTCAGGGAAATCCATCCAATGATAATGGTTTTGAAGATGAAATTTTTGGTAGACATCAGCATGTTCAGTTCAAGGATTATTAAAATAATTTTCAGTTCCACATACGAGTACAGCCAACCATGAGTCGTGGATTTACATATTTCTTCAAATATGATGGGTTTTTTCATACTTTATCCATACAAATGATCGAGAACAACAAGGAGGGACAACAATATTCTTGTAGGTTTCTATTGGAGCCGCCCTCAGAGCCCCTCTTGCTTGATGGTTTGATGAGTAGCAGTGATGGTTTGCCCTATGCTTACGTCAAGAAAGACAACTACATTAGCCCTATCCATCTTTGGATTGAAGAAGCTTGCAGCAATACAGATAAACCTTGGCATGCTTCATTTTCCCTTCACATGATCATAATCATACTTCAGATTTCAACCGAAGAAAGGTAAAGGAGATTTCGGCATATGCTTACTTGATCCTGGATATTTCATTCTTTTGGTTTGTGACCAAGCACAAAGGTAAATTTCAAAGTACTGATAAACTCATAAATGGTTCCATTGGATTTATGATTTTACTTAGCATGTTATGTTTATTATGTCAAAGTAGGTTAGGACATGGAGTTCATTTCTGTTATAGTTCATTTTGGAGATTTTGGGGGAAACTCTAGGGGGATTCACCACCATTTTTGTAAGATTGAAGTAATTGCTTGGATAATAGTCAATTGTACTTGCATTAGTTTGTTGTTGGGTTGTTTTTATACTGATATATCATTGCCCTAACAGAAAGTGCCCAAGGATTTTCATTCCGAGTGTTTTTAAGCACTCTTGGGTCACTTTTTATGGTCCAAATCTGCAATTTTCTGCATTAAATATCTTATTTCAGATTCTGGAAATTCAGGACAGCAGCAAGCTTGTTTGTTTACAGCCATCAAACAAGTGGTAATACAGTTATAACATTTATTCTTGGTTTGTATGGAGAAATCTCACTCTTTTGTGGTAAGAAACGTCATTTCCCTCACCCTAAGAGTATTTATGTGTTGATTTACATCTTTGTTGTAGCTATTTAATTCAGATCTCGGCACTCTTATAATTAAATCCTAACCCTCTTTATACTGTAGCTTTATTACCCTAACACTTGGTTGAATATATTCAAGGCAATTGGCTACTAAGGCACCGGTCTATCTAACATATATTGAGGTGTGTCGTTGGAAGGATTGGGATACCCCCCTTGGTCTTGAGGAGCTGACATAAAGTGAAGGGGAGATTGTGCTAAGGTGACAGTGGTGCATTTCCCATATCGTGTTATCCCCGTAGCATCCTCCCAAGGGCTGCTAGTTTGGGGGGTGAAAGAAGCCACCACCCTAAAGGTGATATTGGTTAGAGAAGCCACCAGAAATCTTATCGCAGAGGATGTTGACAACTGGTTCAATTTGTGAGGTGAAGTCGTCGGAGTAAGGGCTGCGAATAAAAGGGAAGCCACCATCAGTCATCGCAGGTCCATTTAAGGAATCAACCACCATTGCTTGGTCCATTTGAAGAATCGAGCCACTGCCACCTAGTTGATTTGAGGAATCTAGCCATCATGAATAAAGTGCAGAGATGTTGCATGTGTAAGAGATTACTCCTTTGTGTGAGAACAGACAATAAACAACACAGTGTGCCACATGTGTAAGATATTACCCATGGGAATTGAAGAGATTACCTGCCAGCGACAAAAGAGAGGGAGTCGAGGATAAGAGGAGTCTGTGTTGCCTTGAACAAAGGCATCGAGGGAAAGGATTTGGTAACCTGTAGGTGATTTTCTATACATGAATGGAAGCCGAGGCTGATTTGGTGAGGCCTTGAGACCTAATTTTCAAGAAATGCCTAGTTTGGCCATGTCCCAGTACCCAAAATGTCCATAAATGCCCAAACAAGTACGAAATGCCTTGAAAATGACGTCGTCCATACCCTATGATGTTTTCAAATCTGGAAATTGTTAATTTTAGAGCAGCTATTAAGTTTCTTTTCAATTTACTAGACAATAATAGCATATGCGGGATCACTGAGAGAAACACAATCACAAGATACACAGCATTTATCCTGGGAAACCCTCATGGGGGAGAAAACCCAGCAAAAACTTCCTTAATATAGATAGCCAATACAATGCCAAGACAATAAACCAAAACACTAGAGAATATCCAACACTAAGCAATGTGCCTCTCTCTTCCCTCTTCCGGCAACTGGCAACTGCAGCTTCCTTCAAACTTGCGCACTAGATGAGTGAGCTGAGTGAGTGAGCTAATGAGGCGCTAGCCTCTCTTATTTATACTGGTTGGCAGGCACTAGGGAGGTGTCTCTTAATTGGGCAAGGCCAACCTCTTCACTTAGTGGCTAAAACCACTTTAACTGGGCCCGGGGGCAGACTTCTTAATTAGCATGATATAATTAGGGTTTGACCAATCCACAAAAGGGGATTTGGTCATTTACAAAGCCCAACATGATCAATCCACAAAAGGGGATTGATCTAATTAATAATAACTCAATAATAAATAGAATACCCTTTGTAGTTACAATATTTCAACAGAAATGTCTTACGATACGACCAGCGGTGTTTACAAGGGTTTCGGCCATTTCTAGTGACATTTCAAGCACCATTTTGGAAGTTTCTAGGCCCACCCAAGTGCCCATGAGGGGTATGGGACCCATAGGAAGATATTCCACTATTTGTGCCAATGGCCCCTTAAGACAAAACAAAGATAGGGTTTAGAACTCTAAGGAGTTTGTCACCTTGGTAAGTAAGGATAATATTAAATTCTTAAAAGTAAAAGTTGACACTCCTTTTTCTTACCTTATTTTCCTTTGTCTTACCTTTTGACATTCTCCTTTGTCTTACCTTTTCTATCATTTTACTTAAATTTTTAACATTACCATTAATTGTTTCAAGATGTTTGAGGGCAATTCCAATCTCATCGGATTGTTGATATTATGGTAGTTGCGGGAGGTATTAACCTCCACTTGTAACCTTTGACGAGACTAGAATATTCTGGGAAGCAAGAGAAACCCTAAAGCCTTGGACAATAACCCTAGAAGACAAGTCAGATAAAGAGAATAATTAATATTGAGTTTCTAGCCCCCGGGAAGAGAAGTTGGCCCAAACAGCTAAGGAGCAATATAAAAACAGGGCGCTAGAGCTCATTTGGGACTCACTCACTCGCAACTGCAGAAAACCAATTGTGCACAAGTTTGGAGAGTAGCTGCACTGCAGCTACTGCAACTTGGCAACTTGTGTTTTCGGTTTTTTGGCTTGGACTTTTGGCTTAGTCTTTGGTTATCTTTGCTTGGTGTGCTAGCCTTGGTTGGCTATTTTTTTGCTACCAGAATTATTCTCTCTGTCAAGGTTAAGGTGCTCGGGGATGCCCTTTGTGCCTATGGTTGGGTGACAATATTGCTATATTGTCTAAGGTTAAACGAGCACACCCACTTTTCTAACAAGTTATGGGCCCACACCTCCTTCAATCAGTCTAACCACTGGAAGGAAGCTAAGCCATAAGATTATCAATCTCAATGAAGAACTGTCGCTAGGGTTTCTAGTAGGTACAGTTATTGAAGCATTGTCGCTAGGGTTACTAGCAGGTGCAGCTGCAAACCCTAAAACTCTTGCCCAGCACCTTATGATGGAACACCTTACTCAAGGAGAGGATATTCTAGTGCACTTTAGTCCAGCGCACCTATTGGCACTCTTAGAAGGAAAAAACGTCAAAGTCAAAGTTTGATCAGCTATCAGTCAACAGAAATCATGAATGAAAAGACAAATCATCTACATTATTCAGCTCTTACAGGAACTCTTGAAGATGACATGTGGATAATTGACAGTGAAGCTTCCAGACATATGACAGGAGACCAGGTCAAACTCTCCAGTTTGAATGAAAAGAAGACATCCTACAAGGTAGAACTTGGAGACAAGAACACCTATCCAGTCGAAGGAATTGGTCAAGCCTCCATCAAATTAAAATCAGGTAACAATGTTCATTTGAGTAATGTCTTATATGTACCTAGTTTAGAAAAGAACCTTGTATCCATATCTTGCCTAGAAGACAAAGGAAATAGAATAGCCTTTGTAGATGGTGAAATACTATCTTGGTCTAGAGACTCCAGCATAGAGAATGCTAGAGTTATTGGAACTCGTAAAGGCAGATTATACAGACTTTTAGAACAAAATGATGAAGCTCTTATACATGATGAAGTCAATCCCAGTGAACTTTGGCATAAAAGGTATGTTCATCTTAATTATCAAGCATTACCTTTCCTCAAGAAAATGGTTGAAGGAATACCAAAACTACAATCTACACATGAAGGAATTTGCAGAGGATGTGCACTTGGTAAAAATGTTATGAAGCCATTCTCAAGTAGCAATAATAGATCTAAGGAAATCCTAGATCTAATATATTAAGATGTTTGTGGTCCGATGCCAATCAAATCTCTAGGAGGTTCTCTTTATTATGTAACCTTCATAAAGGATTACTCAAGAAAGACTTGGTTATATCTCTTGAAGACAAAGGGCGAAGTTTTCAGCAAGTTTCAAGAATTCAAAGTAGAAATAGAAAACCTCATAAGCAAGAAAATCAAGACTTTGAGAACAGATAATGGAGGATAATACACATCCAAGAAATTTTTTGCCTTTTGCAAATTAGCAGGGATTAGGAGGGAGCTAACCGTTCCTCATAATCCTCAACAAAACGATGTAGCAAAAAGGAAGAATAGATCTATTGAGGAAACTTTGAAGGCACTAATGAATGATCAAGGTCTATCCATGTATTTATGGGGAGAAGCAGCCATGACAGCAATATATGTTCAGAACATAAGTCCCCATCGCATACTGAAAATATGACTCCATAAGAAGCCTTCTCGGGAAAGAAACCCAGTGTGGAACACTTAAGAATCTTTGGGTGCCATTTTTACATTCATATCCCCAAGGATAAAAAAAAGAAACTAGAACCCTCAGGAAAGAAGGGCATATTTGTTGGATATAGTGAATCATCCAAAGCCTACAGAATCTATATTCCAAAACAACATAAGATTGAAGTCAACAGAGACGTAACCTTCAATGAGAAGATGGCCTTCAATAAATCTATAGAAGAATCCATGGACGAAGAAGAATATGAAGAGCCCAAAGAAAAAAGCACCTGTCTTCCAGAAAGTCAAAATGAAGAACCAAAACAACTTGATCATCCGATGCAACCATGTGAACCTATTGAATCAGTCATTGTACCCAAAACTAGAAAACATCCAGCTTGGCTTGAAGCTACTCTACAAGAAGCAGAAAAACTCAAAGCCCCAAGTGGCTGTTGATTTGGTACCTGAGGAGGTGTTCCCCATGTGTTATCCCCTCTTAGCACATGTGGGAAAGACATTTGCCTTTGTCCTATGTACTTTATGTTCTATTTTGTACTTGACTTTG
>JZKD02S1705815.1:0-10371 GCA_000966675.3 Picea glauca
AATAAATTTAATGGAGAAATTAGAAGTGGGTTAACCCTAAAATAAGGAAAGTGGGAAAAGTGACCTAGAAGATGTTTTTAAGGAAGCTACTTGGATAGTATAAATAAGAGGCAAGACTCTCTCATTTAAGACACACTTGAGAATATTGAATACCTATAGGTTTTTGAGGTAAAAAAAGGATATAAAATCCTAATTTATTAGGAAAGTGAAGAAAAGAAGGCCGGAATTCAAGGAAGGATAAATTCTTTTGATGATGCTTTCTAAGGTATGTTTTTTTTCAGGTCATCTCACCATTTTCACAATAATTGTTTTTCTAGAATGATTCATACCATGAAATTGATATTCCATTGAGGAAACATATCCAAGTATCTTTGGTAAAAAAATCATCTTGTGGGTCGTTGTATTTTTGGAGTTACACTCCGTGGAAAATAGGGTTTGTGGCTAGTCCTGGAACTAGTCAAAAATAGGTGTTTCGTGTAAAAACGTCATAACTTATTCATAACAGATCCAAATTTAGTAAGACCTAATCTGTTGGTTAGAGTACAGTCTTTAGTATTATTTTTAATAGTTTCATATCAATTCAACAAATATTCCGAGCGAGACACGCTCTACAAGGTCACTCTCTAGAATAAGACAAAATTAAGCAAGGTGTGCCATTTTTTCCATAAATGCTTTTCTAAGAGGTTCCAAGTAGTGACACGTGGAGAAATTGCATAACGAAAACTGAATAACATTGTGTATCAGTTTCATATCTTTATTCATTACAGGTACAAAGTTATGATTATTTCAAGTTAGGGTTGTTGACTAATCCAAAACTAGTCTTGTGAGAGTAAAGAAACGTTTGATGAAAATGATAGTCTCTTGTTGTTAAATTTAAGGAAGGTTTGCAGTTATGTGATCATATACACCAGGTATATTGCAGAGTTACAAATCATATTTGGATGATGAAATTGATGAGGGATTTTGGTTGAGGTACAGGTTGGGTACATGGTTGAGACAAGTAGTTGATGAGTTGGCACATACATGAGGTGTATAGTTGATGATGTTGGTACATATTGATGAGTCATAGTTGATGAGTAACTGACACATGATTGGTACATACTTGGTACATGGTTAGTTGCACTTGTTTATGGTATAGATTGATTACAGATTTTTTGGTACAGGTTGGTGCATGGTTGATGCACTTATTTATGGTATAGGTTGATTACATGTTAAGGTACAGGTTGATACCTGGTTGATGCATAGTTCAGGTTTATTGGTACATGTTTACAATGGTATATCTCACAGTGATAGTGTGACAGTGGTTCCATAATTCTACTTCTACTTCAAGGCAATTGGATGAAGCAAGGATAGGTGGTTTGTAGCCACCTTCCGGTTGTAGCCAGAGAAAATAGGGGGTTGTAGCCTCCTTCTAGTTGTAGACAGAGAATTGGGGAGTTGGAGCTTCCCTCAGGTTGTAGATTGAGAAACTAGGGGGTTGGAGTCTCCTTCCAGTTTCAACTGGAAAACAAAGGAAGTTGGTGCTTCCAATGAATGTAATTCTTCAAGACATATAAGATAAAGAAATTTGTGGTTTTCTCCCGATTTTTGTTTCCACGTAAAACACTGGTGTATTGCGTATGTGTGTGATTTTTCATTTATTATTGCTCATTATTGGATAATAATTATACATTGATATAACACTTGGATTATTTGGAGAAAAAGGATTATAATTATGCTATTACTAATTCACCCCCTCCTCTTAGTAATCCAACAATTGGTTTTAGATCAAGTTCCTTCAGAAATCAGTTTAACCACTGAAAGGTAGATCATGGAGAGTACCAACTCATATAAAAATGGAATACCACACTTTGATGGACAGAAGTATGCTTTTTGGAGCATAAGGATGAGTACATATATACAAGCACAAGGGTTTTGTTGGCACAGAGGTAGACCTAGGGTTCAACGCTACAAGAGCACACCAACAAAACCCTAACTACCGACCCTTTCGGCAACACCTGCGAAGCAGAATATGTCTCACCCGAGGTAGAGGCAGGGTGGTTGCAAGACTCAAGTGTCTGCAACCTAAGCTGGGACACAGATCTGTGATTATATCGCTTATAGAGCACTTAGCATTGATCATTCATCAATATTCAATCCTTATTATACTTCACAAATAACATAGAGCATCGCAACATTCATTTAGATCTAAAGGATTTAAGTACTTAACAACAATGAAATAGATCAAATCCAGTAGACCAGCCTAGGCATCTTCATACATGTCATATCTACATTCACATACATCAAGAAGAATAAAGAATAAATATATCTATCTAAATATATCAAATCACTTAGCAAATAGTCACATCAATGCATTGGAACAAGGCACAAAGTGGACATCACGGGATTTACGTGGTTCACCCCCACCCTGGGGCTACGCCCACCAAATCTTATTCTCTAGTATCATCGGCCAAGCAGTTACAAACATAGAGCCACCAAACCCTACTATGCATAGGACAAAAGATCTACACATCTCGCTAGATCCTTCTTCCTTGCCTTACAACACAATTCCTTCTATATCTCCACACAGGGACTTACACTAAGCTCTGCAAGCCTATATAGTGCATAACACCTCGATCACATAGATTTTACTTGGCACATAGCCTATATCACATAGATACAATACTCTACTAGATGCCTAGATGTCTATTTATACATTTACAAAAGTGTTCCTAAGCGTGGGTGAACCCACGTGCCGACATCCCTTTCCCATTACATATTCCCAAAACCCAAAATGGGCCCAAAAGTGGGTCGAGATCTCGTGATATCTGTTTCTTCTAGCACTCCATCTTCGATAGGCTGGCGAAGTCCCAAAAACGGTCAAATATGACCAAGTGTTACCAAAACTTGGTCAAGGGCCAAAAGGCCCCCAACACTCGCTTGTGACTCGTCCCGAGTCACTCTGGTCTGAGAAATTATTCCTCTAACTTGGCTCGAGCTGCTTCGACCTGATGTAGTTCTACTACCTCTTACTCAGTGAACTCCTAGATGAGTGCGCCATTGATTGGCCCTTCTAGTCGTTGTTCTATTGTGATGACGACCTGTTCTAGCTTGGCTCCTTGGCTTTCAACTTCAGTGAACAGTTAGCATGCCTTTTCTTGCACTGGTTGAATTCATTGAGAGACTTCCATCACTTTGGTCTGGATCGTGTGGAGTCAAGGGCCAAAAGGCCCCCAACACTCGCTTGTGACTCGTCCCGAGTCACTCTGGTCTGAGAAATTATTCCTCTAACTTGGCTCGAGCTGCTTCGACCTGATGTAGTTCTACTACCTCTTACTCAGTGAACTCCTAGATGAGTGCGCCATTGATTGGCCCTTCTAGTCGTTGTTCTATTGTGATGACGACCTGTTCTAGCTTGGCTCCTTGGCTTTCAACTTCAGTGAACAGTTAGCATGCCTTTTCTTGCACTGGTTGAATTCATTGAGAGACTTCCATCACTTTGGTCTGGATCGTGTGGATATGTTGTTGGGTTGTGCATTGCTCTAGAACCCTCTTCATCCTTTCGATTAGTGACAAGGTCTTCAAATGCGCTTGTAACATATTTGCATGTTTCTTTTCTTCTTGGAGTTGCGACTCCAATTCCTTCAACTCAAGATTCTCCGTGAGGTTCTCATAAGTCTAAGAGATCCTAGAGATCAACTGCTTGCACTCCAAAGCAAGGGCTTTCATTCTACCAACTGCACTGCGAGCAATTTCCTCCCATAGGTCTCTGATTTCTTGAGGAGTCTCTGGCACAGTACGAAGTTCTAGGCCTGTGATGCGCTGCTAGATCACTTCTTCAAGTTGTACCACTTGCTTTGGAATTCATTCTTCAGCTCTCACTTCTATGATGGTCACAAAGAAAAGTGCTCTGTTAACCAGTTCCTTTTTTTCTAGCTGCTCCACGATCAACTTCTCCTTGTTTTGCTATAGATATTCTTTCTCTTTGTCCCACTGTACTTGAAGAGCAAGTTTTTCTCATTCGGTAGCACTGCGCTGCTCAAAAAGTACTCCTTGTACTTGTGTCAAAGCCTGGGTGGATTGCATTGTGTCTTCTTGAGCTCATCGAAGGTAAGCTTCGACCATATCAAAAATCTGGTGAAGTTGAGCTGGCTCATCTCCCAGATCTACTTTTCTTGCTATCAGAGGTGCAGTGGAGACTGCGCGGCTAGACTGGAGTACCTATTGCACTCCTTGGAGTTCAAT
Source organism: Picea glauca (assembly GCA_000966675.3). Classification (NCBI taxonomy): domain Eukaryota; kingdom Viridiplantae; phylum Streptophyta; class Pinopsida; order Pinales; family Pinaceae; genus Picea; species Picea glauca. The sequence goes on from JZKD02S1705815.1 coordinate 4,225, forward strand.
CTCAATACAATTATACATCTTCTCCTACTTCATCTCCTGCTTCTCTAATATCTCATGTGAAGCATCGTTCACAACTGCAATGATGAAATTAAAATCATCCAATGTGAGGGTAGTCCACATCTTGGTTATAGGGGTTCTAGGTTTCTTCTAGGAGGAAGATTTTGGAGGCAAATCCTTCCTTTTCTTCGACGAGTCATCTTCGTTCCTAGGCGGTGGTACTTTGCCTTTTTGTTGTTCAATTTCTGTGCCTTCTATCTCTTCACCATCACCCCCTTCGTCTGGTGAAATGTATGTAGTCCTCACAGATGTGTTGTCTATATCTTGAACTTCTACAGGCTTCTTCATCTTACTAGATCCGAGTGTATCCTGTGCAACTTCCGGGCTGTCTACATCGGACAACTCCGCAGGGTTGGCTAGAATGAGAAGGTCTACCGACCAGTCCTTGGTGATCTCTTCGATGTCTTCCTTGGTCAACTTGTAATATGACTACAAGTGTTTCTTGTGCTCATCAACCTGAGTTGTTATATAAATAAAGTGGTGGTCCATGCTGAACTTCATTAAGGGACAAAAACTATGGAGGGTATTCGGGGTCATCTGAGGCTCAGACTGGATGAATTGCTTCAACTGGTTGTAGTAAGTATGGAAGATGATGTTGGATTGCAACTTCTTGTTCATGTCGCTGAAGTACCATAGCGTACGAAAATTCATGGCCAACGGTTCGAAGGGTTTGATATCTGGGAAAGTGGCGCCTTCTGGTAGCTCCCAGGCGATGAAAGCAATCAATATGAGAAGCCAGCTAAAGTGGAACTCATACCCTTGGTCTTGTGCTTCCCTGCAGTCTAGTTCCAACTGGTTTACAAGGTACTGTGCCCAATTCATTTGAAGTCCTTTTGCACACTTCCCTGCGAGATCAACTATGAATCCAATTACTTGGGTGGGTCAGTTCTCGTGAACTAGCTTGCCTACGATCAACTGACATGCGAGGCACACTGTGTCATTTTGGATAGAGGCTACCTTTTCACCTCACATTCCCTTCTCGACATCGCCATAAGTTTATTTGATTCTCTGCGCTAATGCTTGGTCTGAGGTATTTCCAGGGTAAAATTCTTGTGGATCAGGGCCCTGCATGCTCATCCCTGTGATATGATTGATCAAGTTCAGATCCACAGTGATGTGGTTGTTCAACCATAAGTATCCTCCATGGTAGAAGGACAGTAGTAACTTTACACATGCATTCACCTCTTGATGTTGGCCGAAATGTGAGATCTTCATCACATTAAGCAGTGTGGACTGCGCAAGGTTCTGGGTCCATGGTTGTGGGATAATATTCGAATTTTTTCCTTTGGTTCTAGTGAAATACTTGTGTGGGGAGAGCATGTTGTAAGCCTTCCAGTCGCCAAGTTTGAAGTCACTAAACTTCAAGGCTGCGAGCTTATCCTGGTCATCTCGAACTACGTGTATCCATTTCGGGAGGTACGTCATGACCAAATCATAGTCAAAATCTCTGGGCACACTATCTCGGTTTATGGAGCCACTTAGAGGGGGTAGGTAGGAAGGTAGAATGCTCAGAATCAGCTTGGCATTCATGATATCGTCTCTGTGTTTAGTACGCTTCTCATAGGCTTTTCAGGATGGTTTGGCTCGAGTAGTGGATGGAGAGGCTTCTAGTCCTCTCATCGATGATGCTTGAACACCTATGGATACTCCTCTTTCCGAAATGAATCTCTCAGTCATTAAATCAAGAAGAATTTCTGTTAAGGATTCTTCGACTGTGATGATCTTGTCAGACATACATGCTTGGGATAAATTATCAGGGTCACAATGATCTTAAACACTGCACATGAATGAAAAACAAGGGCATGATTATCACTGTATACACTTGCTATTCTGTGGGATTCAAATTATCAGTTGGAAAAAGTGTTCTTCGGGCATGGCACGACAAGATATATAGGCGATCTTGGAAATGGTTTTATTTGCAATGGGTATGAGCCTCATTAATTCTTGTTCTGTCCATTATGGTGCAGCCCAACGGTCTGGTGATGGGCCATCAATGCATTCTGACCCATTCGGAGCAACAGTTGAACGGATATATTAGCCTCCAACGGCTATATTGCTTCACCTCGGCGAAGTGGCCTATGTCGTTGGTTTGATATCTCGACAAAGTTCAAATTATGCAAGTTTTCCTTCTGTGAGGCTCCCTCCGAAATCTTATGTAGCCTGTCGATCTTACCTCTCTTTTTACTTAGCTTCCTAGCCTTCTTTCCAGTGAGCTTTGTCTCGGTGATTCTCTTCCCATTATGATTCTTATTTTCCTTGGACATAGTCACTTCGTGTTGTTGAGATTCTCTCCTAAGACTTAGGGGTAATACTTCTTTTGTATCTGAGACAGATACTTCAATCTTCTGTGAGTCCTCTAATTCTCTTGCATCTTTGACATCTGGGCTTCTAGTGTCAAATAAATTCGATTTTCTCTCCTGTTCTTCAATCAACTACACGATCCTTCTGGTCATGAAATCTTTTAACTCTTGTCTCTGTTGTTCTAAAACCTCTTCTTCTTCATTATTTCTGACTTGATCTCTTTCAATCCAAGGTTTTCCAAGTAACATAGTAAACGGGGCATTGTCCTCACTAAATTTAATAATCTCAAAGTCTTCCTTTGTCAAATTTCCATTGATTGTCGTAGGTATCTGAGCGAGCTTACCACATAACATCATCAATTTTCCTTTGAATAGTCCTATTCATACTGATGAAGGGATCATAATAGGCTTCCCTATAGCTTCCCAAGTTCTTTCTGGCATATTGTTCACTTGTGTCTCTTCATCAAGGATAGAGTCAATATCAAAGTCGCCTATTCTTGCTTCAATTCATTCTTTTTCTTTAAATATCTTTGATAGCCTAACATGTCAGTGATCATTCAATGTGTCTTTCATTTGTAGCAATACCTTCTCTGATTCCTTCTAGGGTTCTACTATTTCTGGATCTGCCTTAGGGTTTTCTTCATTCAGATTCATTCTTTCAAGCTTAGCAATCATTTAGGGCAATCCAATACTTCATGGTCCAAAGATTTGCAACAGAGACAACTAGGTATTCCACCAAGGCATTCCTTAGCTAGATGGCATGGTTTTCTACAACTCTAACATAGGGTTAATCCTCTCTTTCTTTTAAATGATCCCCAACCTCTTCTGTATTGCACACTAGGATCGTGGTAGCTAACCTGCAAAAAATTCTTTCTAGGATCCTGCATCCATTTGTTAGTTCAAATATTCTTTCTATGCATAGGTATAACATATCTATCATTATGCTTATCATATTTATTCATATCAAACTTTCTTTCATCTATTAATGCCCTAGTTTTCAAGATAGGACATAATCTATCAAACATACCTAGATCCATGTTTTTAGAAAAAACAATTTCCACTTATCTTACTTCTACAGAGTACAAAACTTCCAGATCTAAAAACTTTTAACTATTCTTACCTTTATTAGAGCACTGAGCTTACAGATATTACATTTTTTCTACAGATTTGACCTCTTTTCTTTAGAAACTTCCACTTTTACCTTTATTAGAGCACAAAGCATTCAGATCTTGCTTCTTTTCTTCAGATCTGTCCTTCCTTTCTTGGTACAAAGCTTCATGGGTCGAGTAAAAAGATGTGTACTAGGGAAACAGATCTACACACAGAGCTTCCATAGTTTTAGGACGAATATTTACACAAAGCTTCTTCTCCCTTAGTTCCTAGAAATCACAGTTTCAGGTCCTAGCAACAAAACCATTTGTGGGCATAGGGGCAGACCCAGGGTTCAATGCTACAAGATCACACCAAAAAACCCCTAAATACCGGCCCTTTCGGGAACACCTGTGAAGTAGATGAAGTCTCACCCGAGGTAGAGGTAGGGGTGGTTGCATGACTCAAGTATCTGCAACCTAAGCTGGGACACAGATATGTGATTATATTGCTTACAGAGCACTTAACATTGATCATTCATCAATATTCAACCCTTATTATACTTCGCAAATAACACAGACCATCACAACATTCATTCAGATCTTAATGATTTCAGTACTTAACAACAGTGAAACAAATCAGATCCAAAAGACCAGCCTAGGCATCTTCATACATGTCAGATCTACATTCACATACATCTAAGAAGCACAAAGCATAAATATGTCAAAGCGCTTAGCAAATAGACACATCAATGCATTAGAAAAAGGCACAAAGTGGACAACACAGGATTTACGTGGTTCACCCCCACCATGGGGCTGTGTCCACCAACTCTTCTTCTCTAGTATAATCGGCCAAGTGGTTACAAGCACAAATGATCAGAATCTGGACCAGGGGATAAAAAATAGCTCAATTTTCAAAGTGCTCGGAATGTGACGAAAATGGTGTCATTTCGTCAGTCTCGTTTTCCTGATTCCGGCGGTATATTTACTTTCGCAAACAGAGTCTGTATGGAGAAGATATCGCGATCTGTTCGCCGAGCCAAACATGAAAAAAAAAAATTAGATGTTGACTGGGTAGGCTGTACAACTGACGTGGCATGATGGTACGATGATGTGCCACCTGCTGACATGGCAGGTGACATGGCAGATTTTGGTTGGTTGTCTATGGGTGAATATTATGGTGACACGTGGCATATTTAGGCAAATGGAAAGGTGCCACGTGGCCCAATGAAGGGCTGCCACATGGCACCCATTTATTGGCTTTGGGTTTATTGATGTGTTGTTTAAAAATTTTATGGGTCCGTGGGGTTTGAACCTCGGACCTCCCCACAAGTCAAACAATTTAACAAAGTCTGCGTTGCCAGCACACCAAACGATTGTCACTTGTTAACTATACGAATTTCAATTTATTTGAATTCATTGTATTGGTGGTCGGCGCGGGGGTTCGGGCTGGGGCTTAGCCCCAGCCCCCAGTCACGCTCTCATTTCATATGACTCTATTTTTCGTTAAAGGTGTGCGCGCTGGATTTGTTTTGGGTTATGTAACCCACGGTCGTGTTATATGCGCATACAACCAGACCCTATGTGAAATGGAGCGGGAGTGTTTTAAAATATGGCCCATGGTCACGTGTTTATGCATATGACCATTGTTTATAGCGTGCGGGAGTTGAATTTCAATTGGAACCAGCCCATGGTTGTATTGGTATGTATATGACCGTGCCAGTTGGTAAACAACGCGCGCGGGGGGTGCTCCAAATGTAGCCCGCGGTTATTACATCAACCATGTGAACGAATAACATACAAACGGATTGTTTACGCATGGATTTGTTTTGGGTTGATTTTTAAACCACGCGCCTAGCCACTTGGCATGCCTAGATCTAACCTAGCAACGATTAGCTCTTTATGCGCGGGGAACGTGGCCACATGGCCCCATGCGCCCAACACCTCCATCCTTGGGGGCTTTGATTTCGTTAACCGTTCGACATTTTGGTGCGTTTTGTGGAGAGGCACGCGTGTGATGAGTTTAGGCACAGAAAACGCCCAGAGCTAGGTTCATTCACACACAGGTGCGAAATGGAGAAGCAGTAACAGAGCTTGAAGGAGGAAAAATGGCAGGAGGCCTAACTTTTGGAGTTTTTGGCCAAATGAGGTGCCAAAAAATCCAAGCTAGGGGTTTTTGGACGTTTTGAGTCCATTGGCACTGCTTTCATAGGCATTTGAAGACTTATTTTGTAGGTTTTTAACCATTGAAGTTTGAGGAAGCTCCAGGAAGCTTGAAGCCCTCATTGTTTGAGGCATTGCTCAGATGAGCACATATCTATTTTATGAGACTGAATAGTCATTTTTGACTAATTATTGTGCTCTAAACACATTGGGATAGGTTTTAGATCCATTGGAGGACTTTTATAGGTGTTTTTTCCACATTGAAGCTCAGAGAAGCTTGGAGGCCACATGTAGAAGAGGTCATTACTGGATGAGACAAGATCCATTTTCAGAGGTCTAATAGTCAATTTTGGGGGTTTTGTGTATTCTGAACCCAATGGTACAGTCTGTAAAGCCATTGGAGTTGAGAAGCATATTGTAAAAGAACATCTGACAAACTAATCCCAAAGAGCCAAGTCCATTGAAGGAGGCTCAAGGAGATGTAGCCCAGAGAGGGGTGAACTCCTTTATCACCTTGTTATTGTTGTGAGTTTGTTGTG
>JZKD02S1705815.1:53543-75767 GCA_000966675.3 Picea glauca
AATACCAGTATATATTAAAGAATGATGCATAAGATGTTATTTAGGGACCAAAAGGGAAGTCTGTGGTAACCTCCATGTGGATCTATAAGATCAACCATGTAGCTGATGGAAGTGTCGAGAAATACAAAAAGAGATCTATAGACACAGGTGTCTCACAAAAAAAGGGAGTTGTCTATGATGAGACACTTAATCCAGTAAAACCAATACACTTCCATCTGTACTACCATCCATGAGTTGGAAACTATATCAGATATACATATTCTTGATGAATTTGGATTTCAGCAAGAGTGTTGTTGATCCAAAACCTATATTATTACAGTGTTGGTGATGAGAGCCTGATTTTGATGACTTATTCAGAAGGCCTTGTTTTTTAATATAAGTAATCCTTGACTTATGAATTTGAGATGAAGAATATGAGTATGATGCACTGCTTCTTGGGACAAGAATTATGATAGAGGACCGATGCTATTTTCCCGAGTCAAGGAAAATATACAATGAAAATATTAGAGAAGTTTAGTATGAAAGAATGAAAAATCCACCATGATGGATTTAAAGAAAAATATTGATGATGATTCAGACGAGACTGATCCATAGTTGATTGGATCACTAATGTATTTGGTTAACACCAGACTTGATTCATGCCATGAAGTGAATGTGCTTAGTCATTTCATTAGTCAACTGAGACAGACTCACTAGACAACAACAAAACATGTATTGAGATATATACAATGCACAATTGGATATGGCTTGAGATATTCCTCCAGTGAGAACTTGATTTTGCAGGATAAGCCGATTCAAATTGAGCAGAAAGTACAGTGGACCGAAAGAGCACATTCGATTGTTGATCTACCATGAAGGTTGTCATGGTTTCCTGATGCAGCAGGAAACTAAACTCTGTGGTCTTGAATACCAAAGAGGCATAGTATATAACATCGAGTGTGCGAAGCAATGTGGCTTCACAAGATTTTGACAGATTTACTTGACCGTGATATGGATCCTATGATGATAACCAAGATTCGTTTGTAAACATCCTTGATAACCTAGTGTTTCCTGATGTATCTAAACACGATAAGATGAAATATCCTTATATCAGAGATATGATGTAGAGGAAAATCGTACACATGCAGTACCTTCCTACACATGAGAAGATTGCAGACATCTTCACCAAACTAACTTGGTGAAGAAAGCCTCCCTAGTAGAGAGGGAGTGTTGATGACTCTAGCCAAGAAAAAATTCAAAGTACATCTTTGTGAGACTTGGCATGATGAAGAATGCCTCCCTAGCTGAGAGGGAGTGTTGATGATTGCAACTATCTGAGACATTATTCAGCTTACAAACCTATGAGATGTGGATCATTGCAACTATGTGAAACTTTCTCTAGCTTACAAACTTGAGAGAAATACCCTAAGAAGGGTACATGGTTCCTATCTGAGACAGAGCTGGAATGTAGACATGACCTCCTCCATTCAGAGAGTTGAGAAGAACTCTAGATGATTATCCTGTGGGAAAGGCAATCTGTTGAGTTGGACGTGCCAATGGTTAAGCACAAGGTGAACGTGTGAAATCAAAAAGTGTTGGGTGCGTCATCATGAGAACATAAATGAATATGATGTATTAACCTCCTCCGAGCAACAAAGTTGACAAGAAAATCCAGATGACTCTCCTTTGTTATGTAGTGGGAAATAAGATCTGTTGAGTGGACGTGCATGTGGACGAGCATAGGTGAATGTGTGAAGAACCGATACTTCTATGTAATGCAGTGAGCCAGAGATATTGACATCCCTATGGATGTGCCCCTAGTGGATGAGCACTAGTGGGTGTATCAGATCCCTTGTTATATTTTTCAAGAGTTAGACCTACTTGTAACCCTAATTGTAATGTAAAGGGTATAGGTCAGCCCCATCTTAATGTAACTGGTAATTAATGTAAAAGATAATTAATCTGGTTAATATTAATTATATTATAAGCTAGTGAGGTCGACCATGTTGTGCCAATAGACACTTATGTTGACAGGTTCAATTTAGTATAAGTAAAGGTAAATTCCTCATTGAGGAATCATATCTTTCACATGAGTTTGGAAATTTCAGCAAGTACATCTTCTTGGGAAAAGTGCACACCTCTCTTGGGTGCTAATCTTTTAGGTTTTTAGCACCCTCTTGTGTGCTAGGTCTTATTGGTGGTGAAGGTCTTTCTCTTGAAGAATATAACAAAGGATTTGGTTGGGTTTTCTTCCCTTATTGAGAAGGGTTTCCCAGGATACTTCTTGTGTTCTTGTGTATGGTGTTTCTTCTTGTGATCTTATTTGCTGCAACATTATTGTGTATGGTTAAGACGAATGTTAAAAATGGAATGAACTACATGCTTAACCTAGATCATTGAAAAATAAAAAAATTTGAAGGCCTAAATGAAGTTTTTTTGGGATATATCACCTCAATGATGGCCAAAGTCTTTGATTGAACCCCCAAAATAAATCTCCTTTACGATACATTTCCAACGAGCTATCATGCGCCCAAAACGAATATTGTATGCCAAAGTTATGCCCTCAGGAAGTTGATACACCAAACTACCCAAAATGACGTCCACTTGGCTTTTCATCTTCTGGGGTTAGGGTTTTGGATTTTATTTATGTTAAAAATGCCTTTAGAGCCTCATTGTAATCATCTTCTTGTGAATGTGAGTAGTCATCACATCTCTTCTCAGAGATAAGCTGCCACCATTCTAGCGAGTCTTTCACTCTGTATTTCTACAGTTTTGTAAATTTCACTCATTAATATAAATTGTGTATTACTGTATCTCTGTGTTTATGGTTACATATCTCATATATTTATGTTATATTATTAGATATCTGAGATATCTATGTACATTTCTTTATTAAATCTTCATTCTCATTTCGTGCCGAAAATAATCCGGATCATGGTAATGTGATAAATATAACCTTGTGAAGGCTTATATTCCCCAAATTCATTAAAATAAATATAATAAAAATGGATATGGAAGTGAAAGTGAAAGGGAAAATCCTAAATTGGACTTGATGAATATTGTTCCTACGAAATATATTCATTTATTTTTCATGTGTCACCACCTTTCCTTATATTTTAATGCTGGAAAATTTCCTTTATAGAGACATCCAAATTACCATTGTTGTCACATATATATTTTATAGTATATATTCCCCACCTATTCCAACTAGCTCAAAACAGTATTCTGGCAATTTACTATTTTTAGCAGTTTTTCGGTTCCTAAACTTTTGGGGCCATTTTGAGGGCCTAAATGATTTTTTTTCAGGATAGATCACTTCAATGATAGACAAAGGCTTTGATTGAGCCCCCAAAATCAATCTCCTCAACGATACCTTTCCAACGAGCTATCGTGCACCCCAAACGAATATCATATGCCAAAGTTACGCCCCTGGGAAGTTGATACACCAAACTACCCAAAACGGAGTCCACAAAACTGTTGGTTTTTCATCTTCCAAGCTTAGGTTTTGGATTTTCTTTATGTTAAAAAATAATTTAGAGCCTTATTGTAATCATCTTCTTGTGAATGTGAGTAGTCATCACATCCCTTCTCAAAGATAATCTTCCACCATTCTAGTGAGTCTTTCACTCTGTATTTCTACAGTTTTGTACATTTCGTTCATTAATAGAAATTGTGTATTACTGTATCTCTGTGTTTATGGTTGCATCTATGATATATTTTTGTTATATTATTGGATATATGATATATCTATGTACATTTATTTATTATATATTCGTTCTCATTTTGTGCCGAAAATAATCCGAATCATGGTAATGTGATAAATATAACCTCATGAAGGCTTCTATTCCCAAAATTCATTAAAATAAATATAAACAAAATGGATAGGGTAGTGAAAGGAAAAATCCTAAATTGGACTTAATGAATATTTTTCCTATGTCACCACCTTTCCTTGTATTTGCATGCTGGCAAATTTCCTCTATAAAGACATCCAAATTACCATTGTTGTCACATCTAGATTGTATAGTAGAGATGCTTGTTAGACAATATTTGGATGGTTGTTGCTTTTAATTATGTGATTATGTGGCAACCTCGACTTTGGATAAGGAATTTCCAAGTCTTGCAGATAGACTTGGGTAACAAATACATGCCAAAAAAATATTATTATTTCACTATGGCACAAAGCACATTCTATCATTCTAACACTCGTCAGAGATTAGGTGACAAGTTGCAAGGGAGGCATGCCTTAATCAACATGGGTATGTGGATAATTCCTCTCGTTTAAACTTAATTATGCCATTAACTTGGGTATGCAATTAACCTATCAAGGTATGCTATTAACTTGGTTTTTCAATTAGATCAACAAGTTTAACAATGGGAATTAGAACTACTCAAAGGGATGTGAGCTCAACCCCCACCTACACCTTTATCAACCCACCTCTCTACACTTTTATCAACCCACCTCTCTACAGTTTGTTTTCTACTCTTACATAGTAGATCATTTTTTATTTTAGATTTTATCATATAAGATAACAAAATAACTTTTGAGAATGTCTAAACCAGTTTCTCAGGTTAAGAAATTTTGCAAGAGTATCGAATCATAGTCTCATGTTAAGAAATTTTGCAAGAGTATCAAATCATAGGAATTATGGGAGGCAAACATATGCTTTTTAATGAGAGAGCAAACATGTCAATGTATGTATTAAAAAAAATTGACTATACATCTTAATGAGAGAGCAGACATGTTAATGGATGTATTAAAAAAATTGAATATATGGTGATTACCTTTCCACCTCAATAAATTCCAAATGCCCTGCATTTTGGGGACTAATTTAAAATGGTGTGTGAATTGATAGGTCATGGTGTGTGAATTAAAAAAATTGACTACGTGGTGATTACCTTTCCACCTCAATAAATTCCAAATGCCCTGCATTTTGGGGACTAATTTAAAATGGCGTGTGAATTGACAGGTCATGCTGATGGTTACCTTTTTACCTTAATAAATTTCAAATGCTGTGTTATAAAATTTTAAGTAAATAGTGGGTATCTTTTCACCTCAATAAATTGCAAATGCTATGTATTTTGTATACTTCTTTAAAAGTTATATGATAGTGTGCCCAATACATGTACCAAATAGGAATATATATATATATATATTCATTCTAGGTATATGCTTTCATTTTCTATTACAAAACTTGCATGTATATATTTTTAAGTATCTAATTTTTCTATTATTAGGTGTGAAGAAATATATAATGGGTATATTTTTTAATTAACAAATAAGGTATGATAGTTTTGTTACATTTTTTGTTTACGAGTCAGTGATCATGTTCCCAAAGCTGTAAAAGAAAAATATATTTACCAGTGAGTAATCATGTAGGGTCCTAAATTAACTCTCTTTCTTAAATACTTTATTAATGTATGAGGTTACCTTCCCTAAACAATGCCCACTAAATAGTTAGTTAATAGTCATTCATTTTTAAAAGGGTAATCTTTATTAATAAGGCCTAAATTAGTTACTAGGTCCTCATTACAAGTAAGCCTATAGGAAGTTAAGATTATCTTTGGATTGCTATATATTGAGTAGAAGGTTATGTAATGGTTTGCCAAGAATTGTTATCGTATTTGGAGCATTTCTCTTGGAGGTTGTCCCTTAAAGAGGCAAGTGAACACAACTCTCTAGTTTTTATTATCGAAGAGATCTGTCTTAGGGTTTATCTCTCTTTTCTCTTGTTTTCTTGGGTTTTTCACTAAATTTTATGTGATTACTCTAGAGTTTTGGGGTTAAGTAAACTACAAGTGGTATCAAAGCTCTTTCTTTGGCATGAAGTGGGAGAATTTTAGGGCACAAAGTGGGAATTTTTTTCTTTCTTTTGATGGTTTTTGATGGAAAAAATATGATGGAATAATTCAAGTTAATTTATGAAACTTTCTATGAAGAATTTGGAGAATCCATCTTGAAAACTAAATTCCTCTCGAAAAAATACCCAATTTCAAAAAAAAAAATCATCCAAATGGAATCTGAGAAGTGGAGATGTCATTGATTTAAATCAACCTTTTTTATGGTTTTTTCTAGGAATGCCACAAAGTTCATAGATTAGATATATTTTGATAAAGTGCACAAATTTTAGTCAAAACAGTTCCAATAGATCCAAAGAAGCTGTGGAATTTCATAATAGTCAATCTAAGAAATATAGATAAATTAATAGGTTGTCTTTTTGCTATAATATGTCGAGAACAACACTCGGGGAGACCACTCTCTAGTACTTAGGTAGTCAAGTAGTACATCTAAGGGAAAAATTGAGCCTCCTTAGTTAGTTCCCTGAGATATTAGGTCAAGTACTACTATTGGACCTCACACATATAGTAGAGAGTTTAGATTTTTGGCCTTAATCCCTACCTTGCACAAGTTATTTTCTGGTGATTTTAAGAGATTTTTCTTGGGTTAGCAAGATAATAAGTTTTTAATTTCTTTTAGAGATGTGTTTCGATATATTTAAATAACACAGTGATATATAGTTCATTGGGTAAAACTAAGGTAGTGGAAGAATACACACAGGAAATACAAGTGGAATCGCATTATCGAAAACCCTTGTAACCCCTATTGGTACCCCTTAGAGTAATGTCTCATCAAACAATACTGATGTATGGAATCTCACTTCCACGCATGCTTTGGTACATAGAAAGTCCCCTAGGTATACCTGAAACCATATTTAGATAAGTTAATAGGTCGTCTTATTTCTATAATACGCCACGAACAACACTAGGGGAGACCACTCTCTAGTACTTAAGAAGTCAAGTATTACATCTAAGGGAACAATTGAGCCTCCTTAGTTAGTTCCCTGGTATATTAGGTCAAGTGCTACTATTGGACCTCACACATATAGCAGAGAGATACAATACCTAACACTCCCTTCTCCTCAATACCTAGTAACATTTTCCAGTGAGCTCACCCATGAAGGATAATACCTATAAACCACCTCATACTTCCCCATACAAGATGACTGCCCACTCTACTATAGGCAAGTTGGAATTTGTGGAATTTCAACTTAAGAAGTGCGAGGAGAACATAAATGGGTTGGATGAGAAGTGGGATAATAATTTGGATGATAACTTGGATAAAACGTTGGATGAGAAGTTAGGTAGCTTGCAAGAAATATTGACTGTGAAGTTGGTGCATGGGATAGCTATAGGCATACCAAAACAAGAACATTGCACTGCACAACACATTGAGCCACACAAAGAAGAAACTTCTAATTCATGAATATTTAGTGACTCACAACCCTTTTTAAGTTTATGCAAGAGTAGATCAATGGATAATAACATATGGCACAATTCTCCTAAGGTGAACCTGAACAAGTTTGATGGTTCTGACCCACCAAGATGGGCCACCCAAATGCAACATTACTTCTCCCTCTAGGGTAATACAAATGACACGATGGTGGGAATTGCATAAAAAATCCTATCAAGGTTACATCACTTTAATTCTGTTTGTTAAAGTTATCCATGAATGTTTTGAGAGAGATACTCACTATTTCGGGTGGCTTACCAAGTTACACCAAATAGGATCATTCACCAACTTTATTGCATCCTTTGAGTAATTGCCCATTTTTACATAGAACTTAACAGATTATTTCTATAAAGAATGTTTCATTAGTGGCCTCACAAAGGAGGATATTCAAGCACAAGTATGATTGCAACATCCTACTACATGGTTGGAAGCAACTTAGAGGACCCTAGAAGCATAAACAATGATCAATGCAAAAATAAACAAACTAGCCTTCATTCCCTGCACTCATCCTTTCTAAGCTAATTCCCCAATGGCATAAATCCTACTCATCCCTTGAAAGTACAAAGGTTGTCTCCAGTGGAAACGAAAGAAATGAAAAGATGTGGACTTCTATAATTGTGATGAAAAATATGCTCCAGGTCATCGGTGTAAAGAATAGAAATTGTTTCAAAATGATATGGCCACTCAAGCCCTCACTAAAGACACAACTGTTGGAGATACATTGGAAATACATATTGAAGACACCAACATTCATACTTGGGAGGATATTGAACCTCCTTTTCCTCATGAAGAACTCCTAATCTCTCTGCATGCATTATTAGGCATTTCAACTCCACAAACCTTGAAACTCATAGGAAACATCAAGCACAGGAAATTTGTAGTCCTAGTTGATATTGGAAATACTCACAATTTCATTCACAAGAGAGTGGAATAAGAAACCTTTTGTTTTGTACACCTGGTGAAAAAATTTCAAATCATGATCCATAATGGAAGTATGATGAAATGTGGGGGTGGATGTGAAAATGTCAAACTCCAGATGGAAGACTATCATCTCAAAACACATATATTTTCAATTGATATGGGTGGTTGTGATATAGTATTGGGGTTAGAATGGATACACATGTTGGGACAAAAACCATGGATTTCAAAGAAATCTATATGAGTTTCACTAAGAGGTTCATGTACACACCCTTTGAGGGATTCGGGCAGGCTCTCCTGAAATAGTTATCTCTCATTGTATGGAAGAAGTTACTAGTGTTGGAGAGATGGTTGGAGCGGTTGTACCTGCTCCAAATAATCATTTGTTAGGTGCATTTATCCTTTATTACATATATTAATATATCATTTACTTGTATTTACTCACTTTATTATATATACTCATACATTCTTATGTTAATGTCTAATGTATGATGACAATTACAAGGGCCTAAGAGGTCTCCAAACATCTCTCCCACACTCAAATCTTTGCTCATCCCAAGCATGTGTGCAACAACATCCTAGGTCTCTACTTCTGTAAAAGTATCCTTATTATTCATCAACCATATATATCACTTTTCATAAGTAAATTAGCCACAACAACTGCTAGCTATATAGGAGGATACACATATACAAGGTTTACTATGACTAGTTTCCAATGGATTTGAATGACTACATGTTGGATCGCTTATGTGAAGCCTTCCTAACACTGGGGGTTAATGATCCATGTTCCATCTAGATTTGACCAACAAAACCCCAAGGTGTTAGCATATCAATCTTTAGTTGAGGACCGAAGAAGGTCTCACCCAAGATGCCATGAGAATCACATAGACCATCTAGTCTTATGTCGAATATGAAGAGATAGATAAGAAAATGAAGCTACTCAAGTTGTCATACATTCATTTAATCATAATCCATTAACATAATAACAACATAAACAACTAACCCAATCATCCATTTCACTCAGAAAAGACATGTATCAGATGATAGAGAGAATTGCACCTTTATATTATCTCTATGAAACCATCATAATCCATACATCAACAGATCCATACTACCTAGGGAATCATGATCTATGATATGATTCATTCTACAACTCTAGAATTACAGTGTTCCATGCTCTCTTTGTTCAAACTCTACACACTATTCATCTGAATCCATTACAGACTCTATACAAGAATCATTCTAGACTCATACAAAACTGTTACAAAAACTCAGAGAAGGACTCATACAAAACTTGGAATACCTCGATGCAGACCTTATACACAATCTTCTCTTCTCATCTCTCCTCTGAACCCACTTCCTTTGCTCTATTTTCCTTCTCTATTTTTTTCTCCAACGCTCTGTCACTTTGTTCTCTGCTCCACTCACTCTAGTGATCACTAGTTCCACACACTTTTATTATCTGCATGCATCCCATGTAACCTATTTGGAGCACGAAAGTCCTAATGAACTTTCAATATCACCCATCATCTTCCCCACGATCTCTCGTGTTGTCTGGGCTCATTATTTAGGAATATTCTCAAATATTTTATTCTAACTCAACGTGCATGAAATATCTTTCTAATCTTCTGCGAGTAGTATAGAACTGTGATGGGTGTGCACACCTTATTCCATCTATCATGTAGTTTCTGATGTGTGTGTGTAAAACTGATGTGCACATAAGGTTGATATGTGTGTGTGTGCAAACTACCCAAAACTTTGGGTGCCAACAAGCCTTGAACACTATTATTTGGCTTGTCCTCAAACCAATATGATCTGAATCTTAGGGGGGATTATAGTCTAAGTTAAGATGTATAAGTCATAAATTCATATATTTATGTAAAAAGGAACTTCATAGATATGTAATTGAGAAATTCAAACCTAATCAAAGTTGACTTCATCAACAAGGCACCTTATAAAAAGGAAATATGAAGAGAGTGAAGGTAGGGAATGAGAGGTCCCAAAATTGGCCTCATTGCATGTAATGGTTCTTCTTAATGAAATCCTTCTTCTTCAATTCTCTCTATTTCTCGCATATTCATTTTTATTGCAAATTTATGCAACCTTTTTATAGCTTAAAAAATCTACATGCAACATCTGGAAGCATGGGTGACCTCATTTTATGCCTTTCTCAGCTTACCCACAACTGTATGGCCACCATAGGAGCACAATAATGGACATAATAAAGGGAAGTTGTCTTTTGAAAACTTTATACAGGAGCCACGACCTCTACAAAGTGTTTTAGAGGGTTTACTATAGATAATTTTAAAGGATTCTCTTTTGGCTCAAATGTGTTTTTTATGAAGTTTCATTTTGTTTCCCGGTTTGTGAGATATGATTGATTGAAGTACCAAATGTGTGTAAAATAGTACAGTCGCACATCCCTTGAATTTTAGGAAGCATTTTCTCACTCCATAGGCTTGTTGTCCCCCCAACAGTCCCCCTTGAATTTTTTCAAGGAGACCCCCTTGACCATTCAAAAATATTGCTTTCATGACAATCGACTCTATCTTACTTGATCCGAGAAGATGATTTTATGGATTATTTTGGTGTGATGGTTGGATTGTAATGTAATAACTTCACAAAATTGTATTGAATGGACCTTTGGTCTTTTGATAGTCCTTTTATCTTTTTCTGATTTTTTCTTATTTGAGTGGTTTTCTTTGAATTGTGTGAATATTTTTTGATTTAAATATTTCCACTGGACATTATTACGTTGAATATGATAACTATTGAAAGTGACTTTAACATTGGTTCTTCATTCTTATATCGATTATTTTCATTTTGAATTTCTTGATTTTCAAAACGAAAATTCAAATCAAGAGTATGAAGGATTATGTGATGCCTTTCAATGATTAGCAAATGGTTTCATAACATGTTTTTATTTCCAGGTCTTCTTTGTTGGTTAATGAATAAAAAATCTGGTTATCATCATGATTCAACAATGGAATCCAAGAATATATTTATTATTACTTTTATACACTTGTTCTTATTTTCCTAATACTATTTGATGATATTTCAAAAAGGAATGATCTCATTTGAGCATGAGCTAGAGAACTGAATTTCGATGAATAATCAAGACATGACTTTCTCTGGTCTTAGTCTTAATGGTCATAATCCTTATCATGACTTAAAACTATGAACAATGGTTAAATTTTCTTTATGTATTTGGACCTTTCATTTGAATTACATGACATTACMAAGGTCATTACTATAAAAGTTCTTGTTACTATCATGTCATGGTTTTCAAGTCATTATTATTATTACTTGGTCATTATGCAAATTTCTTTGCAATCAATTGTTAATCATGGTTCTTAATAACCACGTAATTCGAAAAACTAAATTAATTACATGTTACACTATGTTTAAGACATGCAACTAATAAAACAATTGAGAATTGCATTGTTTACCACCAATTAAAGGGAAAAGTGGCCAAGATGAGTGACATAGAAATTTTAATGGATAAGACAGTAATAAGAGGAGTTACCCATTTGTCGATAGAAAGATAATTTTCCTATAGAAAGAGAAAAGTGGCCCAAGAGTTGTCAAGTGATTTAACAATTCATTTTTGTGCATTTGTTTATAGTTTGTTTGTAAAATAAGCATATATATGAGTTTATTTTTATTTTTTGTATTGTTTTATTATATTAATAATTAAATATTTGATTTAAAACAACACATAATGGAACATTCCACAGTTATTCTCAAATATTTTTGTTATTATTAGGGTTTGATTTTTTTAGCATGAACAGACTTTTAAATTATTTGTTTGATTTTGTTTGCTATTATTAATAATTATTTTGATTGTTTTGCTTACAAGATCTCATACTCCATATCATGGAAGAGAGTTGGAATTGTTTTTTTTTGGAGAATAGTTGTTAAAGGATTGAAATGAGAAAACTAAAAAATAGCTTCACTTCTCACGAGGCGAAATCAAATCTTCATTTCTAGTAAAATGGTAACAAATTTATGGAAACTATCTAAAACCCATCTGCAGAATGGATCTATTTACCTTAATTGCGAGGATTTCCTCCAAAAACGACACGGTTTGGGAGATACGGATAGATATTTGACATGAAATTTTTCATATTTTGTGTTGTAGTCAGACTCCAATTTGGTTTTTGTTTGAATGACCCAGGGATATCAAAGATTGATGTTTAGCATTAAATTAATTAAATTAAATCAGTTTATGTAGTTTGGGCTTATAAAAAGAATATTAGAGCTCTTGAAGAGAAGAGGAGCACGCCATAGTGAATGGACTTGGGATTGTAATGGGAAGACAATGAACCTCATTTTGCTTTAGACTTTTGTTCTATGGGTAATTTTGGATTTTTTGTTTTAATATAATATCATTTGTTTTCATTTCTATGTTCATTTTCTTCCCGCGATAGCTTTGTAGAATGAAACCTTGGCTTTTGCCCACGTTTTATTAATTCATTGTTATGGTATTAATTTGTGTATCTCTTGTTCCAAGGATTAATATTTAAAAAATATGATTCGTTATCTCAACTTTATCAATTTTTTGTGTGATTGATAGATAAATGCATGTGTAAAATGTATTAGATTTTTCTTATGCAAATTACATGTGTTTAATTATTTATTTTTAATGAAATGTGTTTAGTTAATTGAAATAATACATTATTATTCTCCATAAATGATTGATCTCAAAGTTGCTTCCTTTCCTTATCTGTATTGAATCTACTCTATTTTGTTGAAATTTATTTCACCATAATTTTGTTGGACTTGAAGTGCAACATTGTCTGTCCGATAATTTATTTTACAGGTGAACAATCTAACGGATATTTGAAGGAGAGTATTCAACCATTAGATTGCAACTCTGCTCCTCATCGGGATAGTTTAGTCATTGTCTTTTGTCATATTTTGTTTGTATGGTTTGTTTGAATGTAAATTTTTAATTGTAACGGTTTAGTTTAAATGTGTTGATCATTTGAATAACTCCTGACATAAATTACATTCAAAATAATTTAGTTTAGTTCGATTGTTAGCTTAGCTTGAATATTATTGTTTCAATATGATTGAAGTTTGAATTATTTGTTTTCTTTATTATTTATAGATATTGTTTAGATTGTGTTTTCTTGGGATTAAGTTCCATTACATAC
Source organism: Picea glauca (assembly GCA_000966675.3). NCBI lineage: Eukaryota > Viridiplantae > Streptophyta > Pinopsida > Pinales > Pinaceae > Picea > Picea glauca. The sequence goes on from JZKD02S1705815.1 coordinate 66,888, forward strand.
TTTGAAATTCTCATTTTCACAGGGTTTCTAAAAAATCTTGTACCCATGTACAACTTGTAAATTTTGTGAATTTATAGGTTATCTAATCTAATAGATCATTGTAAATACTTGAAATCCAATAGTTAGTAGTTAGGATCTTAGACAAATTTCCATTTTTTTATTAGATAGATCCTTTCACCAACCAACGGAACCATTAAACCCATCAGACATAGTTACCTTAATCAGCTTAGGTTACACTAAAACAACCCCGGACCAGACTCTCCCTTCCAGTTAATGAGTGGTCGATACCGCCCATCAACAAGGATACAACAGAGAAAATACCTTATATCAATGAGAATATTTATTTGACACCTCAAATGTGTCTTCAACACAATTTCATTTCATCATCTGTATCAACAAATATGAACACAATTGCAACTAGAGGTTTGCCGCTAGAAAAATAGGTTCATTTTTTTTTTCATTTCAATTTTTATTTTTTGAATTGATTACTTCCTATTGTAATTTGTTTTAACTTGATACATTTTTATATGATCAAAATGATTAGAGATTAGTGAGTAAAAATGGGAAAAGTGAATAGACTTAACATCTTGCCCTCCTCTAGGAGAGGAAAGGATGTGTGTACTTCTTTATATTTTTANACAATAATTGTTGGATCATGTTGTCATTGATGCCAAAGGTTTGATTGATTGATGTCAAGTGATTAATTGATGTTAAGGGATTGATCGATGTCAAAGGATCGATTGATTGATAATTGATGTCAAATGTAATATGTATTGTCCTTGATGAGAATGGATTGATGTCAAGTGGAATCATAGTCATATGATGATACATAGATGAAGATGGATCAATGAGTTTTTAAATATACATGATGCAAAGATTAAGATGGATCGATGTGGTTTCTTTGATATATGATGCATAGTTGGTTTGAAGTAAAGATGAATCATTATTGTCTTATCATGGTTGATAAGGTGCACAAATGGATGAACTACAAAGTGGTCCCCTTATGGTGAAATCCCTCATGGGAAGACGCTTTACGGTTGAGTTATCCTAGAAGTATGGTTGAAGAACCCATGCTTGTTTGTGGAATAATGAGATGAAGATCAGTGAATTTGTTAGTGAAACTATCATAGATGGATAGTGCTTGTCATTCCATTTCCGGTGGTATGTGGAATATCACATAAATCCTCATGGTTTGAGAGTTATGGCCCTACGAAGATGAAGGACCCTCATATGTTGGCTTGAAGCCCCAAGAGGTCAAAGAAGTCAAAGTGCTTGAAAATAAGAAATTATTATTTAAATGGTAAAGTGAGGTTACAAAGTCAAGGATGAATATTTAAATGATAAATAAATGGAGAAATTTCTAATTATGGAAAGTGGTTAAACCTAAAATGAGGAAAATAGGTTAAGTGACCTAGAAATGGGTTAAGTAACCTAGAAATGGGTTAAGTGACCTAGAAGTGGGTTAAGTGACCTAAAAATGGGCTAAGTGACCTAGAATATGCTTCTAAGGAAGCTACTTGGAGAGTATAAATAAGAGGCAAGGGTCTCTTGTGAAAATGTATCTTGTGTGTATCTCCTGTGCATCTCTTGAGCATGTGTTGAAGATCTATTCTGAGAGAGAGGAGATCTAGAGGATTTCATGGACACATCAAAGTTTCTGCAAGTCTGAGATCATGACAGAAAAAGTCTCGGAAGTTTAGAAACCCTAGATTCTGAGGTATACGCGGGTTGTAGTGAGCCAGGGCGCGTACATGGGTTGTAGTGAGGAAAGATGCGCACAGTGGATGAAGTCATGAAGACTTGTGGTTGAGCTGATGACAGGCTCTTGAAGACTGAAGCAGGTTCCGGATTTGCATTCTATGGGTTCAGATCTGCCATAGAAATTATGGTATGGTTACATTGTTTTCTTGATGGATACTCTTGCTTGTTGTGTGGTGAATTCTTAAGGCATTCTCGGTATGGTTGTTATGATGTGGTTTATGTTGGCTGATAGAGTGAGCAACACTCTTATGATTTAGTACTGATATGATTGCTATAGTATGTTGATTTCTTATACATGATTGAGTAGCATTCATATTGTATGGTTGAGGAGCATGAGTAAGTTGTTGGAGATATTGGATGTGTTGTGAATGGTTATGGATCAGATTGGATAGTGAGAGACATAAGAGAATGTGACTGAAGGTTGCAGAAGATCGGAGTGTGTGATGAAAATAAAACCCTAATTGCTCAGAAGTGATACGCAGGCTGTAGTACAGACTGATCGCGTACATACGCGAGCTGTACTACTGGTAGGGTGCGTACATATGCGTGTTACACTATCGACAGGTCGCGTACCTATTGACAGATTAATATCTGTTGAGGATTGTAGCCTCATCTCAGTTGGTGCTGAGGGTGTAAGTTGAGTCTTGCATTATAGAGTTGGTGCTCTTGTACAGTTGTACTCTATTCAATTGTTGTTGATAACCCAAGGATTGTAGTCTGTAATAAAAAGATAATTGTACATATATCTTGTGTTCTTTGTGTTCCTTGTTGTGATGATTTTTTGATGATATATTGTTGATATATGTTGTTGATATGTGTTCACATTTAACTGGTCATAAATAACAACAATAAGTAATCAGTAAATGGTCCTTGCTAACTAATGAGTTTTGTGAAGGGGAAGTTTTGGGAAAAAGAGTCCTACACTGTTCACCCCCCTCTCAGTGTAGTCAGTGTGTCCAACAATAATATCTATTTCATTTAAAAGTATAATAATATTTAAATATATGTTTATAGGTAAAACATAAGAATGAAGTGCTCTGTAATTTAAACTCCTTATTACATAGTTTATTTATACATAATTAATGTCATCCTTTAGCTGGTGAGAACAAACCCTTAACTACCCAAAATGGAATGAAATAACTCTTTTTATATCATATTAATAAATTAATACAAAATATGAATGTTATGTCTTTATGAAATATAGAATTTGTAATGGAGAGTACGAGATTGGGTAATCTCATGAACATAGAGTGACCATGATAAGGCAATGTTTCCCTACTCCAATGTCTACTAGAAGATACACGCCTTGAACAATTGCATCGTTGAATTTGTCATATTCTTAATTGTAACTCCTTGGGAAGGTTTCTTACTTGTACATTGTAATCACAAAGACTTAGTATTTATATCTTGTTGTTCCCCAATATCCCACGGGAATATTTGAGGATGATATTCTCCTCAATGCAATGATTTTGAAGAGAGGAGGAATGATACTTCGTACTTGATGCTATGCATAGAATCCATATAGGGTCTCGATGCATGTGAGTTCATGCCTAAAATGATGGTTCAAAGAGAGAACACTCTAACATATCTCTCTAGTCAATTTCACCACTTTTCAAGTTTGTCATGTATATTTTTGAGAAAAGACTTTAGCTACATGCAAATATAAATTATTTCAACAATAACTATCAAGATTCCAGTATCTTATTGAATTAGAAGAATAACCCTTGAAGTAAAACATATTGAGATAGAATCAAAGGATAAAGGCTTTCTACCAATTATTTAGAAAAATGTTGACAAGATTTAAGAAGACGCCCATTAACCATGTGATGGAATGCCTATAAAAATGTCATGGCTTTCATTTGATATGGGCCAAGTAAATCTTTATGAAAACACCTTCTAAAAAAACTAAGCAATCCAGATTTCAAAGATTTTGTATTTATATCTTGTTGTTCCCCAAGATAATAAGATCCCAAGGGAATATTTGAGGATGATATTCTCCTAAATGTGATGATTTTGAAGGAAGGATGAATGGTAACATATGCTTCCTACTCAATGTTAGGCATAAAGTCCATTTGGGGTCGCCATACATGTGAGTTCAAGCCTAAAAAACGGTTCAAAGAAGCAACACTCTAGCATATCTCTTTAGTCATTTTCACCATTTTTCAAGGAAGTCCATGGATATGTTTGAGAAAAGACTTTGCCTCCATGTAAATGAAGATGATTTTGGTGATAACTACCAATATTCTTATATCTTATTGAACTAAAAAAATAACCTTTGAAGTAAAATTTATTGAGATGGAATAAAAGGTTGAAGGTTTATTGCCAATTATTTAAAAACAATGTCTACAAGACTTGAAAGAATGCCCAATAACCATGTGATGGAATGCCTATAAAACTGTCTTGGTTTTCATTTGAGATGGATCAAATAAATAGTTATGAAAACGCTCTCTAAAAACACTATTACCATGGAGATAAATAAAGAAATTACCATGGGGATAAATAAAGAAAGTAGACACTATTAACTATGAAAGCTAAGATCAAAATTTTAAAATAAAAATTCTACTTATCAAAAATAAAAATATATAATATAATGACCAAGATAGGTTGCTCTTATAAGTAAGTAGCTAGAAAATGGTTGTACCCTCAATGTAAGAATAGTCAACACTACCCGTGATACTCCATCTCCAAAAATAGAGTATAATTGATTTGCACGCTTTTTGAAGACTTTTTCAACAAAAACAGTGGTTGACATAAAATTTAAAATTTAAGTGATCCCTTTAAAGCAAAAGGGATGTTTATAGCWATTATCGTAACAACCAATCAAATCCGTATGTTTTTATATGCTACCTAAACCAATAGCTACCTAAACCAATATGCTATATGCTACCTAAACCAATCAAATCCGTATGTTTTTATATGTTTTTATATAGTTACCTAAACCAATATCATATACTATTGCGAGTTTATAAAATGAAGTGTCCACAACAAGAGATCGAACATTGAGTCCTCCTCTCAAGTAGAGGGAATGCATGCGTCTATTTCTTTGTTAACAACTTCTAGATGGAAGTGGATATGTGATAGGTAACAACTTCTTTCGAAGGAATAAGTTATTTAATGAAAAATAAACATTTCGAAGGAGTAAGTTCTTTAATGAAAAAGAAACATACTTTTAGTCTTCATCATGAACCTAGGACCGTGATGTGCAATTATATGCAGTCATATCTACCATGAATTTCATACTAAATTGGATGTGAGAAAATGAAGTGTTTTTTGGATTCAAATCCCTTCATACACAACTTAATTATATAATGATCATGAGGTATAAACTATATAATGATCACGAGGTATATGATAATAAGTTTTCAATTCTAGATGGTATGAACAAATCCTAAACTACCCAAGATGGAATTAAAAAAACTCTCTTTGTTTCATATTTAATATCATAAGTTTTCAATTTTAGATGGTGTGAACAAATCCTGAACTACCAAGGATGAAATAAAAACACTCTCTTTATATCATATTTAATAGATTAAGAAAAGTTATGAATGGATGCTTTTATTTAAATATAAAATGTGCAATGGAGTATATGAGATTAAGGTAATCTCATTAAGGTAGAGAGAACATGAGAAAACAAAATTGTCATACCCAACCTCAACCAAAAGATATCCACACGTGACATTGGCTATCAATAACCGAAATTCTCCTTTTATGTGCACAACACTTTCTCCAAACTATCGACCTAACCATCGGCCATTGACCCAACTCCCTGTCGAATGACGAAAACACTTCCTCAATTCGACCGACCTGACCGTCGGTCATCGACCATCTCTGTTGGAAGATGTGGCATGACATGTGGACACTAAAGTGGCATGAAAAATAATCACCCTATTCCCTCCATCAACCATTGGCGTCTTCTCTTGGATGATCCAAATAACTTGTTGAATTCGGTCGACGCCTGACCGTCGACCCATCGGTCATTTCTCTCGCATGTTTGAAAACACTTCACCGAGTCGGATGATGCCCAACCATCGATGATTTTCGTTGGTGATTGAAAATACTTCATTAGATTTGGTCGAAACTCGATCGTCAACCCATCGTCCATTGATGGTCAGAGATGTCTTCTTTCCAAACCAAACTCTTCACTATTTCGACCGACCCAACCATTGGTCATCGGCGGGTTCTCTTGGTGAACTTCAACACTTAATTTTTTTTCGGCATTTCTCTAATTGATCTGGACCATCGATCTCCAAATCGAAACGATAAAAGTCCTTGGTTAGTCGATCTTTTCCAAACTCTATGGGCGAAAATCAACCATCGATCCGATCCATTTCAAAAACTCCCAAAATGAATCATGGTCTTCAATTTGATCAACCTTTCAAAATGGTTGAAACATTACAATGTTTTTCAATTTATCATGACAAATCTCCACCGTCGATATCAAGATCAAAAGCGATCTCGATTGTTGATTCGCCAAGCTTCATACAACTCTACAACATCCAATAAAACTCAAACACAACCATTTCAAGTCAGATTCAGCTCTGCAACTCGCATATTTATGTCATTAAAATTCTCTTATCATATATGACTCCTTTAAACTTGAATTTACTCATGAATTTGGGGAATTTCACTCTAATTTTATCCATTTTTCCACAAACTTGCACATATAGCAATTTGCAACAATGAATCACACCAATTCACTCTAGTTATTGGCCCATACCAGCCCGATGTTTGAACCTGAGGCTCGGATACCATAATTTAACATCCCCTAGCCCAATCGAGGGACATTAGGGTGAGGAATACTCATAAAAAGAAAATTTCTTCTAACTAATTTAATTCTTTTAAAACTAACTGATTTCTTGTAGCTATCAACTACGAATTTAAGCCAGATTTAATCGCTAATTGTTACCATTATTTAGATGCATATACATCATGCTAAAATGATCATAAAATGAAACAAGTAACTCAAACACAACAACATATAATCATTCTTATACACAGAGTTCATGCACAACAATTATACACATAAAAATAACACATCAACAAGAATAAACACTTATCATTTAATTATGTTGTGCAACCAGCTGCTTGGTATGGATGTTCCACCCAACCATAGACTAACTTCTCCAAATCTCAGAATCCAATCACCCCCGAGCTGAGGATAGTAATCCACAAAAGAGGGTGGTCTCTCATTGTCCACTCATAGCTCATAAAACTCACAAACCACTTATATTCGCCTACAACTATCCCTATTTTTCCACCAACTCTCTTGCTCTTGACCTGTCCAACCTAAGGAATGTACCCCTTCAATGATATCATACCCTTCGGCATCCCATTGGTTTATCAAGGTCTCTCTGGCACATGTAGATAGAAATCTCTCAGTTGGAAACCCAAGGGAACTTGCTACTAGGAAAACTACCATCAAACCACAACAATCACTTGTTGATTTAGTGCAACTTACACATGAGTTCACTCTTCATGCCTGACAATCTGTCTCTTCAGTCTTCAACTCCAAATACACTCTAGCTTGCTCTAAAATTTTCCCTCCATGATTGCACTAGCTCCAAGCTCTTTTTCTTGCTCTCTACTTACTCATGCACAAAACGTTTTCTATCTAAACCTGTTGTCCCCAACCCATATGAATTTTATCTCATTTGGCTTGCTTGCTTGACTCACACACTTCCCCAAACTGATTCTACTCAACTCCCATGTGCCCAATAAATTTTGGATGTGACTACTCACACCCACCCTTTTATATGTATTCAATGATTGGCTTTGGGAACACTCAATCATAAATTATAAGGTTCATATACCAATAGAAAATTTAGGAATATAGGTTGAATTAATATACATGGGTAATTCCCCCTTGGACCCCCTCTTAGGAATTCTCTTAGAGCCTCCCCTCTTTTGTGGATCAATTCAACCCCCATCTCTATCCATGTCCCCTTAGAAGATGGCATTACACTTTATTATTAAAACATAGAAATAAAGTTCACATATTACATCTCTTTGGTCGTAGCCACACATTATATTTACATTAAGCATAAATTGGACCAGGAATTATAGAGGGGATGTTACATCAACATGTCACTTGTGGGAATTGAACCTAGGTAGAGAGGATAACAATCATTCCTCCCAACCACTAGAGCTAAACCCATTTAACATGTGTGTGTGTGTGTGTGCGCGCGCATCAACATTTCTATTATTATATTCTTGATATGTAAACAATTTGCATATGCCATGTCCGTTTGGTGAAGTTTAAATTTGTAAGGTCTCTATGCCTCAACAAGTTGAGTATAGGCTCTTGTGCTCTATTAGATTGGTTACAAGTTGTGTGTTTGAAAGAGGTGTCAAAGTCAATGCCTAACTATTGAACAAATAAAATACAACTATGTCCTTATAGGCTCTTGTGCTCTATTAGATTGGTTACAAGTTGTGTGTTTGAAAGAAGTGTCAAAGTCAATGCCTAACTAATGAACAAATACAATTATGTCCTTATAGCTCTAATTATCTAAATATGTCGATATGAACACCATTATGTTATTAGTAAATCGACATCAAAAGGTTTGATTCCAATTCTTTATAATTTTGTTAGAGCAATTGGACAATGCACTTACCATACAATTGTTCACATACAACACTCCATCCACACTAAGTTTTACTTGCCAACTAAGTGATGTAATATACATATACTTATTTTCCTTTTAAACGTAGAATACTCATGCTCTACATTAAACACATGTGGTTTCAATGCCAAAGCATGAATAAGGCACTCTCGTGTCATATGTCTAACTTTATGACTATTTTGAAGAAAAAACCATTCTCTTAAGACTCAATCTGGCTAACAAAAGGACAAAATCTCGCACAAACCAAAACTTTGATCCAATACCCAATCAAACGGCTAAGTGAAAGGGAACATGCAGTGATTTGGATTGGATCATTACATTATTTGGAATCTATCTTGATCCTTTCAAAGTGGAAAAAAATGGAGGATTCAGCTTTGATCCAGTGGATATCGGTGGCCACCCACCTTTTCCGACTGGCTCAAAACAGTTTTCTGGCAATTTTGGCAATTTACTATTTTTAGCAGGTTTTAACTTCTGGGGCCATTTTGAGGGCCTA
>JZKD02S1705827.1:2189-23056 GCA_000966675.3 Picea glauca
ATAATTTCGTAGTCAATTTGGACTGCTCATTATAAGGTCGCAGATATGATAGTATAAGTTATTTTGGGGATTTCTTCCCTAGAAGGAAACTCTCTTTTATGTATGAGGGAATTTTATTGTGGTTGTGTGAGTGAGCAAGTGAATATATAATTTTGATAGAGGATACTGTGAGAGAAAGAAGAGGAAGTTACAATGGGTATGTTGTAGGTTTCATCCCTTCATTTGTTGGATAATAATAAAAGGAAGGACCTGGAAATTTCTCTGGTGGACGTAGCCCACACTGGGTGAGCCACATATATCTGTGTACCTATTGTATTGTGTATATTCTATGTTTTATTTCACATTTGTTTTATTTTATTGCTTTGTGATTCTGTTTTTTCTAATAACTGGTATCAGAGCGAAAGGTAACTCGCATGAAAAAGGGTCCCTAGTTCGAGTGGGAGCAATGGTGAAAGATGAGAATTTTAAGGTCGAGAAATTTAACAACAAAAACTATCAGTTAAGGAAGATGTAGATGAAATATTATTTATATCAGAAGGACATTTACCTACCATTAGGAGAAAAAGAAAAGCAGTCGACGAGTATGAAGGACGAAGAATGGGAGATTATTGACAGAAAGGCATTGGGAATGATATGGCTGTGCCTGGTAGCATCAGTGGCTTTAAATATTTCGAAAGAAAAAAAATTGGAGGATCTGATGAATGCATTGGATAAAATATATGAAAAACCCTCAACTTCCAACAAGGTATTTCTAATGAAGCGATTATTTAATATGAATATGTCAGAAAGTGGGTATGTTGCCGACCATTTAAATGAATTCAATACAGTTAATAATCTGCTAAGTTATGTAGGAGTGAAACTTGATGAAGAGGTTAGTGCCATTATAATCTTATGCTCATTGCTAGAAATATGGAACGACTTGGTCATGGTTGTAAGTAACTCTGTCTCTAGTTCAAACACTTTGAAATTTGATGATGTTGTTGGTGTTATCCTTAGTGAGCAAATGTGATAGAAAAGCATAGGTAAGAGATCAAGTAATGCATTGACCATGGAGAACAGGGGGAGACAAAATGAAAGAGGAAAGAGCTCAGGGAACCACAAGAATTATAGGAAGAGTAGATCCAAATCCAGACTAGGAAAGATAGAGTGTTGGAATTGTGGGAAGAAACGACATTTGAAGAAAGACTGCAGAGCTCCAAAGAAACAAAGAGATGGACAACAAGATAAAAATCAGGAAGAAAATGTAGCAAGTGGTGTGTTAAAATATTCTTTGATTCTTTCTTTAGATAATATTACTGAGTCTTGGGTAGTAGATTCAAGGGCTTCATTTCATGCCACACCCCATACGAAATATTTTCAAAATTATGTTCAAGGTGATTTTTGATAGGTTTATTTGGGTGATGATGAACCATGTCAAATTGTTGGAATTGGTAAGGTACAAATAAAGCAAAAGAATGGAAACCAATGGTTACTGAAAGAGGTGAGACATATACTAGATATGAGAAGAAATGTAATTTCAACAGGCTAGTTGGAAAGTGAAGGTTGTATATATACATTTACAGATAAGGCGTGGAAGGTCACTAAAGGATCACTGGTAATGACAACAGGAGAGAAGGTAGGTACATTGTATTTATGTATTGGTAATGTTGACTCTTCAATATCTTTAGCTTCTATAGGTGTGGATACAACACTATGGAATCATATTCTTTGACACATGAGTGAGAAGGGGATGAAAATACTTGACAAAAGGAATTTGTTGTCAAATCTTAAACAAGTTGATTTGGATTTCTGTGAGCATTGTGTTTATGAAAAACAAAAGAGAGTCATATTTCTTAGGGTTGGAAAGGAAAAGAAGAGTGAAAAGTTAGATCTTGTGCATACAAATGTATGGGGACCAATTTAGGTATCATCTCTTGGTAGCTCTCATTATTATGTTACTTTTATTGATGATGTAACTAGAAAAACTTGGGTTTATTGCATTCGACAAAAATATGATATTTTTGACACTTTTAAGAAATGGAAAGCTTTGGTTGAGAATGAGACATAAAAAATGTTGAAGTGTCTCATATCAGACAATGGAGGTGAATACTGCAGCAAGGAGTTTGATAACTATTGTTCATACCATGGGATTCATAGAGAGAAGATAGTTCCAGGAACACCATGAGAAAATGGTGTGTCAAAACGGATGAACAAGAAAATCATGAAACATGCAAGGAGTATGAGATTGCATGTTGGGTTTCCCTTACAGTTTTGGGAAGATGTTGTAGATATTGTTTCTTAATTAATAAAATAACCATCAGGTACAGATTTCCATTGCCAAGGATGAATGATCTGATGGATTGCTTGAGTGGGGCCAATTTTTTTTCAAAGATTGATTTGAAAAGTGGTTATCATCAGATTCGCATGAGGGAAGGTGACGAATGGAAGACAACATTCAAAACCAATGAAGGGTTATACGAATGGCTTGTCATGCCGTTTGGTTTAACAAACACGCCAAGTACTTTCATGATATTGATGAATGAAGTCTTGAGGGATTTCATCGGAAAATTTGTCATTGTGTACCTTGATGACATACTGATTTTCAGTAAAACAAAGGCAGAGCATATGCAACATTTGGCTACAGTGATGAAGAGGTTACAGCAAGAGAAACTGCTGATAAACATGAAGAAATCCTCATTCATGAAGACATAGCTCATTTATTTAGGTTTTGTTATTTCTGCAGATAAGTTGAGGATGGATCCAGATAAAGTGGACGTAATCAAGAATTGGCTGTCACCAAATAATATCTTTGAAGTTCAAAGTTTTCACGGATTGACTAGTTTCTACCGAAAATTAATTAGGAATTTCAGTGGAATTAGTGCACCGATGATGGAGACAGTGAAGAAGAGACACAAATATTTTCACTAGACAGAAGAAGCTGAGAAGAGTTTTAATTTGTTGAAAAGGAAAATTACGGAACAACCAATTCTGGTGTTGCTGGATTTCCAAAAGACATTTCAAGTGAAGTGTGATGCAAGTGGATTTTCAATAGGGGTAGTCTTGAGTCAAGAAGACAGGCTGATAGCATACTTCAGTGAGAAACTGAATGAAGCGAAAGTGAAATACTCCACGTATGACAAGGAATTCTATGCTATTATTCAAGCATTGAAAAAATGGAGACACTATTTGATTCCCAAGGAGTTTGTTTTGTATAGTGATAATCATGCATTGCAATTTGTGACTCAATAGGAGAAGTTGAATCAAAGACATGTTAAATGGGTTGAATATATGCAAAATTTCACTTTTGTGATTAAACATATTTCTGGTACTGCTAACAAAGTTGCTGATGCTTTGAGCATGAAGTGTTTGCTATTGCAGGAGTTCAGAGTCAAAACATTGGGTTTTGATGATCTCAGGGACATGTACCGAGATGATCCAGATTTTAAAGAGGCGTATGAAGCAGCTGAGAATCCAATTCTCAGGGATAGAAGCCAATGGGAAGAATACATGATCCAGGAAGGATTACTTTTTAAAGGTAATCAACTTTGTATTCCAAAATGCTCCATGAGGGAGAATTTGCTGAAGGAGAAACATAGTGGAGGATTGGCCGTACATTTCAATCATGACAAGACATTCACAAAGTTGAATGAGTCATATTTTTGGTCAGGAATGCGAGCAGAAGTCAAAATATTCGTAGACAGATGTCGAATTTGTCAACATTCAAAAGGAAAGAGGCAAAATGCAGGTTTTTATCAACCATTACCCATACCTGAGAGGTCGTGGGATGTAGTTAGCATGGAATTCATATTGGGGTTGCTAAGAACACAAAGAGGGTTTGACTCAATATTTGTGGTGGTGGATAGATTTTCCAAAATGGCACATTTCATTCCATGTCATAAAACTAGTGACGCAACTCACATTGGGAACCTGTTTTTCAAAGAAGTCATTCGAATTCACGGCTTTCCAAGGAGCATAGTTTCGGATCGAGACACTAAGTTCGTAGGACACTTCTGGAGAACCTTATGGAAAAAGCTGGGAAAAAAATTGTTGTTTAGTTCAGGTTATCATCCTCAGACGGATGGATAGACAGAAGTCGTGAACAGGAGTTTGGGAGACTTGCTGAGGAGCTTGGTAAAAGAACACCATAGCCAGTGGGACAACATATTACCAGAGGCAGAGTTTGCTTATAACAACTCACTTAATAGGAGAACAGGACAGATTCCATTTCAGATTGTCTATGATATGTAGCCGAGAGGAGTTTCTGAGCTGAGGGATTCAGAACAAATTGTGACTAGAAGTGTTAGTGCAGAAGATTTCGTAGAGGCGACGAAGGAGCTTCATAGCCAGGTGAAGGAACGATTGTAGAGTTCGAGCCAAGAATATAAGTGTAGAGCAGATCAACACAGAAGACAACTTCAGTTTGAAGTTGGCGATTTTATCCTTGCACATTTGAGAAAGGAAAGGTTCCCGAAGGGGACATATAATAAACTGAAGATGAAGAAAATTGGACCCTGTAAGGTCTTGAAGAAACTTGGGGCGAATGCATATGAGATTGAATTACCCGATGGGATCGAAATTTCTTTGATATTCAATGTCTCAGATTTGTACCCTTATAAAGCTGAGGAAGCAGAAGCATGAAATGAACAACTAGAGGTTTAGTGGACAAAACAAATGCCAGTTGCAGAAAAGCCGCAGATGGAGCGCATACTAGACAAAAGAGTTGGTAAGAGGACCAGGCAAAAGCAATACTTTGAATACTTGGTCAAGTGGAAGGGCCATCCAGTTGAAGATGCCAGCTGGGAGAACGAAGCCGAAATACAGAAGCATGGGCAGACCGTGCACGAGCTCATGGACAGGAGCCCATGAAAATTTTCAAGCGAGGGAGTATGATGTAGGAGCATCGCAAGGGTGTGCAAGCATAGCCAGCGCGGAGATAAGAGACATCTGGAAAAGCACCAAGCACATTTTTTTGAAAATGTTTTGAAATATTAATGAAGTCATTAAGTGGAGGCATGCTTGTATTATTTTAAAAGGACCTTGAGCGATCCGCTCTCATCCATAGTAGATAGGAGCCTTTATGTGTAATGAATGTAGGTAGCTAGAATTTAATACTTAGATTAGACAGTTTAGAGCACAAGAGGGAAACGAGATATAGACACCCTCATTGTGTAGTTGTATTATTAGTGTGAAGATTGAGCATAGAGAAGAGAAGAAGAAGAGAGCTGTGTAGAAGAATTCCATGTACATAAGTTCTGGATTAATACATAAAGCTTTGATTCAGATTCATGGTGTTGTGATATTCTCTGTGTATGCATTGTTGAATGTTATGCTCATGGATGTTTACTTTCTGTTATACATTTGCTTTATATGCTATGTATATGATTTCATGCTTTGTGTTTGAAGTCTGAGAGAAAGTAAGGAATGAGTTTCAATTGTTTCTCTATCTGAGCAAGAGCTCCCGCAAAGAGTGCAATGAAGTTGTCCACAAGGAGTGCGTTGACAAGAGTTCAGAGTTTTATCTCTGAAAGCTCAGGAGGGTTAACAATTGTTCTCATTCTCGCAAAAGTGCAAGTTGGGCACATGAGTTGTGCAAGGTGTACGTAGGCTAAGTAAAGTCTCAGAGTTTGCGAACTTGAGAGATTGTTGAAGGACTACTACTGTAGGGAGTGCACAGAGTCAAAGGACTTCAATTCTTTAAAGTAATTGAAGGATTTGCCGCAAGGAGTGCATGCAGGACTCTTCTTTAAGACTCGGAGTTGGAGAAATCTCAGGAGGGATAGAGTCTTCACAGTTGTCGAAGAAAAGCACAGAAGGTTGATGCCTTGAGGTGTTGAAAGGAGGTGTTGCAAGTTTGTGTTGCAGGTGGTTAAGTTTCGTACCAAAACACTTTGTTTAAGAGTGCAGAAGTTCTTGAAGGGAGAATAGACAGTCGTAATTCTCCATGGAAAATTCACGAAGTCTCACGAGGCGTCAGATCTTGCAGAGGAGCAAGGAGGTTATGGTGGTCTTTTTTTGCAAGCAGAAGCTCAAGAGAGAGAGGGCCATAGATTCACGCCAATGAGAACCGTTGGATCTACTCGCGAAATTCCATTTCGGGGTTTCGTGGGTGGAAAGAACGAAACTTCATCATTTGGATTCGCGAAATTGTGAAGTCTGAAACCCTGACAAGGCGGAAGGTTCCATTGTGGGGTCAAGATTTGGATATGTGTTGGAATCCAAGCGTTTCGGCATTTCGGGGTTTCATGAGTAGGAGAACCGAAGGCCTTGTAGCGAGATTCGCGAAGTCGCGAAAGGTGAAGTAGTGAAGTGGCAAGTGGATTAGAGCCATTCATTTGGGAAGGATAGGTGGCAGAGATATAGAGATCTCGTGAATTCGAAGGTTCGCGAGGTGAGAGCCCAAAGGTTGGGTACTATAGGTTGCGAAAGGTGAAGTCCCGAAGGGGCGAAGAAACGTGTGTGTGGGGCCATCTATCGGTGACGTGTATCGGGGTTCGACGTTTTGGCATTTCGGAGGATAGAAGGTTGAGACTTTCATCCCAAAAGTCCCGAAGTCACGAATCGCGATAAGGTTGCTGACGAGTTTGGGATCTTGGCACTTCAGGTGTCGGGGATACCAAGGAGGCATCACTTGAGGAGCAAAATTGTGAAGTGCAAAGATAGCACGAGGGACACGTGGCAGAATCGCGAGGTGGGATCGTGGAAGAGATGAGTGGACGTGTGTCGTCTGTTGAAAGAAGTCAATAACCCGTTGACCTCTCGTGTCTTGGGGATTCGTGAGGTAAGAGTCGAGAGTTTGACATCAGAACTCACGAAGCGACGAGAAGTGAAAAGTGCTAGAGTTAGGCCTAGCCAGTGGTCACGCGCGGAGGGCACTGATAAGAGAAGGAGCATACCTGTATCGACATTTTGGGTATCACGAGATTTGGAAGCAAGAGTTGGGAGTTTCAACTCACGAACTCGCGAGTAGCGAGTTGTGACAAGCACTTAGACACATTGGGAGTTTGGGTCTCAGAAGGTGAAGAGTTGAAGATTTGGGAGGAGAAATTGCGAAGTTGTGAACTCTGAGGTCCGAAAATCGTGAGAAACACGACCACATCTTTTGGTCAAAAGGAAGAGGGAATTGAGGTTTCGTGTTCGATTGCGTGAGCTCAATTCCTAAGGACATGTGGAGAAGCATCAATTTGTGTTTGTTGGGTTCCCCGAAGAGGAATCGAAGAGTCAATCTGACTCAAGGAGAGGAAGTAGAGCGATCCTATAGCGGATTGTCGACCCAAGGGCCGATAGGGTCGACGTCTGTGTCAGCTTTACCATTATTTTCTTCCCAAGCCTTCATTTTATCAAAAGATGTTTGAGCATTCTTTTTCTCTTCATCTCAAATTTCTACTTTATCAGAGAATTTGAGTTGATCGTTATGATGTTGCGGAATATCACTCAAATTCTTGTATAAGTCTTCTTGGATGTGCTTCAATTTGGAATTAATAGACAAAATTTATGACCTAAAAAGTTCCATATGACTTTGATCATCTTTAAGTTGTTTTCCCTGTTCTTCTAGTGAATTGTCCTATTCTTGGAGATGCTCATAAACTTACTTCAATTGCAACCCCCATTTCTCATGAAGCGCATTTACTTTTTTTAGATGTTCCTCCTTCATTCTTTCTATTTCATTCTTATGTTGATCTTCAAAAGTAGCAATCTGTGAATTATGTTGTTTCTTGAGTTGATTGATCTTATCCTGTTGTTCTTCTTCTAACAAAGACCTATGATTGATTAATATTCCTTCCATAAATGTTTCTTTTGCTTTATTCTTTTCCAACTCCCATACAAGCTCATTTAAAGTCCATGCATTAACATTCACAAAATCCCCTAAAGAAGAAGTTGTTTCTTTGGCGTTCTTTTCTGGTTCTTGTCCTATAAAATTCCACACCGTCACTTGCATTGATGACCCTAACTCAACAATTTTTAGTTTTCTCTTCCTTGTTCTTCCTTTAATAATCCCTTTTTTAGAACTACTAAAGAAATATTCACCAAGGGACACCACAATTTTTTCTACTGGTTCCAATTTATCTAAGTCAAGTCTCAAGGCATCATTTCTCCACAAAAATTATAAATTGTAGTAATTGAGATGGGTGGTGTATTTGTAGCATTGATTTGTGAATATTTTTCTATTGGATATTGACTTGGGTTTCCTTATTTCAACGCTACACCTTTTGATACTGGAGTTTGTTTTTCTGTGTTTCTCTCTTTTCCTGAGGACTTATTCTATTGTTCATTACCCTTTTTGTCCTTTTGTATATATTTAGATGACTCATCCTTGTTTTGTGTTACATTATGCTTTTCCTGTGTTGATTTCTCTGTTTCCTATTCATTATTTTGTCTATCTTGGGAATATTTATCTTTACCTTGATATTTATCTTGTGCTTCTCTAGATGATTTTCCTTGTTGGTTGTCTTCAATACCCATAATGTTTTTCTTTTACTCATAAAATTTATTTGACCTTTCATCTTTGTAGTCCAATACTTGTTCCTTTTTCTAAATGTCTTTAATTCCTTTAATTCTCAAAATAACCTCTTCCACAATTTCAACACCTCGAAATATGATATCAAGAGGACATTCTTCATGCTATTAATATTTTGAATACCTAATCATTCTACAATGATTTTTAACCACTTGTTTTGGATCATATCTTTTGAAATTGGTACAATGTAGCGATATATCTTCTAGTTGTTTAGCCTTTCCATCTGCAAGTTTAACATTTAACAAAGAATATATTCCAAGCTTAATAAGGAAAGAAGGCCAAAATCTCTTTGAATTCATCATTAGAGAATGATTTATTCCTATAGATACAGTTTGATAAGCTATTTCTCTTAATACTAGTCTATTAGGGATATACTTCGACATTAAATGTGGGGTTATTGCATAGCCATACATTCTAATATAAGAAAAAATTTCATGTAAAAACCTGTCTTTGATCTCCATGACTTCTTTTTTGGGTTCTCGGGTGAATCTATTGACTAAATGTTTGAATAACAATGCATATAAGGGTACCATAAAATTGTCACAAATACCATAGAAATGGTTCTTGTACTTGTAATTCCAGAGTATGGAGTAATACAAGTGAACAAGCAGTTGGGTAGGTGACCAATTCCATTTCATTAATGGAAAAGGAGTTTTTGCACATGTTATCACTTCATAAATCTGTTCGGATGATAAACAAATGAAAAAGGTAACTTTTTCAACCAACTTTGAGACCCGAAACTAGCCTTTCGGATCTGGAGAGGGATCTCTCGGAAGTGGCGCGGTCTCCGCGTAGGATATGACTTTGAAAACAATGACTAGATTTAACACCTATGATATGATGGTTTCTAGTTGTATTGGTGCAGGAAAGTAAGACTTGGGCTATGGGGTCAGTCTGAGGTAGAGACAGGACAAATGACTCAGTGATTGAACTCGAGAGGATAAGGCTAGGTGAGCGACAACCTTCAGTGTGAAAATGTAGTGTGTGGCGGGATAAATTACAGGAAGTAACTCAGGAGCATCGCTGTGGATGAATTCAGAGTTAGCTTTAGAGGAAAACGTTTTGTCTAAGTGGCGTGAACAAGGGACATTGCACAACGAATCCACAGGTTCGATAATTCGTTCTGAAATAGACAAAAAGAGATATGAAATAAATATATAAGGAAATCACATACGTAAAGAAAGAAGAACAATACATCCAACTGTTACAACTAGAATCTTATCGTCAAGTTACATGACCTTTGCATTAAATTCCAGTCAAAACTCAGATTACATACAATAGTTGTTGTCTACCACATTTGCCAACCAACCTTGTTTACATAAAAATGATCCCCATATATAGAAATCTAATTGCACACTTAGCTGTTAGGTTCTACCTACTCTCTCCTGGAATCATGGATCTGATTTCTTTGAAAGAGAGCAATAACTTCAACGAAATTACTAAAAATAGGAAACCCGACTTTTCCAAATCATAATCGTAACCGAGATATTTTTTACAATCATTGATCATGATCAAAATTAGACCCTATGGTTGTGATAAATCATCATTTTCACTGCTGGACACTCTATCACCCCTGCACAACAAGTTTGCTACGCAACAACAACCTACAGCAAAAAAGGCAGCGGAATGCGCAATAAACAGGGAAAATATGTGTTAAATATGACATCGTATCTCATTGATAACAAACTATTTTTAGAAACTGAGAGAGTTTTTTGTATTTACATTTGTTATAAAGAAAAACCTCTCTCAGTTTCTTGAAATTCATCTCCAACTGGCCGGAATACATGTCGCAAAAACATGTCTCAAACAAGAAATCATGAAAGATGAAAAATAGGGCTCAAAGATTCATTCGAATATCCAAATACATGAAACATTTTGCAAATATGAGAGAGATTTTTATTATTTGGCCTGTCCTCAACAAAAACCTCTCGGGGATTTTCAAAATTCCTCTCAAGTTGGTCAGAAATTCATCTTGAAGTTGACCACTAAAACAGTAATTTGCGCAGCGCGACCTGTAGCATGTGCGCAGGAAAATCCTCTCCGCCAAAGCATCCTATGCGTGACATCATCCCATTGCATGATGAAATCCACTAAGAGAAATCATCCTATGTGTGACAACATCGCACTGCGCGATGAAAACCACTGCGCGAAAGCATCCTATGTGCGACAACATCCCACTGCACAATGAAATCCACTATGCGATAACATCCTATGAGCGATGAAATCCAGTGCGCGACATAATCCTTTGCGCGGTAAAGCGCTCTATGCAACACGTAACAAATTTTGCAGTGCGCAGTTGCAAATGAAAATGGAAATAATAAATGAAAACATTCCTTTTGAAACTGACCCTTGGAGATTTTAGATGATGCCAAGCATAAAAAGAATATGGGTGCTAACATGCATGACTTTGCAAAATTGTTGACAAACCTCTAACCTTAGCCATGAAAATCATGGTGCTAACAGTTGGCTTCAAAGGGGATTCTATCCTCCCTGTGAGGTAGCAAAGAATAGTAGACCAGGTGCCAATCCATCGGGATTCTCCCAAACTCAAATTTCCAATTGTAACTTGTAACCTTCATCCACTGAAAACCCAAAACTGTATATGCTCCAAACTGAATTCTGAAACTAAGCTGAAAATGAAAAATGCAAATTGCTAAAAGAAATGCTCATAGTATCGAGCTTATTCACACTCCTACCTACCCTAACTGCTTAAAAGGATGCCAATCAAGTGAAATCAAAATGCCAATGCAACCATGCAAGCACTTTATCCACTTTTTTCTTTCTTTGGACATGCTTGCTCCAAAACATGTTTACTGATAAGCCATTCAAAAATTTATCTATAAATTAAAATCTCAAAAAATAAAAAACATTGAGACTGTTTTCCGCCTCCAACAAAATTGCAAATGGATCCTCCAGAACGTGCATAAAACAACAATCATGTTTCACCCCTTCCATTGCATCATTGTTTTCATGTAATTCAACTCGTTGATTACCACAAAAGGCTGAAAAATATGTTGAGATTGCTGGAAATAACAATCTTCTGAATAAGAAGATAGTGTTGGCTGAAATGAAACCCCTAGTGGCAAGAAATCCATATCTAACACTAACGTTGATTGACCATCATATTTATTTCCAAGCTGGTAGTTGAGCACAGGCTGCAAATATGAACTGAAATAACCTTCCATGTAATCAACAACACTGTCATTAAATGCATGAGAATGTTGTTAGTCTTCCTCACTAATAACAATTTCCTCATGTAAAACAGTGTCAATGTGAATGCAGTCATACTTCTCCAATTCCTTTGTTATCTCATGATTTACTTTCAACAATTCAAAGGAAGAAAAACATAATTTAAGACAGTTTTCATTTCCAAGTCCACTGCTTCCTCCATATTCAACATCATGCATGGATGATTTCTGATTTGAAACATTATAAACATTTTTCTTGAGCAATTCGAAAGAAGCAAAACACAATGGCAATGTTCTTTCACTTGATTCAAAACCTCCTTCATTTTCTTCATTGTTGTCATATGCACATTTTTCAATTTCTTTGGATTTCTGAAAACACTCATTTTCATATTCATCCTCAACCAATGGCTATAATTCTGAACTGATAAAACCTTCCATATAACAAGCAACAGGGTCATTAAACATGAGAATATTACTGCAATTTCTTGTCAATTGTTTCCCATGAATTAGTGTGATTTTGCATCAACACACATTCCTCTGCCTCAGTGATGTTCTTTAAATTTTCTTTCAACAATTTAAATGAAGCAAAGCATAAAGGTAAAGAATTTACTTCAGCTGATTCAGTACTTTCTTCATACTCTTCTTTGTAACTATGATATGTAGTATGATTTCTCTCATTACACTGTTGAAAAGGAACATTTTCTGATAGAGAACGTGTAGCTCGTTGTTCTAGGAAGTCAACATCATAACCATCATCATATTCATCATATATAGGCAAATCAACAACATTTGCAATGTCATCTAACAAGAAAAGGCTTGGGACATCAACCTTCTTTTCAACAAGATGATTTGCAAATTCATTTTTTTGACTGTCTACAAATGAATACATAAAACAATCAGCCCCGTGCTTATCATGGGATGGATCAGAAGATAAATTAGCACCTTCCTTTTCAATAAGTGGAATATAATCCTTTGCAAAATCATCAACATTTAAAGATTCAAGAGGACATATGATATTATTAACCCTCTTCTCAAGATTCAATTCAACTATTCTTTGTTCATATTCATCGTCATGTTCTTTAGCATCCAACTCCTCATTTCAAATCTGTTTACATGCTTGAATATTGTCTTCAACTTCTCGAGCATTGTTGAACATCTTCTGCAAAGACATAGACTTCCTCTCCATCAAAAGAAAAGATAAGTCTGATTGAAAAGTTGTCACATAATGGAGCATGGAAACAACTTCAGGAGGTTGGACTTCTTTAGGTAGTTTATAGTAAAGACTAGCAAACCTCCTTCTTAA
The DNA here is from genome assembly GCA_000966675.3 of Picea glauca. Lineage (NCBI taxonomy): Eukaryota > Viridiplantae > Streptophyta > Pinopsida > Pinales > Pinaceae > Picea > Picea glauca. The sequence goes on from JZKD02S1705827.1 coordinate 15,175, forward strand.
ATTTGAGATGGTTTCATCTTTAATTATTCTCATGGCATAAAACTCTGAAAGGAGTAGATGCCATGACTTTCTCTCTCCCCAAAACCTACGGAAATCTTCCCTTAGTTCATCCCACAAACTAATCGATTGAGGTTGCAAATGTTTGAACAATGCTTTGGCATCTCCTTGTAAGGACTGAGAAAATGCCCTCATAGACACATCATCATGTTTGATCTCAAAAAGGTCTATGAAATGCTCAAAGACCTGAATATGTTTTTCAGCTGATTGTCCATCAAGCTCTCCATCGAACCTAGGAAGATACTTATAATGTTTCAAAGGGAAGTCATGAAGGATGGAAGGAAATTTAAGAGGACTGTATCTTTCTTGAATCTTGGAGGGTACGGGATTAAGAACAGAAGGTACAAGCTCAGCTTTGGTTTCATTAAGCTCACAAGAATGATCAGGAACATCATATGGTTCAAAGGAAGGAGCTTGGTGAATATTGACTATACATGAAGGAGGTATACCTACAGTTTGCAATGAAGGATATACAAGGGTAGATCTCTGGGATTCATTTGAATGCAGTAAGTGAAGAAATATTCTTTTGAAAAACTTAGGAAAGGACAAGAAGATATTGTTAAAACAAAAAAGTACTTCCTGAACTAAACTTAAGCTCAAGTACCTTATTTTTCCATACAGCTCTTCCATATCTCTATCAACAGGTCTCATTCTCTAGTGGAGTCTTTGAATCACATTTGAAGCTTGATTGGAGTTACCATGAAAAATTTAGCCCTGGATTCTTTTGCCAATGGAATCACCTTCAACTAATTTTCTGACGTGTGGAGTCGCCAGAGTAGAAATACAACCAACATGTTCCTAAGTGTTTGTTTCCCTCATACCTTAGAACTGCAACAATGTCGTTCTTTCCCAAGGAAAATTTTCAATTTCGTCCTCGACAACGACGCCAGAATGTTAACACTCTGTAAATCTATTCGACTGATAAACAGATGACGAAGGTAAATTTTTGAACCAACTTTGAGACCCGAAACTAGCCTTTCGGATCTGGAGAGGGCTCTCTCGGAAGTGGCACGGTCTCCGCACAGGATATGAATTTGAAAATGATGGCTAGATTTAACACCTATGATATGATGGGTTTTGGTTGTATTGGCGCAGGAAAGTAAGACTTAGGCTATGGGGTCTGTCTGAGGAAGAGACAGGACAAATAACTCAGTGATTGAAATCGAGAGGATAAGGCTAGGTGTGCAACAAATTTCAGTGTAAAAATGTAGTGTGTGGCGGGATAAATTACAGGAAGTAACTCAGAAGCGTCGTTGTGGACGAATTCAGATTTAGCTTTAGAGGAAAACATTTTGACTAAGTGGCATGAACAAAGGGCGTTGTATAGTGAATCCGCAGGTTCGATAATTCGTTCCGAAATAGACATAAAGAGATATGAAATAAAGATAACAGGAAAGAACATACGCAAAGAAAGAAGCAAAATACATCCAACTGTTACAACTAGAATCTTATCATCAAGTTACATGACCTTTTCATTAAATTCTGGTCAAAACTTAGATTACATACAATAGATGTTGTCTACCACATTTTCCAACCAACCCTGTTTAAATAAAAATGATCCCCATATATAGAAATATAATGTCACCCTTGGCTGTTAGGTTCGAGCTACTCTCTCCTGGAATCATGGATCTGGTTTCTTTGAAAGAGAGCAATAACTTCAATGGATTTACTAAAAATAGGAAACCTGAATTTTCCAAATCATAATCATAACCGATATATTCCTTACAATCATTGATCATGATGAAAATTCAACCCTATGGTTGTGATAAGTCATCATTTTCAGTGCTGGACTCTGTGTCACCCCTGCACAGCAAGTCTGCTACGCAACAATAACCTACAACAAAAAACACAGTGGAATGAGCAGCAAACTGGGAAAATAAGCGTTAAATATGACATTGTATCTCACTTATAAAAAACTATTTTTAGAAACTGAGAGATGTTTTTGTAGTTAAGCGCGTTATAAAGAAAAACTTCTCTTGGTTTCTTGAAATTAATCTCCAGTTGGTCGTAATACGTGTCGTAAAAACATGTCTCAAACAGGAAATCATGAAAGTTGAAAAATAGGGCTCAAAGATTAGTTCGAATTTCCCAATCTGTGACACATTTTGCAAATATGAGAGATGTTTTTATTATTTGTATTGTCATAGACAAAAACCTCTCGGGCATTTTCAAAATTCCTCTCCAGTTGGTCAGAAATTCATCTTGAAGTTGACCACTAAACCAGTAATTTGTGCAGCGTGACCTGTAGCATGTGCACAGGAAAATCCTCTGCGCGAAAGCATCCTATGCATGACAACATCCCATTGTGCAACGAATTCCACTGCGTGAAAGAATCCTATGCGCGACAGCATCCCACTGCACGACAGCATCCCACTGCGCGATGAAAACCACTGCGAGAAAGCATCCTATGCGTGACAACATCCCACTGTGCGATAACATCCTATGCGCGATGAAATCTAGTGCGCGATAGAATCCTTTGCACGGTAAAGCGCTCTGCACAATGTGTAGCAAATTTTGCAGTGCGCAGTTGCAAATGGAAATGGAAATAATAAATGAAAACCTTCCTTTTGAAACTGATCCTTGGAGATGTTAGATGATGCCAGGCATAAAAACAATATGGGTGCTAACATGCATGACTTTGCAAAATTGTTGACAAACCTCTAACCTTAGCCATGAAAATCATGGTGCTAACAACACACATAACATAAACTAGATAAGGCAAACATGAATAAATCAACACTATATCCTGGTGGGGATTCCAATGACTTTTTTATGGTCTATTGAATATTGGCAGATAAAATTTAAGCCCAGTTAAAGATTGAGCCCTCCTTAGTTATTTGATGCAAGATTAGAACCCATTCTAACTTAAAATGTTCGGCGTTCTTTTCACCAGATAGTCTACATAGCATGGTAGCAGCTAACATATAAGGTTCTTTGAGATGTTGAATTGAATAAATCATGTTAGACTTGGTTTTGAATGTTAAAGGATCATACCACCAGTCTCTAATTCAATCAAACATTTCCAAATCTTTCTCCTTTAATGCTTGGGTTTCAAAATTTCCCAGAAACGATTTATCTAAGTAGACTTCAGGTGGGATTAATTTATACACATCATTCAAATCATCTAGTATGAAAGACCCTACTACTTGGTGAGATGAATTAACAATTTTGCAAGTTTTGAGATCAATATGTGAAAGAATCCAGCGTACCATATCATAGTATGGAAGAATTGCAAGCCTTGTGTTTGTTGTGGAGCCTGATTATCTTCCTGATTCAGAGGTTTTTTTTTCCATCCGTGTTTATACCCCATGAAGACTTTACACCCTGGAATACTGTACACCCCTCCATGCGGGGGAGTGCAGGGGGGCTATCCCCCCAGCTGGGGAAAATCGGGCCCCCGAAGGAAAAATTGCCTTGTAAATGTATATTATAATTTTATAGTAAATATGGAATGTTCATTATAAGGTCACAGATCTGACGCTAGAAGTTATGTTAGGTTTTTTTTTGCCCTAGAAGGCAACCCTCTTTTATGAGGGAAATGTATTGCGGCTATGTATCATTGTGAATATTGTACACTGAGGAAGTTACAATGGGTGTGATGTAGGTTGTATCCCTTCATTTGCTGGATAATAAAAGGGAAGGACCTGACAATTTCTCTAGTGGACGTAATCCACACTGGGTGAACCACGTATATTTGTGTATCTATTGTATCATGTATCTTTTGTGTTTTATTTCCACATTTTATTTTATTTTATTGCTCTACGATCCTATTTTTTCTAACACCTTGTAACTATCCAATGAAGATTTGATCTTTTGATATCTTGATATGTATCTATCTCCTCCTTGTCCACATCAGGAAAACTTCCACATTCATACATTTCATAAATTTGGCTCCACTCTAGGCATCCCTTTAACCATGTATTGTAAGTGGTATCAGAGAAGAAAGTTCAATTAGGGTTTTTCTCATTGTCATACTCTTTATCTTGTGGATATTCTATCTTGGTCTACCTTTCATTATTAGCCATACTTCCTGCATATGCCATAATTACATAATAAGTCATAAAGCCTTAAAGAAAAATTAAAAGAAGCATTTATTTCCAAATACATTCATATGTTGGGGGTTTAACCGAATACCAAAACTTAAACATGATTAGGAGTTAAAAATTTGCTTCAACATGTCTGCCATGATAATCTGTAAGGTGCATAGAGGGTTATTAGTTTCATAAATTTTGGTATGAAAATGAGTGAAGCATATACAATAGTCTTTGAATGATTTAACTGAGCACCATAAATTTCATTTAATGCGAGGAAGTTGATACTTGATTAGAAAATTTAATGTGAAATCGTGAGAAAATTGGTAAAGCTATAGGAAATTTAAATATTTGTTAGCCTATGAAAATCCCACTAAAAGGATTGTTCCAGATATCCGAGATTCGAGCTAGAGAGATATTAAAAATAATCATGTAACAATAATCTTGGATCCATATCTAAGCATAGGATGTATAATAATCAATCAGTGTCAATCGTTAATCCGATGAAACAAACATTTGCTAACCATTGATTTCATTTCATGTAATCCTTTGTTGTTGCTTTGCAGTTTTAAATGCTTATACCACATGCACCGTGGGAATTCATTATAAAGGGTTTATATAGTTCAAACCTTTCCATGTAACTCGTGTAGAGTTGAAGAAAGAATGGAAATATGTGCGGCCTATGAGTAAGGTAAACTTATTGGCATAGTTACTATGGATCCAAATATATGGGAAATTGATAAAACGAATATAAATTAAAAACTCAGATTCAGATGCCAAGTAGGAGATAGACATCGGATGACATGTCACTCAAACATAGATTCCACATAAGACAACCCTTGAACCATGTAAGCACCGGTAAACTTATTGGCATAGTTACTATGGATCCAAATATATGGGAAATTGATAAAACGAATATAAATTAAAAACTCAGATTCAGATGCCAAGTAGGAGATAGACATCGGATGACATGTCACTCAAACATAGATTCCACATAAGACAACCCTTGAACCATGTAAGCACCTAGTTCTGATATAGATATGAGCTGGCGCATGACGTGGACATCCGAGATCCAGGATTCTTAACAAATGCATAGCCCAAGAAAATCTGGATCCATATATTTAGATATATGGGTTCTTTGAAAAATATGAATGTCATAATTTACAAGGATCTGGAAAAATCCAAAATACCGGATTTCTAAAAAATGAGATATAATAAAAAGTTGGATCCTAGATGCCAAGTCAGAAAACACATCAGAATCCACATCATATGCCATCTTAGAAAGAACAAGTTGAATGACACGTGAGATGCCAAGTCACGACCAAAATTAATTTCATGTCAGGAAAATACAAAAAAAACGGATCCGAATACATTCAAATGATCCTAGTCATTGATTAAATAAGAAAAATAGATATGAGACGTTGATTTGGTTAAAATGTAAACCTACATTGGGATATAGTTACAACTAATGTAATTCCGTATTTGTAGAACTTGAAAATTGGATAATGAAATAAAATTTGGATACAAGCTAAGTTGAGGTTTCCTTTGTTGCCATTCAAAAATTAACCGAGGTGTGAATTTCTGAAGGCTAAGCTTTCAAAATTGGATCATAAATAAAATCCAAATAATCAAATTTATTAACAAAACAAAACCATTGAAATATCTTTTATTCTAATTAAAACATAATTCATCCAATTTTAGAAAATCTTAGATAAAAATCAAAACATTGAATTAAGATAAAACAATAAATATAAACTAAACAACCAAAATAAAAATGCAAATACACAATAGAAAACTTAAAACTATAATTTAAACAATAAAATCAAAATTTAAATGGGGTCTTTTTATTTTTTTAAAGAAAATAAATGGGAGGTTGTTGTAGGTACAATAGAACCCCTATCATAGCCTAGATGTATGACCCCTTAAAGATGTCTAGTGCTTAGGTATGGTCCTTTTTCAACTTAACTCTCTTGGTCTTCAGCCTTTGGTAGTTTTCTTGGCTCACTTTGAACCTTAGGGGCACTAGTTTTGGGTATTTCCTTACTCTATGGGCTATGTTTGGGGTGAAAGCTCCCGACTAAGTTCATAATTACTTAGTATGCTTCATTACAAGTCCACAATGACTTAAATCCATTTTAGGTAGTTATTTATGGGGTCAAATGAGTCAAATCCTCCTTAACCTTTCATGGTTTCAAATCATTTAATGAATCACATATTTCTTGATTGTAGCATGAGAGTGTTTTGGCGGTGTTCGAAACATAGAGATTTTTAAGGGGAAAAACCTATGATATGACCTTCAAGGTTTTTCATTTTCCTATTTATACCATTCAATTACTCTTTGTAAACTCTCTTGGAATCTTGTTTCCCCTCTCATTATCTTGTAGGTACACACTTGGATTGGTTTCAAATCTTGATCTAGATTCCTAATTCACTTACCATATTATGAGGTTTCTTGAATTTTTCTTATCCAATGCCTCAATAGGGATCTCTTTCTATTAGTTTAATCCAATCTTATAAACTTTTCATCTCATCCTAGGGCATATCAAAAGGATAATTTCTTTTATGCCTTAGACAATTCAACCTCACAACATCAAGGGAGGTTCCAACATATCTAGGACAAGGGAGACATCAAACCCTTACAAGGGAAATTGGATCTCCATTCATTATATATTGTTATATCATTATATGTGGTAGATTTAGTGTTTTTATTATTTATAATTGAGATTGGTGCATATGTATCTTGCATAGTATTTATCTATGCATGGAGGGTTGTTTATGAGGTGGAACACTCTCTTAGAGATCTTTCACAACTCTCATATTTCACCCAAGAATATTCAATGCGTACAATGACGCTTATCTGAGTGAGTTCTTCCATTTCCCCTCTCTTTCATTTCTAGAACTTAGTTTAATTAAATTACCAAAGTAAATTGGGAATTAACCCTATGTTATCTTGCATTTCCTTTGTTAATTTCTTGTTGGAATCCTAAAGAATTACCCTAATTACCCTACAACACTATATAACTAATTAAGATTAAAATCCTAATTAATCTATAAACCCTTCTCTTTCTCTCCCCCATTGCTTCTCATTTTTCTCTAAAATCCATTGGCCATTCCATTCTCTCCTTACATCTCATTAGCAATGTTTGTTGTAGGGTAGTTCTCCATCACTACTCATATGCTACATTTTAGAAACTCTACTTAGGATTTCTCATCAACCCTTCCCTTTATCAAGTGTGGGGACTTATTCTTGTATCCTCCTCTCATCCCTTATTCCTTGGAGTATGGAGTCCTATTTCACTGAATCTATATTTCTCCTCGTCCCTTGCTTATTCGATTATTTAGTATCCCCCAAATTTGTTGGGATCTCTTTCCATAGGTATCTTGCTCATATAACCAATTTATTTATTAGTTTGTGCTTATTTCCTTGACATCACAACTTGGGACCCCCATTTGTCTTGTTACCTCATTCGATCATCACTCTATATCCTTCCTTAAGCTCATGTTTTCCTCCTTGATTCTCATGTGTTTGGAAGGATTTAGTAACCACATGTTCCTATGTCAATTTCTGACCCAACCTTCCCCTTCTTAGGATGAGGAAATCATCACCCCATCACTAGAAAGTGATGAACATCTCTGATCTCCTCTTCCTTGTTTGGTCCCCATGGTATATGGAATGCCATATCTCTATGTGGTCACCCATCTCTTTTATTAGGGCTTCAAATCCTAAACCCAAACCTTTGAATTGGAATGATTCTCTTCAATGTGGCACTAACTCTACACTTGAGTATCATGCT
>JZKD02S1705827.1:61928-122971 GCA_000966675.3 Picea glauca
ATTTTAATATTTTATAAAATTTCAAAAATTGAATTTCTTATCGGTTGTTAAATTAATTTTAAATAGAGAAAAAACTAAACTATTATGTTGAATGAATTACAAGTTTGCCATTAATGTTTTGGGTTTGTCATTAGAGAAACATTGCCACTGCCACCACATTCGTCAGACACTGCAGTTCATGTATGAACCTACCTCTGTAGTCGATGTTTGAACCTACCTCTGCAATGCATATTTGATAGTGCTTGGAACCTTGAGTCACCTCTTCGTACACTTACTACATTTTACATTTATTCAGCTACAGGTATATTTTTGGGAAGGATGGTGTATGTTTTCGTGTGAAGGCCAATCCATTGGGAAACTACATGGAGATATCACTTGATCCTTCACCACATGAAGGATTTGAGTAGTTTCAAACTATCCCACTTCAATTCCATTCTATTGTCAAAATGAGAGCAATAAAATAGTGAAGAAAATAATAGAACTAACAAGATCAAGAAGAAAAAAAACATGCGGAAAAGGCACTAAGCCAAGCCAATCTTAAATGTACATTAATGATACATTTAATAATACATCTTGATGTAACGACCCTACCACTGTATCATAAATAATTGGTTATTAAGGTATAGTTAGGACTTAGGATTATTTCTAACCAACCCTCCTTTAATATTGAGTCCATACAAATGTATCAACTCAATAACAAGAACTAGTTAAAAAGTTGATAACATATCCAAGTATTCAATCTGTAACTCATGGTATGAATCCTCATGAGTGTTGATGAATATCGTTGCGCCTCTTTTGCCACCTAGATGAGCAAAACAGAGGTGCTTGCAAGCTTAGTTGAGTTTGCTAAGTAGGACAGTTGTAAGGAAAAGGGTTAAAGAAAAAAATATAAAAGAATAACTAAGAATTAAACTAAGAAATAAAATAACAACTAAACTAGTGAGCATAAGGACATAAGAACAAAAGAATCAATAAGACCCATGTCACCAATGGTAAGGTTTATATCAATGAAAGAAAACACCAAGAAGAAAGAGGTCCCTTCTTCCTCCAAAGGAGGGCTCTTGGACCCCCACAAATAAGCTCTTCTTACAACTTTGAATGAAAATGGTGAAAGAATTCCAAGCTAATCCACTTAAGGGGTGAGATGGATTGCCCAATGTAATGGTGCTAGTATACTCTTGATGAGAATAGAGGATTCCTCAAGAGAATAGTAGCAGCATAACTTTGTTATTGAATTCCTTAAGAATGAAGTGCACCCATGTCCTTGTTTTATAGCACCACTTTGAGGTATTGTGCAATCAACTTGTAGTGTGAAAAGAGACTAATTAGGGCATTTTTAGGTCTTTAACCAGCTACCTAGTCAGATCCAGTCCAGATTTGAGTGTCAAATCAACTTGGAAGTTGAACCAGAAGTGGGTGGGAGGCCGACCAATCTCATAAATGTGTCATTCTCAGATGTGCGCGACTTTTAGCGACCACAATCATGCATCCGGCACATGTGTGTTTTTCCTGCGTTTCTGTTTTGTGCATGTGTGCACACGCCCTGTGTAGTCATAGTGCATTTTAATTTTATCATTGGTTGTACAGTTTTTGACCCTTTTTGGAAATGCTTTTGTGGTAATGTTTGTCCATGGGTGACCTCATAACTGTCTGACGATGCTGGATTCTTGTAACCATTTGCAGACGAAATTTCAGTGATAACAGATGCCCCCTGATGGATGAGGTTAGGAGCATACGTATAGCCAAAATTCATCAATGTTTCTTCTACTAAGAGTGTCGTTGTAAGAGAGAGCGATAGTGAGATTGTCAAGAGTTACCCGTTGGAGGGAGAAGGGAACCTGTAGAACCCAACCTTCCATAAGGTGTGTAAAAATAATATGTTTACAAACGAGGCGGGCATGCCCCATGCTCATGTCATGTAACTCAAAAAGGAATGGTGTGTTGATGTAGACAACTGTAGCACCCTTGGGGGTGGTCGTGATAAAGGAAAAAGACAATTATGCGGAGGAACATACTCTGAATAGTAGTCAATGACATCTGTAAGAAATATCACGGATTCTGTAGGCATTGATAGCCCAACCAAGTTCAGAGGTCTTTGGCAAATATAAGAAATAACTGCAATAGTCACAAAGTAAGACCCACCGTAACATGAGAATGTGTTGAAGTCGAATGTTATGGGGGTCAACGACGGTAGGGAGAAATTGTGGTTCTCCCTGTGTCGTCTGAGACCTCTCATTGGAAAGGTAATGAGAGTCAAGATATTGTTTCCCTTCTGGAAACTGTGTTGATGTCAACAAAAAGGGGGACGCAAGTCCAAGAAGCAAAGGGCTTCATGAAATCTACTAAGTGAGGTTAGGAACTGAGGAGGTACATGGACAAAATCAAGATGTATGGAGACTCAAGACTGCCCTTGGTTGGGGGTATGTGTGAGGTATAAGTGGTCGCAACCGTTCAACTAGGTCGAGTGTCAGGGGAACAACAAGACATGGGATAAGTTGTGCTAGAGGCAGGACAAAGTGAACAAACTCATAGGGCAGAGGTAAGTGGCCTGTGGGATACTTGGAGTATATGGACGATGTCAACTAGGGTAAATGATAAGGAGTGCCCCAACCAAGGGCGACATGGGTTGTGTTTTCCAAAAAAGGGAAGAAGGTCGCTAAAGGGGATGACAAAAGGATATGTAAATGATAGAAACAAAGGATTTTTACAAAATAAATAAAGAATAATTTGGGATGAGTGTACAAATACAGAAATGGGTGCCCTAATTTAATATGGTTGGGTTAGTTAGGGAGCAATTTGCTTGAAGAACTGGTGGAGGGTGGGGGCCCCATGGGTGGGTTTCTGTATGAGGTAAGTGAAATGGAGGGAAATTTATAGAGGGGCAAACTGATTTGTGGATGAAATGGAGGGTTCATGATACTATGGAGGTGTAGTCAAAATAGAACCTTGAAGAAATAATCTAGGAGTCCAGTGGGAAATCTAGAAAAATGAGGAGAAGGAGTATGTGGCTGATTCGAGACATGATGCAAAAATATCGGGACTCCCATCCCTAAAGGGTGGAAAAACAACATGAGTGTCAAAGTGAAAAAGGGTGCTATGAATGGGAAAACTCATGTGGGGGAGAGTGCTACCGGGTGATAGTACCTAAGATGCAATGGAGGTGTTGGTACTGCAGAGCTAGAGAGGGGGATCCTAGAGGAAAATGTCAAAGAGTGTGATTGGAGATGCAACTGAGATTCAGAGGGAATGATTACATGCCAGTGTTGATTATATACTTGAAGGGGTTGCGTTGATGTATGATGCCCAAGTACCTGTACACATGAAAACCAAATACCCGATGTGAACAATATCTGAAGAGAATCGAACATACAAGCATTTATTTGATAATTTTGAACATGAGTATGCATATCTGGATGGGGTATGAAAAAATATCGCCCTGGGGGCTAAGGATAAAAACTAGCCCGGGGACGGTCTTGATGTAGATGACGAGATGGAAAAAATATTAAAAACACTATAAAATAAATAACCTAAAGTAGAATTTCTATGTTTTAGGCATAAAATTTCTTTAAGTATAACCCGTTGACGGGTTCTTTGAGAGAGAGGCCTTCGGGAGAGGCCAGGATGTATGCGCCTTTGGTGAGGCAATGTTGGATAATGTAGGGGCCATGCCATAGTGACTCAAATTTTCCATGACCAAGGGTATCGTGAGCGAAATCATAAGCAAGGACGAGGTCGTCTTCATGAAATGAATGAAGGTTGACATGGTGATCAAAGGTGGCCTTTGACCCTTTTTTGGCTGCCTCATTGTTCTGTAATGACGATCGACGATCTTCATCCAGGGACTCTAAGTTCAACAAGAACTGATCCATTGGAGCAGTGTTGGGTAATAGCTCAATTGCGGTGCATAAGGTGGGAATTTCACACTCGATGGGAAGAGTGGCCTCAACCCCATGGACTAGATGAAATGGTGTGAAACTAGTGGCCGTTTTCACGGCCGTACGGTAAGCCCATAGCACGGAAAATAACATATGATGCCAATTGGTCTTATGTTTATTAACCGTGCACTGTAACATGGTCTTGAGGACCTTGTTAATTACTTCGACCTGTCCTTTAGGTTGAGGGTAATATGGTGAGGAAAATTCATGGGAGAATCCTAACCGAGATGAGAGTTCGACAAAAATATCATTCTCAAAGTGTTTCCTATGATCGGAAACTAGTTGGAGTGGTACTCTAAAGCAGGATATGATGTGATTAAAGAAAAACCGCACTGCAGTGTCAGTGGTGTTGTTGAAGGTGGGCATCGCTTCAACCCATTTTGTGAAGTAATCGACTGTGACAACAATGTATTTGTGTCCATTTCTGGATGGGGGATTGCAAGTCATGAAGTCGATGCCCCATTTACAAAAGGGGCCGACAGTAATTACTGGGTGGAGAAGAGCAGGTGGTGCTCGTGCTTTGTTGGTGTAAAGCTGACATTTCTCGCATCGCTTCACGACATGAATGCACTCGTGAAACAATGTAGGCCAAAAATAACTTGCTCGGATGATTTTCTGAGCAGTGGACATTCCTGAAAGATGGCCCCCACATGCGCCGCTATGGAAGTCGTTCAAGAATCTATCAGCCTCATCAATAGTCAAGCATCGATGAAGTATGGTGTCGACCCCTCACCGGTATAAGATATATCCGATGAGGAGATAGCGGGGGTGATGGTGGAGGATATGATGACGATCATCTCGTGAGAGGTGGTTACCAAACTTTTGGGTTCAGAGGTAGATGAGGAGGTCGCCGTACCAAGTATCATTTGAAGTGATGTAAAAGAGATGTTCATCGGGGAAGTCAGTATTGATGGGGGAACTGGTAGTATTAGAGGGGAAGGTCGTGAAAAGTTCGGCGAGGATGAGAGCTTTCTTTCTCTTAGGTGTTGAAAATTCAAGATCATACTCCTGAAGGATAATGATCCATCGGGCAAATTTACCATTAATTTTTCGACGGCTGAGCAAGTATTGCATAGGGTTGGAATCTGCGATGACCTTAGTCGTGTTAAGAAGAATTTAATGATGCAGTTTCTGGACTGCGAAGATGACTACAAGGGCTAGTTTCTCTTCGTGTTTATAATTCAAGGGTGGCCCTGAGAGGTTTTTACTAACATAGTAAATGACATGTTCATGATTGTCATTGTCGATTTGAACGAGAACTCCTGCTACTGAGACAGTTGATGCTGATATGTAGAGGATATAGTCACGGTTATAGTCGGGTGAACTAATTAAAGGGGCGTTAGACAATGCTTTTTTAAGATCGTTAGATGTTTTTTAGGCATGTTCATCCCAGTGAAATGGGATTTCATGGCGTAGTAAGCGAAGGAAACCATGTGATCGAGTGGCGTAGTTTGGGACAAATCCCCATAGAAATTTAGCTATTCCTTGTAGGCTCTGGAGTTGACGTAAATTATGGGGGGGTGGAATTTCTGTGATGGCTTGGACTTTGAGGGGTTCCACGGTAATATCGCATTGGGAAACGATGAATTTGAGGAGGTTCCCCGCAATGACGCATAACACGTACTTGAGGGGGTTCAAGCAGATGTTGTACTGACGACACCGTTGAAAGATGATCTGTAAATCATCAAGATGTTGGGTGCGTTTCTTGGATCGAGCTGTGAGGTCGTCCAAGTATGCAAGGATGATATGAGCCAGATCATGAAAAATGTATGTCATAGCCCGTTGGAAAGTTGCGCCAGCATTCTTTAAGCCAAAAGGCATGAAATGATATGAAAAAGTACCCCAAGAGGTAGTGAATGCAGTTTTGTATTGATCGATTGGGTGGATTTGGATTTGATTATAACCAGAGAAGCCATCCATGAAGGATAGATCCTTGTGGCCTGCGTAGTCATCGATCATTTGATCGATGAAAGGCATTGGAAATTTTTCTTTGGGGCATGCGTGATTGAGATTGTGAAAGTCCGTGCAGACGTGGATAGTGCCCTGTTTTTTGTTAATAGGTATAGGGTTGGAAACCTATGATGTATAGGTAATGGGGTAGATGAACCCAGCCATGCGTAATTTGTCAATCTCGGCTTTGATGGTCGCTGCTTTGGATGGGTGTAGCGGTCATTGTTTTTGACGAACTGGTGTAATGTTAGGCCAGGTGTCGATGCAATGTTCGATAATAGAGGGATCAAGGCCAGGCATCTCTGTGTATGACCAAGCAAAAATATCCCGATATTCTCGGAAGAGGGCTTTATAGGCGGTGATTTCTTGAGGAGTGAAAGCGATGCCAATGGTGATTTCCTCGACGACTCCATTTTTGATGGAAATATCGATTTTGATGGTCGGGGAAATGTTGACCATGTTGCCTTCTTCAAAAGTATTAGGGGCAGGAATGGGGTTGTTGAACCAGTCGATATGCTCTGATGGGATAAAATCCTTTGTTTCAACCGCGTATATGGGGTGTTGGTTAGGAGGCATGGAGGCTTCCTGTGGAAAGAAGAGCACTTTGTGGTGTAGCGCATCCCATGGATAGTCAGGAGTGTTTAACTTTTCGAGTATGTGCTCGTCACAGTGGAATTGGTGGGAATACAAGGGGTCGTAAAGAGTGATATCGGTGACTATCACCGTGTGGCTGTCCCCTGGTGATGAAGAAGAAAGCGGAATGACGCAATGAGATTGCGATGGTTCGCTCGACATAAATCAAATATCGAAGTACTGAGGAGTACCAGTGGTAGTGATGAGGTAAGGTCAACCATTGATTCTATAGGGGGCATCGGGGTTTGAATCAGGGTCAATTGGTGTTGCCTATATTCAATGATCATAGGACATTGGTATGTAAAATGATCTAAGGATTCACATAGAGAGCAAGGGCATCTCATACGTTCATTGAATGAAGTCGTGACATAATGGATGTCAGTGATTTTTGGTAGGGATGATGTAGCTGGATTGGGTTCGTTCTGGAAGCTTTGGCGTACTGCGGCTAATGTCTGCCAGAAGTGCGATAGTGCTAGGAAATGGTGTGTATAGTGGCCATATTATGAACATATGGCACAAGCAAATTTGGTTCGCAGCCCTTTACTACTTCAGTGAGGGGCAGTAGCAACAATACTTGCTATAGTGACAAGCATTGATGGTGTTTGATTGAATGGAATCAAGTTCTGTAACTTGGGTAGAGATGGGTAGTTGTTGGTTTGCTGTCCATCTTTCTCACATAGCACGTAAGGAGGTTGGATGCGTGGGGGAAGTGGAGGCATGGGGGAAGTGGAGTTGTGGGCTCCTTCTTATTTCTCCTTCCCCCAGCTGTGGCAGGGAGGGTAGTGAGTGGGGGTGTAGAGGGTATGGTGGGAGTGAGTATGGGAATCATCATTGGGATTCCTTCTATTTGGGGGGGAAGGGATGGTTGAGGGACCATCTCTGGTGGATGTAAATACCAAACTAGAATTGCTAACACCATATTAGGGAGGGTAAGCATTGCGGCTACTTGGAAATCTTGTACGCTAGGTGGAGGGTAGAAGAAGGGGATTTGAGTAATGGCTTGGGGAACTGTCTCCCAAACTAGGATATGGCCTTGGGGAGAGGTGAAATTGTGGACTGGTGGAGTCGACAAGTTCGTAGAAGGCTCGTGAGGGGGGAGCTCTGGGACTAGTGGGAAGCCAGATATGATAGAAGCCTCCCTAGAAGGAAGGGTATCCTCTATGTCAGTTCCGTTGGATGATACAACACATACTTGATTGGAAGGATGAGGGAGTGGTGGTGCACCATGGTAAGTTCCTAACAATGATGGGTCTTTGAAACTTTCAGGACCCATTTCGATGAGTGGGTATGTGTCATGACTCGTGTGGATGAGAGGAAGAATGTTATTGATGTTGGCAGAAGGGTTAGGCTCATAATGTGAGACTTGGTCAATGGTAATGATCTTCCCATTATGGGGGAACATCATTGTTTGAAAGAGGAAAGAGGCAACTGCCTTCATAGCGTACATGTAGCTACGATCGAACAGAATATTATAATTGAGTGGGGCATCGATAACTTCGATTTCAATGAGAATGGTCTTGCCCCCGAGTTCTATGGGAACATTTTGGAAGAGCCCTTCAGGAGATGATGGTCATCCGTCATAAGCTCTTAAGGTAATGGTAGATGGTATGAGTTCGGGGGAACCAAGTTTCTTCCATACAGATTTGGACATAATGCATGTGGATGCACCTTCATCGATGATGCACCGATGAACTGTAATGTTCTGAATCTTTACTAGGATTTGAAAATCGATTAGAGAGAGAAGGCAAGGTTCTCCACTGTCAAGATCAAATGTGATGAGTTAGGTATCCGCGGGGTCGACTGCCCCTAAGGCAGAAAGTAATGATTTCTGTTGAGTGGGACAAGTTTGAAGGACCTCTAAGACTGACATGGAAGTCGGGGATTGTGCTAAGTCATTGAACAAACTGTAATTATGAGCCGCCCTAGCCTGTGGGTTGTGGACATTCGCGCGCAATGGGATGCAAGGGATGCGAAGAGGTGTTTTAGCATTAGGGAGAGGAATTACCAATTGGGGTCCCGTCAATGCTGGGTTTGTTTCTAAGGGAATGGGAGGAGACTTAGTGGGTGCACGGTATTGATGACTACGTGTTTGCAGAAGGATTTCTTCCTCACTAGTGAGGAGGATAGTACGATCTGTGAGATTGTTTGGATTGAGGGACTGTCCCAACTGTGGTGGGGTAGGCTGTGTATCTTGTTGGGTGTTTATCACACCCTGGTGTGGAATGGGATTCTGCAGCATGGATGGGGGGGGGTTGTTGCACATATTGTTGTGGGGCTTACTGAGGGGCAGGCGGTGCTGAAGGATGTGGTAGACTGCCTGAGTCTTTCAGCCATTTAAAATCAACGATTTGGGGACAATGATGAGTATAATGACCGAACTCACCGCAAAGGGAACAAGGGAAGGTGGTTTTAATAGTATTGTTATTTCTCCCTTGATGCCTGTTGTTATTGCCCCCCTATGGGTTTTGATTCCCTTGGTTCTGGTTGCCCCCAATAGGTTGGTTTTGTTGGGGTTGATTCCTGCCTTGACCTGGGTTGTTATTGTTCCTATTTCTTCCTTCATTTTTGGTATTATTCGACGGATGGGTCGAATTTGTTGTATTCATCTGTTCGAAATTTTGATATTGCTGAATAGGAGAGGGTTGAACAAAATTCACCCCAGCGTGAGGGTGTGGGGGTGCCATGGGCTGTGGAGGACCAGAGAATGGAAAGTACGGATTCTGTGGGAGTTGTGATCCATAAGGTACATAGGAAGGCATGGCACTTTCGCTAGTACTTAGAGTATAAGCTGAGGTAGAAGGGGTACCAGAACTTGTTTGGATAGGTGGGTGTATTGGGGGTGTCGGCAGTGGTCCACTGATGGGTGGAGGAATAGCAAAAGGGTATGGATGTTAATAAGGGGGTGGGGGGTAATAAGAGGTTCCCCCATATGCTGGTGGATATTGAGGTGTGCCATACAATGGTGGTGGTTGGGGTTGAGGACTATGGTGTGTGGTATTACCAATCAATCCGTCTGCTGAGTGAGACATCCCGGGTTTGTCTTGACTGAATGGCACAGGTTTTGGGAGATCAAGAAGTACTGTGTATAGGTACCCTGATTGTGAATAGATGAGGTTGTATTGTTGAGCCTTACTGATGGCTTCTTCTTCAGATTGAGGGAAGTTGGAAGATACATCTTTATCGAGGAGAGAGACAAGTGATCTGAGAAACCAGTCAAGACACTGTTGTTTGGTGGTTTCAACTCTGCACAAACTACGTCATCTACGCCACTCGTGAATGTGATCAGTGATATGTGTGGCCGAGGTTTGTTTGAAATTAGAGAGTAGTTCAGGACCATTGTCGTGGCGGATTAGTAATTGGAAGAAGGTAAAAAATTCTTTGGCCAAGGACTCGAAAGCCGCATGGGACCCCGATTTTTTGTCTACATACCATTTGGTTGATGGTCCAGTGAGTGTGCACTGTAATAATCATAGTATGATGGAATGATCCATAATCCTGTTGGAAGAGGACCATAGGTGGAAAGTCATGACGTGGTTGGCAGGGTCATCACCTGCCTTTCCTTCAATCTTGGGGATGTTTGAAGGTAGTTTGGTAGGCATTGCAGGCCATGTGGGGTCATGCAATATAGGATCATTTGAGAGTTTTATTAGATATGGTATGTTAAGAGAGGCCAAATATGGCATCTGTAGTGGGGGTGGAGGATTATTTCCAGCCATGGTGTGAGTGTTCTATGAACTTGACCCTTGAGGGGGGCTAGGTGGGTTAGTACTTCCTCCTTGAGAGGAAGTTGGCCCCTCTCTTTCGTGTAAAGGAGAGCGAGTGGATGGAGGGACTTGGGAAGTGGACCCAAGTAATGTGGAACCAAGCAAAGTTGATCCTAAGACAACAACACTCACAGGAGTGTGTGAAGGTGGTGTCAATGAGTTGGCAAGGCTAGTAACTCCCCCTAAAATAGGAGGGAGGTTTAGCAAGCATCTGGAACGACGGGGTTTCATTGGGTCCCCTATGATGTCCGACTAGCTACATGGATGTGTGCAAACTATGATGAGAGAAAATAAACAAGAGCCTTTGTTACAAATTGTGAACTTTACACGATATATATCTAAATAAAAAATGTAATCAGAAGTGCATCATACATAAAGTGTTTTGAAAAAGAAGCATATATGTGGATAAGTGGGTTTTTTCCACGTGGGGAATCAAAGAAAACAAATTCTCATGTCCTAAAAGATGCAACATCCTTCCTCTCAAATAGCATTGGACCTTCCAATAGTACTCAATAGTGGGGTCTGAAGTCACCAGAAGAGAAACTAGTGAAGGATGAAATAATCAGTTATAATGAGGGGTAATGGGGGCATATCCCGAAAGAGCTGGCGATATTTCCCAATAGCCACACAAAATCCGATCAAGGTGCAATTGCAGCCCACAATTGCCACTTGGATAGAGGCTAATTAGAGCATTTTTAGGTCTTTGACCAACCACCCAGTCAGATCCAGTCCAGATTTGAGTGTCAAATCAACTTGGAAGCTGAACCAGAAGTGGGTGGGAGGCCGACTACTCTCATAAATGCGCCATTGTCAGATGTGCGTGGATTTTAGTGACCACAGTCACGCTTCGGGTGCATGTGCACTTTTCCTGTGTTTTTGTTTTGCGCATGTGCATGTGCACCCTGTGTAGTCATAACACACTTTAATTTTTTCACTGGTTGTATAGTTTTTGACCCTTTGGAAATTATTTTGTGGTAATTTTGGTCCATGGGTGACCTCATAATTGTTTGACGATGTTGGATTCTTGTAACCATTTGCGGACGAAATTTCAGTGATAACACCCTCCTCCTTGTTGAAGGCGTGTAATCCTTCTGTTGATTTTTCCAACACCCACGGGATTGCTTTTGTGCCCAATCAAGATCCAAATGGAAGTTATCTCCCTTTAGATTCAAGTGGAAGTGGAATTGGTGCGGGAAATATCAGAGGAATTTCCATGGGCATTTATTTTGCATCACTTTTCATTGCTATTGGGATGTTCTATATTTATGCCTATAAACGCAGGAAGGCAAAGAAATCACTTCTGCAACAAGTGACAGATAAAGATGGATCTAAAAATAATCAAGGCCATCTAATATTGAATATCTTGTGCATTTAACCAATGTACTATGTGAGATGCCAAAGATTGACATACTAGGAAGAAAGGAAAACTTATGATGAACATGACATGCACCTGGAAAATATGATATTCAGAGTAGAGAGCGAGGTTTATGATAGGGTTTAAAGTGGAAAAGGGGAGGAACATATATTCTCCATTATAATCTCTGGCGAAGCAACACATAACCACAAATACGGGAAGCAAGTATGTAGTCCTCAGATATTCCTCCAAATATGACCATTTATATCAACAATATCAATGAGAAAACCAAGTTAGATGAGCTCAAAAGTCTTTGTATGTAGTTTTCTCTCAATTTGGAAAAATTGTAGATGTTATTGCCCTCAAAACTCTGAAGCATCGGGGTTAGGCATGGGTTATTTTTTATGAAGTCTCTACTGCTACTAATGCACTCAGGCAAATGCAAGGCTTTCCCTTCTATGATAAACCAATGAGAATACAATATTCTAATCCAAAGTCAAATGCCATTGCAAAGGCTGATTGCACTTATGTCCCTAGGGAAAAACAAAGGAGACAAGATGAGAGAGATGAGAGGAATCACAGGGAACAACATCATGAAACTCAAAAACCCAGGATGATTCCCAATGCATCATACCCATCTGGCTATGGTGCACCAATTCTAATTCAGGTCTTATGGAAAACCAAGAATGAAGATATGGCTAAGTTGTGTGAAGAGGTAGTGCAACTCAATTTTTTTTTAAGAAGTTCTATATCATACATATTGACAGGGTTGATATCGATTGTCTTTTCACATTTTAAATAACACGAAATTCAATTCTGATACTGATGCTCTAGTGAATGATTCTATTGAGCTTCGAAATGGTGAATGGATTTCAAGTAAAGTTGGTGCCAAGGGATGTAGTGCATAACAAACTAGCTATATAGATTGTTCTTTGGAATTTGATGAGTTTTGTGTGGCTTCACTAAACTATCAAAGTTAAAAGTTTGTGCAGACAACATGATGTCTCAACATGGGTGCCCGAATTCGATTTTATCAACAAACACTACAACAACAATATACCTAGTATAGATAGACTTAAGAAAATATTCATTCCAATCAGGAAGTTACAGTGTTGTGAACCAACAATTGTTCTGTTGATTGAGTTATGTTGTGGATCTGTTTGACAATAGGTTTCCACTATCTGTTCACTCTCTATTTTTTTCTTCCAATTTTTCTCATCAAACAAGAACTCTCCCAGATCAATCATCAAGAGAAATCAAGAGAAGATGTGATAAGTGATGGATTCTGAGTTAATCTTCACTTTTTGAGTTAATTTGTACTCTTCTTCATGGAGTTGAGGTATAGAGGTGGCATGCCATGTAACAACCCAATTTGGATTGAATAAAAAAAGATAAAATATCAGTGTTGTGAATGGTCAAGCTCAGGTTTTAGCTTTGAAACCGGGCTCTGATACCATATGTAACATCCTAGATGGGTGTTACACATTGGATACATGATTAGAACTTCTAGGAATGTGAAAGTATGTAATAAAATCAAATTTTCGTTCTAAAAGACATACCCATAGGAATCGATGGAGTAACATCAGATGACACACATGGTAATGACCGTTCAATAGACATATGACTAACTAATAATCTAGGTGAACCTCTAGAGAGAGAATACCATGTGAGATATCATCGCAAAAAAGTTCTATGATGGCACTATATTGGACCACATTATTTGTGGATGGCCCTAGGCATACACCACCTGAAGACACCCGTAGACCCTTGGGCAAGTAAATCACCAAAGCGGAGGAAGCCAATTTCCATGTATGACGACTGGCTCCGTTTGCGAATCCTAGGTAGACCGAAGAATCCCTTGACATCTTCCAACCAAAAGGGAAAACTCGATAAGCAAGCCGAAGACAAAAAGAAAAAAAATGTATATACACTAAATTTACATTAGTATACAAAGTGTTTTGCCCAAGCCCAGGACTCAAGCATAATAACTTTTCAAGTAGAGCCCATTTTTGGGCTTGGCCAATTTCTTCCCTTCATAATCTTCCAATTTGTAGGCTCCTTTTTCTAGAACATGTCACACGATATAAGGACCATGCCACATGGGTTTAAACTTGCCTTCCCCTAGCGGTTCTTTGGCTTGTTCATACAAGAGAATCAATTCACCCTCGGTATACAACCGGGGATAGACAGACTTTTTGTACTGAACCTTGACATGTCTTTTTTTTTTGCCTCGATAGTCGCAAATATGTCTCGACACTACTCATCAAGACTCTCTAGGTGCACCGGGCATCGCTCTAAATTTGAAGTGTCAGGTAGGAGCTCAACTGCCAATTTGAGAGAAGGGATTTCTCATTCAATGAGAAGCATCAACTCCACACAATGAACTAACTGAATAGGGGAAAAACCAATGGTAGTCTTAACCGAGGTTCGGTATGCCCAAAGCACGGGATACAACATGTTGTGCCAATTGGAATTACTCCGACTGAGATTTTTTTGCAAGATGGTCTTGAGAGACTTGTTAACGGCCTCTACTTTCCCATTTTCCTGGGGGTAATAAGGAGATGAGTGACCATGTTTAAACCCCATCTTAGATGCTAGTTCTACCATCATTTCATTCTGAAAGTGACTGCCATAATCAGTGAAATCTCATTCGGGATACTGAACCGGGCGATAATTTGGTTGAACACGAAGAAGGTTGCAGTCTTCCCATCATATTTTATAGTAGGAATGGCTTTGGCCCACTTGGTAAAGTGGTCAACAACCATGATGATGTGTTGATGCCCCCCTAGCCGAATTTGGGTTGCAATCGATGAAATCTACCCCCCACTTGGTGAAGGGACCGACAGTAATGACTGGGTGAAGAGGGGTTGGGTGCGAGCACATTTTCCGAATGAACACCTGGCAAGGGTGACACTTCTTAATCACTTCAATGTAATCTTTAAATATGATGGGCCAGAAGTAACTGGCTCGCATGATTTTTTGGGTTGTCGCAAGCTCGGATAGGTGACCACCACAAGCCCCTTTGTGGCAGTCATTTAGGACTAACTTGGCTTCCTCGTGAGTTAAGCAACGACATAAGATATTATCTATTCCTCGGTGATACAAAGTGTTGCCGATGATAGTATACATTTTGGCTTGGTATCTAACTCGTCGTCGATCATCTCGTGAGAGATGCTGAGCGAACTTCAAGGTTTGAAGATATAAAACAATGTCTCCATACCAGGGGTCAGATGACGAGACAAGGAAAATGTGTTCATCTGCAAATGAATTGACATGGATTACATCCTCATCTAATCATGGTAAATTGGATATTAACTCTCCAAAAACTAGTGACTTCTTGGACTTGGCTGAATCAAAGTCGAGATCAAATTCTTGTAATATGACTATCCATTTATTATATTTCCCACCTATGATACAGCTAGTGAGGACATATTGAAATGGATTAACATCAGCGACTACAGTAGTTTTGCAAAGCAATATATAGTGTCATAAACATTGGACTGCGTGAACGACAACCAAAGCTATCTTTTCAACGTGAGAGAAATTAATCTTAGGACCGATTAAATTTCAACTGAGATAGTAGATGATGTGCTCATGGAGCTCATCATCCTCCTGAACTAGAACCATACCAATCGTCTATTTTTACGTGGAAATATATAACAAGTAATCTCTACTGTAATCAAGAGATTTTAGCAGAGGAGCCGATACCAAGGCTTTCTTTAAGGAATCGAAAGAATTATGGGCTCACTCATCCCAGATAAATGGGGTGTATTTCTTTAGTAGTCACATGAAACGCTTAGTGATATTGGCATAATTCACTATAAATCGACGTAGAAAGTTAGCTTTCCCCTATAAACCTTGAAGTTGTCTAATTGTGTGCGGGGGAGGCAATTGAAGTATTTCCTCAACCTTAAGAGGATCTACCATGATCCCAGTATCAGAAACTAAAACTCCTAAGAGACGGCTATACCTAACGCAAACGATGCATTTGTGAGGGTTTAACCAGATTCTATAGTAACGACATCTTTCAAAAACCAACTGAAGGTGTGTGACATGATCTACTCTCTTGCGAGAGTGAGAATAAAGATCATTGAGGTAAGCTTTGAGTATATGCTTGAGATCATGAAAAGAAAAAGTCATGGTGCGTTGGAAGGTTGCTCCGACATTTTTCAAGATGAAAGGCATTTTCGGTATGCAAAAGTACCCCAAGGACATATAAATTTCGTCTTGTGTTGGTCCTTAGGTTTGATTTAGATTTGGTTATATCCTGAAAATCCATCCATAAAGGAAAATATTTCGCTTCCTGCACACTCATCGAGAATATGATCAATAAAAGGCATGGGAAAGTTATCTTTAGGACAATATTTTTTCAGGGTGAATGTCCATACACACATGGATGGTTCCTTGCTTTTTATTCATAGGAACGGGGTTGGATACCCATTCGATGAAGGGAACTGGGTAGATGAAGCTGACATTAAGTAGCTTCTCCACCTATGCCTTAATAGAGGGGGCCTTCCTAGGATTAACATATCTAAGATGTTGTCGAACAAGTTTAGCATCCAGATAAGTTCTAATTTCATGTTCGACAATACAAGGGTCGATACCTAGAATTTCTACATTTGACCAAGCGAATACATCTCGAAATTATTTGAAGAGGTTGGTGTAGATCAGAAACTCTTCTAGCGAATAATCTGCAGCTATATTTACATTCTCAATTTTGCTAGGGGTACGAGAGATGTTGATCGAGATGGTAGGATAAATACTTGCCATATTTCCTTCATCATAAATACCATGCATATCAAGTGGAACTACAGCGTGACCGACTATCTCACTCAAGGTAGACCGAAAATCATATTTCTTGATTCTTTCAAGACTTGGGAGAAAATAAGATCGATGATGCATATCGTCCCAAGGTCTATCAGAAACATTCATGGCTTCAAGGATGGCTTCATCTGAAGGAAAAGTCTCATCTAAGAAATCATGTGAACAAGATAACGAAGTGGCCTATACGGGCCTAAGAACGGGATCCTCCTTGTCTGTCTGCGAGGTAACAAGATCGAGATCGACGGAAGAGTCAAGGATAGCTTGATATACAATATCGATTGCTGATAGTGGCATATCCATGCCAGCATGCGACTGACCTTCAATCGACGAAGTCAGATAAGGTAGGGCCCAAGGATCACTAAAATAGGAAGTGAGGAAAGGAATGGACCTCTCTGTTGAAGTAGGCCTACTAGACACAGCGTAAACGTGGTGAATTGGTGCCGAGAAGTCGAAAGTACCCATGAGGGAAGAATACATTTTGACACTGATATTCTTAGTTGTCAGCTGAGAATTATCGATCATAGGGATCAACTGTCCAATAGATGCGTTAGGACTAGATTACGCAAAGGATAACTAGTCGATCATCACGATATCCCCCTGACGAGGAAAAAAAAGTACATAGAAAACAAACGATACGACAATGACCATAGCATAGGTCCAATTGAGACCTAGTAACAAGTTATAATCGAGAGGTGCATCAACTACCTCTACTTCCACCTCTAGCGTCTTTCCACCTAGCTAGATCGAAAAGGTGGGGAGAATAACATGAGGGAGGAAGGAATGACCGTGAAATGCAGTCAACATGTTCGACGACTTGGAAAGAGTCAGAGAATTGATAGCTTTCCAATGGACTAGGGACATCACGCAAATGGAAACACTTTCATCAACGACCACTCTTTTGATAGTATACTTGGAATACTCCACGTGGATTTGAAAATCCACATGGTATGGTAAGAGAGGCTTCACTTCCGTGACATCAAACTTGATGAGTTTCGAGCCAGTAGGCTCTAGAGCTCCTAAGGTAGAGAGTAAGGCATTCCTCTGTGATGGACATGTCTGGAGTACGTCCAAAGCCGACATCTCACAAGGAGTTTGGCCTAGATCTTCAACAATATAGTAGTTCTAGGCAACTCTAGAATTAGGGTTGCAGGTAGAGCGCTTGAGTACTCCTTTCGGAATATGAGGTGGTGGATCTGGTTTATCGATCTGTAAGTTCGTCTCTGGGGGTGGAGGAGGAGCTTCTAGGCTAGTACTATCTTTTGAAGAGCTATAATCTTGAGAGCGGGTGGATGTATCAATTTTCGCATCGGCCATATTGATGCAAACATGATCACCATCTTGTGACTGTGGGTTTTGACTTCTACCAAACGCATTTCTGGAACTCTAAGAAATCGAGGCTAAGTGTTGGTTGTGTGGGAATGGATTCATCAGTACAGTGGGTGGTAGATTTAAAATCCTCACAACCTCCACAAGTTTTGGGCACAAGTAGGTAAGGTGGTCATCGGTACAAAGTTTTCAAGGAAACTTCACCCTATGCTTCTCTTTCTTGCCCTCTCCAACATTATCATTATGTTTCCCATTATTATATTTTTCCTTGGGTTTATTATTATTATTATTCCCACCCTTATGATTATTTTGACCTTTCCCTTTATTCCCATTTGGTTGTTGGTCACCATTTGGTTTTTTTGACGATTGCACGGAATGTACATCTGCCAACTGGATGGGTTTCGAGAATCTAGACAAAGTTGGTTCTCTGGCAGACTTTGTTGCCGAGTCTATGGATTTTACATTGGTAGACCCTAAATTTCCATCGACATGAGTTCTGAGAGTTTTTCTAGGATCATGATTTGTTCACATTGCATCTAGAAGAAGGTGGTATAACATCCTAGACGGAGCATATATCAAATCAAATTGGCGGGCTCTAAGGATAGCTTCTTCCTCACTGAAGACCCTGGAAGTAGCAATTTCCTTTGAAATAGGAGAGTGTAAAGACTTTAGGAACCATTCTAGAAGAAAGGTCGGTGGTATAAGAGTCTTAACCAAATGCCTTTGCCTATGCCATTCCTTTGCCTAGAATCGGGGTTAAGAATAGGAACACTCCCTACATTAGGATTCGCTTGGGGAATATGAGAACCACCAAATGGGAAAGGATTGTAAGGAGGTGTAGTTCCCCCAAGTCCAAGGCTAGTGTTATGGCCAACAACTGGGATGGCAGTTGAAAACTGTGAGGTGAAGTTAGGAATACCATAAGAAAATAGACTAGAAACCATGGGGAGGGTCTGAAGATTGTAACTCGACAAGTGGCCAAAACCCCCAAAAGGGTTCAAGGCAAGAAATGAAGCATTAACTACAGGCCGAGCCATAGTACAGATGTAAGCCTTCGACACTTCAACTGTAGCGGCTACAGGTGTCGAAGGAGTGCCATTAATTATAGCAGGATTGGGAGTCGAAGAACTCCCAGTGTTCTGAAGACTAGGCTAGGTACTCATCCTTGTGGGATCACAAGTCTGAAAAGTGGATTTGTGTGTACCACTACTGATAACTCTATGCTTTTTAGAAAGCAAGGACTTGAAAACTGGCGGTAACTGTAACAACCGACGGGACCTGTGAGGAAGCTGGTCCGGCTCCACGATGACTTATGACTCTTCCACAAATAAAAATATATCCTATGGCCAACTAGTAGTCAAAGTGCAGACAAAAAATTCAAACGACCAATATGCATGCAAATGGGATAAAGTGGCTGAGTGGCCTCCCTCGCAAAAGAAGGTATATCTCATCCAGTAGGGACTTGAGACTCCCCGCCAAAGTTTGGAGGAAACATAATCAGTTATAAGGGCCCTCATGGGCTTAACAACTAGTCGGTCAGATCCCCCTGGAGAGGTAATCCTCCATAAAGATTGTGTTCTGTCTAACCCTTATCTGACTCAGGGTACAAGAAGAATAACCCCTGCAAGTAACCTATGAGATACCTAAGTCAAGCAACTAATAAACCACTATATAACCGATGCACATGCGAGATTTCATAAGTCTGGATCACCATATGGGCAGGGTAGCAAAGCCCAAAACCTTGAAATCCCCACCTCTCACAGAGGTATGGGCACTAGCAAGATCCCCAAATATGAATAAATCCACAGAAATATCTCTGACGCTAGGTGAGTATCCAAGGGCTATCCCTTCAATTAACTTCGTGCAACCTCGTGACTAACTCCGGTGTGAGTGGAGCCTCCTGATCTTATCGATTATACAATGGACTTCTCAACTCCCTGTATTAGACACATATGTTGATTTAATTGCCTTGGAGAAGTTTACTCACAAAATCCTACTCCAAGGCACTAAATCCTAAGCTAGTTTGTGCACCCTAAAAATAAAATCGTGACTAATCAATTTTAGTTTAAAGTGTAAATTTCATTGGCCGTGGTTACTCAAAAAGGTATGGAAGTGAAACTCATGGTGTTATGACTCTGCCATAAAATAAATATGGATATAATGCAAAGTATATCTTTAACTTTTCAATGAATGATATGCTAATAAAAACAATGCAGTCTTCAATTTCAAATCTGCAATTCAGAAATAAAATACAATCTTTCGCTAAATGTGTTAAGCTAATGATAAAAATTCAAAGACAAAAATGCCAACCAATGAAAAATGCCTATTTTTTTGTATTTTCAATATTCTAAAAAGAAAATGCATGGACTGATAAGAAACTTGACAGATGACTTCTATTGTGTATAAAAGAAGTAACTCAAGCAAAATACCAAGCAACCAAGCAAACAACCCAGAAGCCAAGGACAAATTAAAAATAGAAAACAAAGAGAAAGACTATGCCCAAAAATTCAAGTCCAAACAGGCTTCCTGTCATCCCATATAATCTCAACAGACACTATAGAGACCTAAGAAGGTTCAACAATCTTTAAATCCTACCCAACAGTCACTCAACCAAGCAAACAAGCAAGGGGAAGTGGTATACATGATTGTTCAGGAGAACAGATCGTATATACACTTCTTGTAGTGAGACAACAAGTGTGTATATATGTCTGTCAAGGAAAAAAGGGCGTATATGCTTTAAAACAAGGCCAAACAAGGGTAAGAGGCTAAGAACTCAGACTCAGAGTGAACAGGATCTATCAAGCAGTGATACGACAAGAATTACAAAGTTAAAAGAGCAATGTAAGAAGAAAAATTACTTCAACCCTTAGAAGGAATATCTCTCCCCAGTGGAGTCTCCATTTCTATTACAAGGGAAAAAATCTCTATGGCCAAGGGTAAACCACAACAAATATATGTGACTGCAGAAATCAACTCAATTCCAACATATGCTATATAGACTAATGTGAAATACAAAAAAGAGGCCTACCTTGATCCAACGTTGATGTTCCATCATTGAGAACTTTGACAAAAAACTTTATACCTGCAAGAAGTTCTGAACAAAAGAGAAAAGCAAGTATATAGTGATGATATAAAAGGGATTAGCACATCAGATAGAATAATCCATTAATAAACATTACAAACATGCTCATGGATAATAATAATATATTTGCAAGATACCAATAGGATGGGAAAGGAGTATTTCTATTAATAATTGATCAACAGAAGTGTCAACATTATAGACTTCCGTGTCGGCACGGTTTGAAACCAGGAAACCAAGTTCCTTTCAACTGGGTCTCCACCACTTAAATCCTCCACCAAAGGCAAGCTCATGAGAAAGAGGAAAAGATGTCCTCTCAACAATAAGGGAAGAGCTTGGGGGTTGAACACTGTGTTCAGACTTGAGGGACAAAGGGATGCAGACTTAATATGAAGTAATTTCTCGAGAGTAACTTTTCTCTCAAAGTTGAATGCTTTCTCTCTCTTTTCCATAGTTCAAAATTATGCTCTTATAGCCTCCATAATGCAACTAAAGGGCTGAGTCAAAATGTTTCCAGTATATGGAAGGCCAAGGATCAAAGATCTTATGTTGCGACATGGAAACCCTACCTCATTTTGTATGTTATGGCACAAATCCTGATATACGTGAGCTGCAGTGGAGCATCAAGTGTATACGCATCTTGTATAACTGATAGGGAGCATATATGTGGAAAAATGAATGTTTTTAGCTCTGGATTCATCAAAAAGGGATGAAAAGTCTACATAGGGAAATGGAAAAATGCCCTCTGTGCAAGTCAAAAATAGTGAGGAAAATCTTTCTATAACAGTGATGCCAGCCTTGTGCTGAAGATTTCCATCTTCGTGCTAATGTTGTTGAGATTTCAGTCTCGTGTTGAATATTTCCAGCTTCGTGCTGATGTTGTTGTGATTCCAACTTCGTGTTGATGTTGTTGAGATGCCAGCTTCGTGCTAAATATTTCCAACTTAGTGTTGATGTTGATGAGATGTCAGCTTCATGCTGAATATTTCTAGCTTAATGTTGATGTTGTTGAAGCTCCAACCTTCATGTTGTGATGATGTTTTTGTTGATGTTGTATTAGCCTCACGCTGTTATTGATGATGATGTATTAGCATTATACTAATCCATTTTGATGCAGATAATGATGATGCCACTTCAGCTTCTTGCTGAAGATGACAATGATGATGCCACTTCAGCTTCTTGCTGAAGATGATGATGATGATGATGCCACTCCATCTTCCCACTAAACATGTTGATGTTGATACTCTAGCCTCATGCTGATGAGGATGATGATGCTACTCCAACTCCATGCTTTGAACAATGATGATGAGAAAAACTTCTAATGATTTATAAATGTGCTAGTCAGTGTTCCAGATGTTGTTGATGTTCCTGCCCTCTCTCTCTCCTGATGATGTTGTAGAATACCCTTCTTGTTAAGGGGGAGTGTTGAAATATTGTAATTGAAAAGAGTATTCTATTTATTATTGAGTCATTATTCATTATATCAATCCCCTTTTGTGGATTGATCATGCCGGGCATTGTAATTGACGAAATCCCTGTTTGCAGATTGGTGAAACCCTAATTGTACTATGAAAATTAAGAAGTCAACCCCCAAGCCTAATTAAAGTGGTTTTAACCACTAAGAAGACAAGTCGGCCTTGCCCAGTGAAGAGACACCTTTCCAACGCCTTCCAGCTAGTATAAATAAAGGAATCCAACGCCTTATTATCTCACTCACTCATTCGCTCATCAAGTGTGCAAGTTTGGTAGCTGCAGTTGGGAGAAGAAGGAAGAGAGAGGCGCATTGCTCAGTGTTGAATATTCTCTAGTGTTTTGGTTTATTGTCTTGGCATTGTATTGGCTATCTATATTAAGGAAGTTTTGCTGGGTTTTCTCCACCATGAGGGTTTCCCAGGACAAATATTGTGTATATTTTGATTGTGTTTCTCTCATTGATCCTACCTATGCTATTTTTATCTAGTAAATTGAAAAGAAACCTAATAATAGGTCAAAACTTAACATCTTTTCGCTCAATGCTCAACACTATATGTGATGAATCACATGTGAGCTTTCGTTTTGAAATTTGTTGTACACTAGCAACAACAACAATAGTGGTTTGAGGTTTCAAATTTTGGCATTATAATAGCTCGCTCGATTTTCCTTTTAGAAATTTTGATTTTTTCTTTTAAATGTTGGAGCTGCAAAAACCCTCATGACCTTTCTAAATTTAGAAAAAATCCTTGAAATGATGCTACATAAGACGTAAAGGGCCAATACATAATACTCCTTAATTCCCTATGCTTGGAAGCCCTCAATTGTTCCTAGCAATTCAATCACCTGTGGATCTTGAATAAGAATGTTCGTTTGGACACTCCTATATGTAATATAAAATCAAAACCCTACAACTTTGGCAGAAAAGGACACCAAAAGAAATGGGTGCATTTGAAATATTTCAGCTCGAGACCTTTTTTAAATTTCTCATACTTGTGATGAACAGACATAACCAAGAACCATTGATGTTTTGTAAACGATGATCTCAACACCTTCACACTTTGATAGACACTACGTTGACATTCATACGTTAACGTTTTTGACATCTGGAATCAACTCTTGAAATATATACATCAGTGAACTTCAATGTTGGGAACTTGGTGAGAATGTTGTCGATGACCTAGCCCTTTGACTCAATGGTTTGTTTTCTCTATGAATACCCAAGTGGATCCTTGCATCAACACATAAACTCCTACCTATACATGCTTTAGAATTTCGGGCTCCTTCAAAGTTAATAGCATCTGATATTTGTTTTGGTGCAATGAGAATTATGCCACATACACAAGAAAGCAAATGACTTGACTGTTGATACATAAAATCTCATGCAAATCTTCTCGACAGATAGTGCAGGACTTTAACTATTTGTGACTCCTTCTTGACGCCTTGTATATAAGTGCTCAATGAATTGGCACATATGTTTGATTCTTGGTGCTATCAATGAATGGGCTTTCAATGTTGAAAACTCAGACCTATAGAATCGAGCTTGGGTAGGTCGATGATGACTATAGTGTAAGTTGGCATTATTTTGTGGTATTTTTGTTTTGTAGAGTGGGCAATATCCCTCATTTGCACGACAAAAATATTCACTATTCTTTACATATGCCACTATATGACAAAAAGACACAGTAAACGATGATTTTGATCTTTTTAACAAAGGAACATAGTCCAAAGTGAAACATACATCCATACGACTAGAATGGAGGCTTAAAAAAATGAAAAATTTAGCAAACATTGAAACAATCGACAAAAGGCTAGCAAAACTAGCGCTTGTAGAAATTATGATTTTTATCTGCTAAAAGAACAACAACATTCTTGTAGCAAGGTGCATGTTAGGATATTTAGACACTTAGGATTTAGTTAAGATCTACTTGGTATAATGTGTCGCTAGGTAAAAGTGTGTTTCTTTATTATGCATTAGTATGCATTTGTAGTTAGGAAATCCGACGGTCATGATATGTTCCTGACATAGAGTGATCTGATGCTTCATATTATCCTTGATCTTAACGACTACATTGATCTGTGTCTTAACACTTTATTGATCCATGATATCTATTTAAAAAGCACAGAGGGTAATTTTAAGATGATATATTGTGAGAAACTCTCTTGTAAAATCTCTCTATAATCCTTTTCTTTTGCATTAATAAACTGCTCCAAGTGGCCGCATTGGCTGGTGCCATGGATGTTTCCCCGTAGGGGTTTTACCATGTCAAAATATCAGTGTGTTGATATTTGATCTAGTTGTGTGAGTGGTTACTAAAGGTGTTCATCCTGTGTTGGAATACCTATGTTGTCGAACATGGTGTTGGACCCACCTTTGTTTTTTTTAGCCCGTCTTGAATTTCATGTCTTAATGTGATCCGGATTATTTTCGGCACGAAATGAGAGTGGAGATATAATAAAGAAATGCACAGAGATATCCTGTATATCCAATAATATAACATAAATATATCAGATATGCAACCATAAACACAGAGATACAGTAATACACGATTTCTATTAATGAAAGAAATGTACAAAGACTATAAAAATACAGAGTGAAAGACTCACTAGAATGGTGGCAGCTTATCTCTGAGAAGAGATGTGATGGATACTCACATTCGCAAGAATATGGTTACAATGAGGCTCTGAAGGCATTTTTACAATAAACGGGAATGTCAAAAGTCTTATACATCCAAAAACCTAACCCTAGGAGATGAAGCACCAAAATTCATGTGGGCCCCGTTTGGGTAAGTTAGTACACCAACTTCCCGGGGTCGTAACTTTTGCATACAATCTCCGTTTTAGGCGTATGATAGCTCGTTGGAAAGGTATCATCAAGGAGATTCATTTTGGGGGCTCAATAATGCCTTTGGATATCATTGAGAACCTATATATCCAAAAACCTTCATTTAGGCCCTCAAAATGGCCCCATAAGTTAAAACCTGCTAAAAATAGTAAATTGCTAAAATTGGCAGAAAATTGTTTTGAGCCAGTCGACAAAGGTGGGTGGCCATCGATATCCACCTGGATCATAAATATCTAAATCAAAAGATGGTTTTCGTATTTTCCTTCTGTGGTTTCAAAATCTCTGAAGTCTTATCACGCGAGCGACGTTAGTTATCATACTCTCAAGGCGAGTTCTACTTTTTGTCAAATATTTTTCCCCCTTTGTTTTACCTCGGGATTTCATATGTCGGATGCTGTAGATCACATAGTTCACAAGTACCAAACAATGAAATGACGGAATCGTTTTAAAACTTTACCCAAGTCAGTAACGAGAGTAAAATTTTCCTAAATTACGGTTAAGCATCATCGGGGTTTCGCATCTCAGCGTTTACTAAATCCAAAAGTTTTACTGTCGTAACCCCGATAGCCGAAACCACGAATTTCTTGTTTTATTAACCCACGTTAAAGTTAAAGGTAAAAGCTTAGCCATGGTTAAGTTCTGTCGGAAATTCGCAACTCGACGTATCTTCTTTTAAAAAGATTTACTGTCAAAACCCCGAGTCGCGAAATCAAAATAAAGATATAAACATAATTAATTAAAAACTTAATCCACTTTTATCCTCCATTTTAATTAAAACACATCATCGTGATCTCGCAGTTTCGCAAATCGACATACAAAATTCCCGGATGTTATACCTTCGAAGCTCCGAGTCGCGAAAATGCGATATAAATAATCACTTAATTAATTAAGCGCTTAATCACAATTACGTTTTTATTAACCAAAGTCAATCATCGCAATGTCGGGTGTTAGAGGTTCAAAGGGTTAAAGAAAAAATTCCCGA
Source organism: Picea glauca (assembly GCA_000966675.3). Lineage (NCBI taxonomy): Eukaryota > Viridiplantae > Streptophyta > Pinopsida > Pinales > Pinaceae > Picea > Picea glauca. The sequence continues at coordinate 88,091 of JZKD02S1705827.1, forward strand.
TGCAGCGAGTACCGAAAGATTAATTAACTTTGGTAAATATTGAGCTAAGCCAGCATTTCCCGTGATTTGATGCATGCACAATTTACGAGGCAGTCTTAATTCTTCCTTACGCCAACTCACATTTTGAACCGCTAAAATTTATGACATTAATTAGAAACAAGGCAAATCGACAAGTAAAGTTTGGGTTTTTATTGCTAAATTTATATTTAAGTGTATTTGACCGATCTGTTCTTAAAAAGTACTGAGTTTTCGAATATATAGAGTTGTTATTTGTTATAACAAATTCATTTCTATATTACGTAGAGCACACTTTTCTCAGCGAACTAATTTCTGTATGTATACATATTTTTATCACAGAAGAGATAAAGAAGGATCTCCCGTCATGGCCCCGCGAAAAACATCTAAAACCAACGTTGAGGTTTAGGGACAAGGTTCAGACAACGTCGCTGATACTTCACCTTGAAGTGTCGACTCTGTCCTAAACTGGTCGTTTGTTTCTGATGTTCTATAGGTTAAATTAGTGGATTATTCTGATGATTCCAGTGACAATGAAAAAGACGAAATAACAACCAAATATAAGATCGTCGTCCAATCTGGAATGCATAAAGTAGCGGCAAGGCCACAACTGCTCCCTTACTATGATATGGTCCGGTGGGCATTAGACCATGTGAACATACCAACTAGAACCATCATCAATGAGTAGAAGGTCACCATCGGGACTTTCAGACCCGAACAACTAAAAGCTATGTACAAGTTGCCTACCGTGTCATACCTTACATATGATGTCGAATTCTTGGAGAAGTTCAAACAGAAGGAATGTGTGCAATATGATAATACTATGTCCAGCTTAATCAGAGATTGGGTTTCACACCCTGCGAAGTTCAGGGAAGATAGTAATGGTATATATTCAATAGCTTCCTTGGAACCATAGTTCAAGTATATAGCTATGATGACCTGCAGATTATATGGGAGAGAGAACACCTCACATTTGTTTCTTCAATGGGTGCCTCTAATACATCAAGTCGCCGAAGGTTGTTCCTTCGACTGGGCGAAAATGCTATCTGATAGCTTGACCTATCGAGTTACAGAGTATCGGGCATAGAAAGAGAGCGAAAAGATTGCTGCATTTTTTATGTCTGCATACATTATGGACGCCGTGTGTTTTCTAACACCCTTTTGCTTAATGAGCTGGAGTTAGACTCCATCAGAGGTCAAACCCATCCACGTCTATCATTCAAAATTGTGGGAAAACAAAGCGACAGATTTCGTATATGAAATCTTTAAATGGGTAATGGTACCGCTGTATGTCACTATTTTCGGCCACCCACCACCCAGGATCTCGAATAGTATAGTCATGAATTTGAGTTGTATAGCTGACTGGTATGTAGAAGTCGAATTTTCATATCTCAGAGTTTTCGGGGCTTTTGTTCTCTCGCATGAATTCCCCCGCATGAATTACCATTATTCATACCCGACAAGCTAGATTGTTGTGAAGTTGCTAGACAAACAGTAATTGGTGGCATAATCAAGGAGCTTAAGGGATATTCAAAGAAGGTATGACCACCTTTTCCTGTTCATTTAAATTCATATTCTTTGTTAGATTCCGGGCATGCTAAAGTTGAGGCAGAAGCCCTGGAAGACCTTAAATTGGTCCTTATTAAATTCAAGAAGCACGATCCGCAAAGGGTCGAAGTAATCATTTGGCCAGTTGCGGACTCAAGAGGTTCGAACACAAAAATTCACCCTCGGATGACATTTTCGGAGGCACAAGATCTTATGCTAGAATTTTAGCTCGAATACAAACCCTGGCACCTGAAGAGAGGGCCGATGTTCTGAAATTCCAAGAACATTGACACAGTTGTCTTCCCATAGTATTGTGGGGTGAGAACCCGAATACAGCGGAGGTGAAACAAAAAGATGCCAAAGGCTCCAAAGATGCAATACCCAGTCAAGAAAAACACCAGGACGGGGAAGAGCAATCTAAGAGTCCGAAAGTGGAGATAAAGACTCCTGACCTACCGAAAAAGAAGACTTCGGTTACCACTTCGGGGCAACCAGCTAAGTAAATAGGATATCCCATTGCATCCATTACTCCCTTGCAGTCATCTCAGGGAAACATTGACGCAGGTTGGATTTTAAATGAAGAATTGAGACCTATAAGGATGGAAGAGCTCCCTCCAAATGAGTTCTTCTTTGATAAGAAGAGAAAGGCTATGGTAAAGAGAGAATTCTATCAGGAAGGGGAATCGACTGCCAAGAAATACAAAGTATTGACTGATGGGAAAGACAAGAAGAGTGAATAGTTCGCGACAGAAATGGCTGAGACATTAGGGGCATATGCTACAACGAATCAATTTTCAGTCGGGGTTTTGAAAAACCAGCTAAAACGAAAAATCGCCTCATCAAAACCCTAGAAGCTAGACTAGCCACAATAGAGGAGGCTACCAAGGACCAGGCGAGTGTAGGGATAGAACAAGAAAGGTTGGCCGATAAAAGTGAGATAGAGCTGCTCAAGACTAAGCTCGAACAAGCAGAGCTGGTGGTTCGGAATGGTCAGATACAAGCAGGCCAACAAAAAGACTTGATCGAACAACTACAAGCTAGAGTGGAAATCACCGAAAGTAAAGTTATAAATATCAGGATGTTCCAGTCCCAAGGGATGGAGATTTGGAGCAGAGTTTCTATGGCCCAATGAAATTTACTCGCCAAGGTCGAAGTGATTTAGGACAATTGCTTACTTGTTAATCAGGTTTTGAAAAATTTATCTGTCAGAGAAAGAGAAGCTGGAGCAGCTTGGGTCGCTTTTCAAGAGGCTGTAATAGCTACAAACAACAAGGAATCAACAAGTACTCCCAGGTTTTCCATTTCAGAGCAGACCAGAGGAAATATTCTATTAAAAGAATGGGAACACAATATCTCAGAAGGTAAGCTGCAAGCCAACAGGGTAACGAAATCCTTAGAAGATGATTTTAGTTCCATAGATGGTAATCTATTAGGCATTGATAGTGAAGGTAATGCCGAAGCATTGAGTCAAATGAATATAGCGAAAATCTCACTTGATTTAAATGAAAAAGAGGAAAGAGATTCGGGATCTCACAAGTAACTATGGCAGACATAGTTCAAATAGATAAATGTATGATTAAACCAAGTGTACAATTGTGCGCTATCAACATCATAGACAGACAGATGGAAGAAAGGTTACTGCTATTAGCTCGAGATTGTTACTCTTTTGAAGCTAATTGTCAAGCAGAACCATCAAGGCTGATATCTCGGCTGGTGCAAAGGTGTGTCACTTGTACCGAGCATGCACGAGGACAAGCTTCTGGAACCAAATAAAGACAGAGATGAAGAAATGGAACGATTGCTCTCCTCCTTATCATAACTGGAATTTTTTTAATGATTAACATTCCATCTTATGTAAAACTGTATAAATATACCATAGAAAAAAAAGCGCCAACGCTAGACCTTTTTGTGTCGATTGTAATAGAGGTTTTCCATTTTGAGAGTTAATATAAAGCAAATCTGAAGATTCTCAATTCCGTCATGACTGTGTTATGAGTTTGTTTCCTTGTATCTCATATTTCGTTTCATTTCATATTTGTATCTGATGAATGCTTCATTATAATTTAGCACAACCTCTACTATAGTGAATGAATTTTGGTTTTCTATATTGTTTATTGTTTTTCCTCTGTACCAACTATCAGCAGGTATAAGACCAGTCAACACTTTCAGAATTCTATATATATTTAATGCTTCATCAGGTTATTTCTTTACATTTTTCTTCTTCTATTTATACGTGAGATTATCCCTTGATAGGAGCCTTACTCGATAGACATCTTAATGTTTTCTCCCACCTCATACATTTTTATTAAAATATAAATTAGTTACGGGAAAGGGCCTTTGGTTTGCACCCCTTTTTCACTCCTCAAACTGTAAACTCTCTCTTATATGAACGAATTGAGACAACACTTAAATTCCCCTTGATATTTTCTTACCTTTTTGTTCCTCCATGACTGTCCCTGTAACAAGACAGCCTAATATTGAACCTGGGTTATGAGATCAAACACATATTGCCTTAAACCTTTTTGATACTATTCTTAAAAAACCCACTACTCAGGTTGAGCTCGAACATTCATTGGCATAAATTGAACGGGATATAAACATCCAGGAACAGTGGGAAGCTAGACAATGCCAACACAGAAATCATCCCTAGTTTCCTTTGCCGAAGGTTGATATTTCTTCCTTCTCTACCCTTTACTCACTTTTGGATGCCTAGACACTGTACTTCTAAGCATTAAGTACAAACTTTGGAACAACATCTTTTTGGCGCCGTTGCCGGGGACCGAAGTTATGAAATCTTTTTCCCTGGGAAAACAACATTTATTTCGTTGAAAGTGCCACCCTTTGATAGTGCACAAAGAGTGCACACCTTTTAAAGGCTTTCCAATATTTCACTTGGTGACTCCACGACTAATAATCTAGCAACCGGACGAAGGAATACCAGGCAAAACCCGGATGGTAAACAAACCACACCCGTTACCAACCCTGAGAAAATTTTAAAGACGAGAGGATCTCTTAAGCCGACCCTTGCAGTCTATCAACCTAAATACCTGCAACTGAAGACCAAAAGTTCTTCTGAACCTTTGACTTCACGCAGCCCTCTCTTCGACACTAAGGATCTAACATCGAACTACTCCAAAGTTAGAAGTAAAATCCATCTGATAACCCCTGCAGAACAGAAAGGAAAAATTCCAACAGAAAATTTATCTACTACCGATATATCATCGACTCTTCAGTTGAATTTTGTGACCTCACACGATCTCAAAGAATATTTCACGCATCCAGCTTCCACACCCGTTGGTTCCCTTGACTACATCTCTTGCAATTCTAAAGAGCCAAGCCCTCGCATCCCTTACCAGTCATCCTCAGATTTTTCACCCTGCGAAGAAAGTAAAGATTCACTTTTAATCTTCCAAAACCCCCTTTACAACTTTCCACTAATAACAATGGTATCCGTCGGAGGAGGAAGTGGAGGGGTTGTACTAGGAGGAGGTGGAGGTTATCTTGGGGGAGGAGATGGAGGCCAAGGGCTTGCCCCCCCTCCCAGATTTTTTGCGAAAGTGGTAGTAAGATACACTCCCTTGGTATTGCCCATTCCTCTGCACGACCTTCCCGAAAATTATATAAAAATTTGCTGAAATTCACTGGGGAAGGGGATCTGACCATAGTCGAACACATAAATTTCTTTGATCAATTCACAGAAATCCTAGGTATCGAACATGAGGACGTGTATTTGAGGCTTCTTGTCCAAACCTTCGAAGGTCAGGTCCAAACTTGGTTTCAAAGTCTACCTGCAAGATCTATCTTGTCTTATGACGCCTTGGAAGATGCTTTCCTTAGACAATGGGGTGAAAGAAAGGACCACCTATATTATTTAACCAAGTTTGGGTATTTAAGAAAAAAGAATTCAGAAACAGTTATGGAGTTTATTCAAAGATTCAACAAGCTGTATAACAAAATCCCAGCCGAGGTTAAACTGTTCCAACCCACGGCAAAAGTAACTTTCGTAGGGGTTTTTGAACCATATTTTTCACTCCTTTTGCGAGAAAGAAGGGGAGCCACTCTAAACCGAATGCAAGATGACGCTATAGAAATTGAGTCAAATATGATGGCTTCTGGTAAGCTTAAAGCTAAAGTAGAAATGGGAAACTGAGAAACTAAACACTTTAGAGAACAAGCAGGGTCGTCAGGGTCTAATAGATAGACAGATGAAAAAGTAGACGATATGGCCAGGGTAATTAAGGGATTATCTAATTAAATATCCAGAATGGAGCTAAAACAGGCCAAAGTTGATTCTTTCGACGAAAAGTATTTCAAGAGGAACCCCAACCCCCTGAACCAGCAAAGACAGATAAAAAACAAAGATAAAAAAATACAGGCTCCCCTAAAGAACGAAAATTTTATAGGAGCGAATGATCTCCAAGATTTCGGAGATTTGGATAATGATGTCACGAACTTCAGTGATGACTGCACACAACCGTATCTAACTAGAGAAGATTATGAAAAATCGCTAAACACTCAACAATCATCGGTTAAGGGTGAAGACAGAGATCATATGGACCTTCGTAGCTTTCATGAAGAAACCAAAATGATAATGGCTGAGGTCCAACCTAAGTATAACTTGAGATCTAAGAGTAAGCCCATTTCAACTACTCAACCTAAGAAAATTCTCCCAAGAGGTCAAACTTATGAGCCTACTCCAGAAACCCTATTACCTAACAATAAAGTGAAAGTAGTAAGCACACAAGAGTCTGAAGTGGGAAAAGTTGAGACCCAAGCACAAGGAATCGAAACAGCTAATAAAATTACGCCTTCAACCAAGACCATGAGTAATAAAGAGGTCCAGACGAATAAGTCGAAAAGGAAGGATTCAGAAGTACCAACTAGAGAAACAGACAAGGTGAGCAGAGTTTTTAGTTTTGAAAATGAGATAAATAAAATTAAGATACCAATCCCTCTGGTAGAATTAACAAAAAACCCAGTTTATCGAAAGCAGATTACCAAAGTGATAGGTATCTCAGAGCTAGAAAGCCAGTCTGACATTTTAAACCTGGAAGATGATAAACCCAACATCACTTTTGGTCCACATTTTGAAGGGGCCAAAGACATTGTTGCTCCCTTTTATATCACCTTAAATGTATACGATCAACTGCTACATAATTGCATGCTAGACTCCGGAGCCTCCCATAGCGTGATGGCTAAAATTATTATGGACAAATTGGGTCTCTAGATCACCATACCTTATGGATATCTTTACTCTTTTGACTCGATAAGAGTTAAGTGCATGGGAATGATAAAGGATTTAGTAGTTACCCTGGCACAGGTCCCAGTTAAGAGTATCTTGATGGATGTGGTTATTGCTGATATCCCCCCAAGTATGGCTTACTATTGTCTAGGTCATGGGGAGCCAATATGGGGGGTTGTCTTCAACTGGATATGACGTTCACAACAATTCCTGTGTTTGGTGGGAAATTTACTCGGTTGTACAGAGAGACGAGGTTAGCATATACAATAAGCGACCCTCAAAATCTGAACAATTTCCCTATTTACATTGAAGATCAAGATTTAGGAAATTGTATCTTATCTTTTGACGACGGTTTAGATGGTTGTCCAAAATAAAACGATATAGAGCAGGAAGAGTCAGGTTACATGACTGAGGATATGTGTATCACTGGTATCTGGATTTTTTTTTTTTACAGTGCCTCATCTTGTGAAGGGGCTGGTGCAGGAGTGCTTTTAGTGGCTCCCGAAGGAAACTTTGTTGTTCCTTTTTCTTACATACTGCAATGGGATATAGATTATACCAACAACGTATGTGAATATGAAGCATTGGTCTTAGGATTAGAGGCTACCAGGAAGCTAAAAATAAATAACCTAGAGGTATACGGAGATGGAGAGTTAATAGTCAAACAGATAAATCGACAGTACCAAGCCAAGCATCCCAGATTAAGATCAAACAGGAATTGTGCCTTGGATCTGATGGAAAACTTTTTCTCGTCTATAAATGTCCACTTCATCCCATGCATAGAGAACTTACATGCTGATGCATTAGCTAAAGCAACTTCAACTTTCACTCCTCCTACAACCTTTAAATTGAAGTATCACATAGAGATAAGAAACAAACCATCTATACCAGATAATACCCAGCACTGATAGGTTTTTGAGGATGATGAAAAAATTAAGAAGTTTCTTGAAGCAGCAGGTGAATTTTCCAAAACTCATGCAGTCCAAGAAAATCAAAATGACCAGATATGGATCATGCAAGAAGGGGAGGATCCTCAATCTTTCCAAGACAAAATCGCAAATCATCGTATGCTGGTCCTAAAAGATAACCAGATTCCAAAGGGACTGATCCCTCTAGAAAGACTGTTTGATCAAAACGACATACCCGTAAAATCCACCTTACAGCCCCAACCCGAAGAGGTTGAGGACTGTGACATAGGAACCAAAGAACTTGTGACATAGTGACTCAGACAATTTAAAGACGTTTTCACCTGGTCTTATGATGAGTTAAGAACTTATGAAATTACTGTGATCGATCACAAGATACCTTTAAAACTTGGGGTCAAACCTTTTAGACAAAAGCTTAGGCAGATCAACCCTATTTTATTACCCGTGGTTGAGAGAGAAGTGAAGAAACTTTTGGAGGTGAAAATTATAGTACCTCTGAGGTATTCTGACTGGGTGGTGAACCTAGTCCCGGTCAGAAAAAAGAGTGGAGAAATAAGACTGTGCATGGATTTCATAAATTTAAATAAGTCCTCTCTTAAAGACAACTATCCGCTGCCTAAAATGGATCATGTGGTAGAAAGGGTAGTTGGGGTGAATAGAATATCTATGATTGACAGTTTCTCTGGATATAATCAAATTTCCATGAATGAACAAGATAAAGAAAAAACAACTTTTACTACTCCTTGGGGTACGTTCATGTATGATAAGATGCCTTTCGGTTTGATGAATGCAGGAGCCACGTTCCAACATGCTATGGACATTGCTTTCATTGGAGAGAGGGATAAGTTCATAGTCATATATCTCGATGATTTAACAGTCTTCTCCAAATCCGACGAAGAGCATCTGGTACATCTTAAACAAACATTCGAAAAATGCCGCAGGTTTGGTCTATCCTTAAACCCCAAGAAATCACACTTCACCATGCAAGAGGGTAAATTACTGGGTCATATTGTATCTAAGGATGGAATTAAGATTGATCCTAAGAGAGTTTAAGCAATAAACACTATAAACATTCCCAGAAATGTAAAAGAAATTCAATCTTTCTTAGGAAAAATAATTTTATTACGAAGAATTGTCCCAAATTTTGCTGAAATTGTAAAATTGATCACATATATGCTGAAAAAGAACAACGAAGTAAAGTGGACAATAGAAGCCAAAGCATCGTTCACACATATTAAGAAAGTAATAGCCGAGGCACCTATATTGGCAAGTCCCGATTACCTGAAAGACTTTCTTATTTTTTCATTTGCCTCTGAACACACGATTGTTGCAGTGCCCCTCCAAAAGAACGGAGAGGGTTTCGAACAACCGATCTTCTTTTTCAGCAAGAGTCTCAGAGACGTAGAACTTAAATACGATATAATAGAAAACCAAGCATACACCATGGTAAAAGCACTGAAGGCATTTAGAACATATGTATTGCACTCCAAGATCATTGCGTACGTACCAACCAGTTATGTGAAAGATATTTTGGTACAACCAGACAGTGACAGGAAAAGAGGACGATGGTTGGCCAAGATTCAAGAATCTAACCTAGAAATCAAACCTACTAAATTAATAAAAGGACAAGGCTTGGCCAAACTTTTGGCTGAATAAAATCTTAGAGCTCTGGATATAAACTGCCTGCAGGGATATGAGGAAAATATGAACGTAAGCGAGATTGATGAACCAAAAAGTGCAATTAAGATCGAGGAGAAGTTTGCATTATCAGAATGGTACAGAAACATAGTATCCTACCTACTGAATCTAAAATGCCCGAGGGAACTATCACCATCAAAAGCCAGGACTTTAAAGCTTCATGTGGTTAAGTATTGTATCACCGAAAATCAACTATATTTGAAAGACCCGCTCGGTTTCTTGTTAGTCTTCTTAGTCGAATCGGAAACAGAAAGGGATATAAGTGAATTTCATGAAGGAGTTTGTGGAGGACATCACACTTGGAGGGCCACAACTTACAAAATTCTAAGGGATGGGTATTACTGGCCAAAACTCTTTTCAGACATTAACACCAAAGTCTGAGCCTGTAATCCTTGTCAGTTATTTGCAGGTAAACAGAAACTCCCAGTGCTACCTTTAGTTCCGGTCAAAACTGAAGCCCCTGTTCAACAATGGGGGCTAGATTTCATAGGAGAAATTAATCTGCATTCTAGTGCCCAACACAAGTGGATCTTAACTGCCACAAACTACTTTACTAAATGGGTGGAAGATATTCTGACTAAGAGGGCAACTGAATCGGTGGTAATAGAGTTCTTAGAAGACAATATCCTGTCAAGATTTGGCTGTCCTTGAAAGATAGTCACAGATAATGCCCAGGCTTTCAAATCTATGGCTATGATCAGCTTCTGCCAAAAGTATAATATCATTCTTGGCCATTCTACAACATACTACCCCCAAGGAAATGGACTGGCTGAGTCATCTAACAAGAGCCTGATCAATATAATTAAGAAAGTGTTGGATGAAATAAAAAAGTCTTGGCATGTACATTTAAAGTACGCTTTGTGGGCGAATCACATAGGCACTAAAAAGTCTATTGGCATGTCTCCTTTTCAGATGGTATATGGGACAAATGTGGTGTTACCAATAAATTTATCACTCCCAGTGATGAAGTTGTGGCAAGATCAGAAAGAAGAACCTAATCATGTCACTAGGAGGATAAACCAGCTAATCGAGTTTCAACAGAACAGGGTCGGAGTAGATGAAAAGATGCAGAAGTATCAAGACGACATGAAGGCATTATTCGACCATAGGGAAAAGGACAGATATTTCCTCCCAGGTGATTTAGTACTAAGGTGGGATGCAAGGAGAGAAGAAGCAACGAAACATGGTAAATTTGATCACCTCTGGTATGGGCCATTCAGAGTCTCAGCTCTCGAAGGAAAAAATTATTTCCTACTAGAAAATCTAGACGGTGAAATCCTCAACGCCCATGTCAACGGGCGTTATCTGAAGCATTATATGACATAAACAATCGCGTAAAAAAAATATAAAAAAAATAAAAAAAATGGAGTTCATTTAATTTTAGATTTATATATTCATATATAGAATTTTTACTTATGTATATATATTTTCCATTTCGTTTTGTTATGTTGATTTTCTTTCGCAAATTTTCAACACCTTTCAGATAGCCTCGATAACCTTCGTATTTTCCTCTTACAGGATTCCAACTGCACACAAAACAAGCAGGAGAAGTAAACCGAAAGTTGGTGTCAGAAATAAATCACCTTAAACAGGTGATACAAAAGATTTTTGATATTTTGCAAAGAAAATGAAACGATAAGGTAAAGGTGAGATTTCCTAAAAGACTTTTTCTGAAGGGCTATTAAAGAAAACCAAGGTAACCTCTTTCAGACAACAACATTGTCCAAACTAATAAATAACAGAATGTTTCCTTGTTTAATTGTTAATGAGAGAATAAGACAAATTAAAACAAGTCACTCAAAATTAAAGCAGTCAGTCAAAGTAAAGTGCCCCCGAAAAAGGTTTACAAGAGTTAGTTTTGAATTTTTGACTTCTGTGTTTCAGTCCATAAATCACTATCTGTCAACCTTTTTTGTCTTCGGGTTTACCTTTTAAAAAGTCAACATCTTTCCGTTTCACATACATAGGGAGAAGAGATTCAGTTTCAATCTCGTGAGCTTCAAAGAATATTGTGGAAAGAAAGTGGGTCTTCACAACTCCTCGGTCCCTTGCTAAACGAAGGGACACTTAAAGTGATCTTGACTTTCCTAGGTTTTTCAACAATTTTGGAGGATTGAGGCTTGCTCAAATAGAATTCCCTAAGAAAGTTATTTTCCCTTTTTCTCCTGAGAATGAAGGTGTTGTGAAGGTTAAGGGAAGGTTGGTACGGAGTAATCAAAGTAAGTTGATAGAACTATAATGAAAAATATTACACAGATATCAGCCCTAATACAAACTGATTGCCCCCATCTTCGTGCTCTAAAAAAGAAAATTATAAGACAGGTGGTGAAAGGCAATTAAGAAATGATTTCCCCCATCTAGTCTAAGAGACAATGAAAGGAAATTTATAAATGATTTCCCTCGTCTCAGCATTTAAATGCATAAATATATTCTGAAGTGGTGAAAGGAAATTCAATAAAAGGGTCCAGATAACTTCACTGGGGTACTGAACAGGCTCGCTGGCAGTGAAGAAATATCTGAGATATTTGTAAGGATGTTATACATGAATATCACTCTACTCTGGTAACTAATTCTTTTTTAAAAAACCTGATCTATATCCCATGTTCAGACAAGGCTTCCTGATTAAAAGCATATAATCTTCTTCTTTTGATGCAAGCTAATAGCCACAAGATCTGTTGGGTCTCCTAGAACTGTTTTGATTGTCTTAAGGCAGAATTGAATTCAGTAAAAGGAAGGGTAAAGTCATGAAAGGGACTACGGCTAAGTTTAAAAAAGTATCTGAGATTGAAAAGATTTTCAAAGGTAAAAAACGAAGTCTCTTTCCCCTTCGATATCCTGTTCTCAGGAACCTTTTTGCTGAATTAAACCATTGACTCCATTTACCCAATATCGGCACATGGTCTACTGTTCTTCCCATCTTACGAGAAAACGGGATCCCTAGTTGGAGCCTATGTTGGAGTTGCCTTTGTTTTTTTTAGCCCGTCTTGAATTTCATGTCTTAATGCTTGAAATCGAAAGATGGTTTTCGTATTTTCCTTCTGTGGTTTCAAAATATCTGAAGTCTTATCATGCAAGCGGCGATAGTTATCATACTCTCAAGGCGAGTTCTACTTGTCGTCAAATATTTTCCCCCTTTTTTTTACCTCGGGATTTCATATGTCGGATGTTATAGATCATGTAGTTCACAAGTCCCAAACAACGAAACAGTGAAATCGTTTTAAAACTTTAGCTAGGTCAGTAACGAGAGTAAAATTTTCCTAAATTATGGTTAAGAATCATAAGGGTTTTGCGTCTCGGAGTTTACTAAATCCAAAAGTCTTACTGTTGTAACCCCGATAGCCAAAACCACGAATTTCTTGTTTTAGTAACCCGCGTTAAAGTTAAAGGTAAAAGCTTAACCGTGGTTAAGTTCTGTCGAAAATTTGCAACTCGGAGTATCTTCTTTTAAAAAGTTTTACTATTAAAACCCCAAGTCGTGAAGTCGCGATAAAGATATAAACATAATTAATTAAACACTTAATTCGATTTTATCCTCCCTTTTAATTAAAACACATCATCGCGATCTCACGGTTTCGCAAATTGACATACAAACTTCCTGGAAGTTATACCTTCGAAGCTCTGAGTTGCGAAATTGCGATATAAATAATCACGTAATTAATTAATCACCTAATCACAATTATGTTTTTATTAACCAAAGTCAATGATCGCAATGTCGGGTGTTAGAGGTTCAAAGGGTTAAAAAAAAGATTCCCGATGCAGCGAGTACCGAAAGATTAATTAACTTTGGTAAAACCTTATTAATTGAGCTAAGCCAGTATTTCTCATGATTTGATGCATGCATAGTTTACGAGGTAGTATTAATTCTTCCTTACGCCAACTGAGATTTTGAACCACCAAAATTTTGGCATTAATTAGAAACAAGGCGAATCGACAAGAAAAGATTGGGTTTTTATTGCTAAATTTATATTTAAGCGTGATTTGACCAATCTGTTCTTAAAAAGTACCGAGTTTTCGAATATATAGAGTTGTTATTCGTTATAACAAATTCATTTCTATATTATGCAGAGCACACTATTCTCAGTGAACTAATTTCTATATGTATACATATTTTTATCACAGAAGAGCTAAAGCAGAATCTCCCATCATGGCCCCGCAAAAAGCGTCTAAAGCCAACGTTGAGGTTTCGGGACAAGGTTCAGACAATGTCGCTGATACTTTACCTTGAAGTGTCGAATCTGTCCCGAACTGGTTGTTTGTTTCTGATGTTCTACAAGCCGAATTAGTGGATTATTCTGATGATTCCAGTGACAATGAAAAAGATGACATAACCACCAAATATAAGATTGTCATCCAATCTGGAATGCATAAATTAGTGGCCAGGCCACGAATTCTCCCTTACTATGACATGGTCTGGTGGGCATTAGACCATGTGGACATACCAACCAGAACCATGATCAGTGAGAAGAAGGTCACCATCAGGACTTTCAGACCCGAACAACTGCAGGCTATGTTCAAGTTTCCTACCGTGTCGGACCTTACATATGATGTCGAATTCTTGGAGAAGTTAAAACAGAAGGAATGTGTGCAATATGACAAGACTATGTTCAGCTTAATCAGAGATTGGGTTTCACACCCTGCGAAGTTCAGGGCAGACAGTAATGGTATATATTCAATAGCTTCCTTGGAACCACAGTTCAAGTATATAGCTATGATGACCTGCAGATTATATGGGAGAGAGGACACCTCAGATTTGTTTCTTCAATGGGTGCCTCTAATACATCAAGTCGTCGAAGGCTGTTCCTTTGACTGGGCGAAAATGTTGTCTGATAGCTTGACCAGTCGATTTACAGAGTATCGAGTGCAGAAAGAGAGCGAAAAGATTGTTGCATTTTTTATGTCCGCATACATTATGGACACCGTGTGTTTTCTAACATGCTTTCCCTTAATGAGCTGGAGTTGGAATCTATTAGAGGCCGAACACATCCATGTCTATCATTCGAAATTGTAGGAAAACAAAGCGACATATTTCGTATATGAAATCTTTAACTGGGTAATGGTACCACTGCATGTCACTATTTTCGGCCACCCACCGCCCAAGATCTCAGATAGTATAGTGATGAATTTGAGTTGTATAGCTGACTGGTATGTAGAAGATGAATTATCATATCTCAGAGTTTTCAGGGCTTCTGTTCCCCCGCATGCATTACCATTATTCATATCCGACAAGCTGGCTTGTCATGAGGTTGCTAGACAAACAATAATTGGTGGCATAAGCAAGGAGCTTAAGGGATATTCAAAGAAGGTATGGCCACCTTTTCCTGTTCATTTAAATTCATATTCTTTGTTAGATTTCGGGCATGCTAAAGCTGAGGCAACAGCCCTGGAAGACCTAAAATTTTTCCTCATTGAATACAAGAAGCACGATCCGCAAAGGGTCTTATGTAATCATTTGGCCAGTTGCGGACTCAAGAGGTTCGAACACAAAAATTCACCCTCGGATGACATTTTCCAAGGCGCAAGATCTTATGCCGAGATTTTAATAGTATTGCTAGTTCTCCCTTGATGCCTGTTGTTATTTCCCCCCTGGGGGTTTTGATTCCCTTGGTTCTGGTTTCCCCCATTAGGTTGGTTTTGTTGGGGTTGATTCCCGCCTTGACCTGGGTTGTTATTGTTCATGTTTCTTCCTTTATTTTTGGTATTATTCGACGGATGAGTCGGATTTGCTGTATTCAGCTGTTCAAAATTTTGATATTGTTGAATAGGAAAGGGTTGAACAAAATTCACCCCAGCATGAGGGTGTGGGGGTGCCATGGGCTGTGGAGGACCAGGGAATGGAAAGTATGGATTTTTTAGGAGTTGTGATCTGTAAGGTACATAAGAAGGAATGGAGTTTTCGCTAGTACTTATAGTATAAGCTAAGGTAGAAGGGGTACCAGAACTTGTTTGGATAGGTGGGTGTATTGGGGGTGTCGATGGTGGTCCACTAATGGGTGGAGGAATAGTAATAGGATATGGTTGTTGATAAGGGGGTGGGGGGTAATAAGAGGTTCCCCCATATGATGAAGGATATTGAGGTGTGCCATACATTGGTGGTGGTTGGGGTTGAGTACTGTGGTGTGTGGTATTACCAATCAATCCATCTTCTGAGTGAGACATCCTAGGTTTGTCTTGACCGAATGGCACAGGTTTTGGGAGATCAGGAAATACTGTGTATAAGTACCCTGATTGTGAATAGATGAGGTCATATTGTTGAGCCTTACTGATGGCTTCTTCTTCAGATTGAGGGAAGGTGGAAGATACATCTTTATCGAGGAGAGAGACAAGTGATATGAGAAACCAGTCAAGACACTGTTGTTTGGTGGTTTCAAATTTGCACAAACTACGTCGTCTACACCACTCGTGAATGTGATCAGTGATATGTGTGGCTGAGGTTTGTTTGAAATTAGAGAGTAGTTCAAGACCATTGTCATGGCGGATTGGTAATTGGAAGAAGGTAAAAAATGCTTTGGCCAAGGACTCTAAATCCGCATGGGACCCCGATTTTTCGTCTACATACCATTTGGTTGATGGGCTAGTGAGTGTGCATTGAAATAATCGTAGTCTAATGGAATCATCCATAATGCTGTTGGAAGAGCACCATAGGTGGAAAGTCATGACGTGGTTGGCAGGGTCATCGCCTACCTTTCCTTCAAACTTGGGGATGTCTGAAGGTAGTTTGGTAGGCATTGCAGGCCATGTGGGGTCATGCAATATAGGATCATTTGTGAGTTTTCTTAGAAATGGTATGTTAAGAGAGGCCAAATATTGCATATGTAGTGGGGGTGGAGGATTAGTTCCAGCCATGGTGTGAGTGTTCTGTGAACCTCACCCTTGAGGGGGGCTAGGTGGGTTGGTACTTCTTCCTTGAGAGGAAGTTGGCCACTTGCTTCTGTGTAAAGGAGAGCGATTGGATGGAGGGACTTGGGAAGTGGACCCAAGCAACACGGAACCAAGAAAAGTTGATCCTAAGACAACAACACTCACAGGAGTGTATGAAGGTGGTGTCAATGAGTTGGCAAGGCTAGTAACTCCCCCTAAAATAGGAGGGAGGTTCAGCAAGCGTTTGGAACGACGGGGGTTCTGTGGGTCCCCTATGATGTCCGAATAGCTGCGTGGATGTGTGAAAACTATGATGAGAGAAAATAAACAAGAGCCTTTGTTACAAATTGTGAACTTTACACGATATATATCTAAATAAAAAATGTAATCAGAAGTGCATCATACATAAAGTGTTTTGAAAAAGAAGCATATATGTGGATAAGTGGGTTTTGTCCACGTGGAGAATCAAAGAAAACAAATTCTCATGTCCTAAAAGATGCAACATCCTTCCTCTCAAATATCACTGGACCTTCCAATAGTACTCAACAGTGGGGTCTGAAGTCACCGAAAGAGAAACTAGTGAAGGATGAAATAATCAGTTATAATGAGGGGTAAAGGGGGCATATCCTGAAAGAGCTGGATATATTTCCAAATAGCCACACAAAATCCGATCAAGGTGCAATTGTAGCCCACAATTTCCACTTGGGTAGAGGCTAATTAGAGCATTTTTAGGTCTTTGACCAGCCACCCAGTCAGATCTAGTCCAGATTTGAGTGTCAAATCAAATTTGAAGCTGAACCAAAAGTGGGTGGGAGGCTGACCACTCTCATAAATGCGTCGTTCTCATATGTGCACGGCTTTTAGTGACCACAATCATGCATCGGGCGCATGTGCGCTTTTCCTGTGTTTCTATTTTGCGCATGTGCATGCACGCCCTGTGTAGTCATAGTGCACTTTAATTTTGTCACTGGTTGTATAGTTTTTGACCCTTTGGAAATGATTTTGTGGTAATTTTTGTCCATGGGTGACCTCATAACTGTTTAACGATGCTAGATTATTGTAACCATTTGCAGACGAAATTTCAGTGATAACTCCCTCCTCCTTGTTGAAGGTGTGTAATCCTTCTATTGATTTTTCCAACGCCCACGGGATTGCTTTTGCGCCCAATCAAGATCCAAATGGAATTTATATCCCTTTAGATCCATGTGAAAGCGGAATTGGTGTGGGGACAATCAGAGGAATTTCCATGGGCATTTATTTTTCATTGCTTTTCATTTCTATTGGGATGTTCTATATTTATGCCTATAAACGCAGGAAGGCAAATAAGTCATTTCTGCGACAAGTGACAGATAAAGATGGATCTGAAAATAATCAAGGCCATCTAATACTAAATATCTTGTGCATTTAACCGATCTACTATGTGAGATGCCAAAGATTGACATACTGGGAAGAAAGGAAAACTTATGATGAACATGACATGCACCTGGAAAATATGATATTCGGAGTAGAGAGCGAGGTTTATGATAGGGTTTAAAGTGGAAAAGGGGAGGAACAGATATTCTCCGTTATAATCTTTGGCGAAGCAACACATAACTACAGATACAGAAAGCAAGGATGTAGTCCTCAGATATTCCTCCAAATATGACCATTTATATCAACAATCTCAATGAGAAAACCAAGTTACACGAGCTCAAAAGTCTCTGTATGTAGTTTTCTCTCAATTTGGAAAAATTGTAGATGTTATTGCCCTCAAAACTCCGAAGCATCAGGGTTAGGCATGGGTTGTTTTTTATGAAGTCTCTACTGCTACTAATGCACTCCAACAAATGCAAGGCTTTCCCTTCTATGATAAACCAATGAGAATACAGTATTCTAAGCCAAAGTTAGATGTGATTGCAAAGGATGATTTCACTTATGTCCCTAGGGAAAAACAAAGGAGACAAGATGAGAGAGATGAAAGGAAGCATAGGGAACAACATCATGAAACTCAACAACCTGGGATGATTCCCAATGCATCATACCCATCTGGCTATGGTGCACCAATTCTAATTCAGGGCTTATGGAAAACCAAGAATGAAGATATGGCTAAGTTATGTGCAGAGGTAGCGCAGCTCAAAAAAAGAGTTAAGAAGTTATATATCAGACATATTGACAGGGTTGATATCAATTGTCTTTTCACATTTTAAATAATAGGAATTCAATTCTGATGCTGATGCTCTAGCGAATGCTGCTATTAAGCTTCCAAATGGTGAATGGATTTCAAGTAAAGTTGGTGCCAAGGGATGTAGTGCATAACAAACTAGCTATATAGATTGTTCTTTGGAATTTGATGAGTTTTGTGTGGCTTCACTAAACTCTCAGAGTTAAAATTTTGTTCAGACAATATGATGTCTCAACATGGGTGCCCGACTTCGATTTTATCAACAACCACTACAACAACAACATACCTAGTATAGATAGAGTTAAGAAAATATTTATTCCAATTGGGAAGTTATAGTGTTGTGAACCAACGACTGTTCTGTTGATTGAGTTATGTTGTGGATCTGTTTGACAAGAGGTTTCCACTATCTGTTCACTCTCTGTTGTTTTCTTCGAATTTTTCTCATCAAACAAGAACTCTCCCAGATCAATCATCAAGAGAAATCAAGAGAAGCTGTGATAAGTGATGGATTCTGAGTTAATCTTTACTTTCTGAGTTAATTTGTACTCTTCTTCATGGAGTTGAGGTATAGAGGTGGCATGCCATGTAACAACCCAATTTGGATTTCATAAAAAAATATAAAATATTAGTCTTGTGGGTGGTCAAGCCAAGGTTTTAGCTTTGAAACTGGGCTCTGATACCATATGTAACATCCTAGATGGGTGTTACACATTGGATGCATGATTAGAACTTCTAGGAATGTGAAAGTATGTAATAAAATCAAATTGTCATTCTAAAAGATGTACCCATAGGAATCGATGGAGTAACGTCGGATCACGCACACGGTAACGACCGTTCAACAAACATACGACTAACTAAGAATCTAGGTGAACCTCTAGAGAGAGAATACCATGTGAGATATCATCGCAAAAAAGTTCTATGACGACACTATATTGGACCACATTATTTGTGGATGGCCCTAGGCATACACCACCTGAAGACACCCATAGACCCTCGAGCGAGTAAATCACCCAAGCGGAGGAAGCCAATTTCTGTCTCGACACTGCTCATCAAGACTCTCTAAGTGCACCAGGAATCACTCTAAATCTGAAGTGTCAGGTAGGAGCTCCACTGCTAATTTGAGAGAAGGGATTTCTCATTCAACGAGAAGTATCGACTCCACACCGTGCACTAACTGAAAAGGGGAAAAACTAGTGGTAGTCTTAACCAAGGTTTGGTATGCCCAAAGCGCGGGATACAACATGTTGTGCCAATTGGAATTACTCCAACTGACATTTTTTTGCAAGATGGTCTTGAGAGACTTGTTAATGACCTCTACATTCCCATTTTCCTGGGGGTAATAAGGAGATGAGTGACCATGTTTAAACCCCATCTTATATGCTAGTTCTACCATCATTTCATTCTCAAAGTGACTACCATAATCAGTGACAATCTCACTCGGGATACTGAACCGGGCGATAATTTGGTTGAACATGAAGAAGGCTGTAGTCTTCCCATCAGATTTTATAGTAGGAATGGTTTCGGCCCACTTGGTAAAGTAGTCGACAACCACGATGATGTGTTGATGCCCCCCAGTCGAATTTGGGTTGCAATCGATGAAATGTACCCCCCACTTGGTGAAGGGACCGACAATAATGACTGGGTGAAGAGGGGTTGGGTGCGAGCACATTTTTCGAGTCAACACTTGGCAAGGGTGACACTTCTTAATCGCTTCAATGTAATCTTTAAATATGGTGGGCTAGAAGTAACTGGCTCGCAGGATTTTTTGGGATGTCGCAAGCCCAGATAGGTGACCACCACAATCCCCTTTGTGGCAGTCATTTAGGACTAACTCGGCTTCCTCGTGAGTTAAGTAATGACGTAAGATACTATCTATTGCTCGGTGATACAAAGTGTTGCCGACGATAGTATACATTTTGGCTTGGTATCTAACTCGTCGTCGATCATCTCGTGAGAGATGCTGAGCGAACTTCAAGGTTTGAAGATATAAAACAATGTCTCCATACCAGGGGTCAGACGGAAAGACAAGAAAAATGTGTTCGTTTGCAAATGAATCGACATGGATAACATCCTCATCTAATCGTGGTAAATTGGATATTAACTCTGCAAAAACTAGTGACTTCTTGGACTTGGCTGAAGCAAAGTCGAGATCAAATTCTTGTAATATGACAATCCATTTATTATATTTCCCACCTATGATACAACTAGTGAGGACGTATTGAAATGGATTAACATCAGTGAATACAATAGTTTTGCAAAGCAATATATAGTGTTGTAAACGTTGGACTGCGTGAACGACAACCAAATCTAGCTTTTTGATGTGAGAGCAATTAATCTTAGGACTGATTAAATTTCAATTGAGATAGTAGATGACGTGCTCATGGAGCTCATCATCCTCCTGAACTAGAACCATACTAATCATCCCTTTGGACGTGGCAATATATAACAAGTAATCTCTACTGTAATCAAGATATTTTAGTAGAGGAGCCAATACCAAGGCTTTCTTTAAGGCATCGAAAGAATTCCTGGCTCACTCATCCCAGATAAATGGGGTGTATTTCTTTAGTAGGCACATGAAACCCTTAGTGATATTGGCATAATTCACTATAAACCGACGCAGAAAGTTAGCTTTCCCCTATAAAACTTGAAGTTGTCTAATCGTGCGCGGGGGATGCAATTTAAGTATTGCCTAAACCTTAAGAGGATCTACCATGATCCCAGTCTCAGAAACTAAAACTCCTAAGAGACGGCCAGACCTAACGCAAAAGATGAATTTGTGAGGGTTTAACCAGATTCTATAGTAACGACATCTTTCAAAAACCAACCGAAGGTGTGTGACATGATCCACTCTCTTGAGAGAGTGACCAGCAAGATCATTGAGGTAAGCTTTGACTATATGCTTGAGATCGTGAAAACCAAAAGTCATGGCGCGTTGGAAGGTTGCTCTGCCATTTTTCAGGTTGAAAGGCATTTTCCGGTATGAAAAAGTACCCCAAGGACATATAAATTTCGTCTTGTGTTGGTCCTTAGGTTTGATTTGGATTTGGTTATATCCTAAAAATCTGTCCATAAAGGAAAATATTTCTCTTCCTGCACACTCATCGAGAATCTGATCAATGAAAGGTGTGGGAAATTTATATTTAGGACAATCTTTGTTTAGGGTGCAAAAGTCCATACACACATGGATGGTTCCTTGCTTTTTATTCATAGGAACGGGGTTGGATACCCATTCAGTCAAGGGAACTGGGTAAATGAAGCTGACATTAAGTAGCTTCTCCACCTATGCCTTAATAGCGGGGGCCTTCCTAGAATTAACATATCTAAGACGTTGTCGAACAAGTTTAGCATCCAGATAAGTTCTAATTTCATGTTCGACAATACAAGGGTCGATACCTAGAATTTCTACATTTGACTAAGCGAATACATCTCAAAATTATTTGAAGAGGTTGGTGTAGATCAAAAACTCTTCTGGCGAACAATCTGCAACTATATTTACATTCTTAATTTTTCTAGGGGTACGAGAGATGTTGATCGAGATGGTAGGATAAATACTTTCCATATTTCCTTCATCATAAATACCATGCGTATCAAGTGGAACTACGGCGTGACCGACTATCTCACTCAAGGTAGACCAAAAATCATATTGCTTGATTCTTTCAATACTTGGGAGAAAATAAGATCAATGATGCATATCATCCCAAGGTCTATCGGAAACATTCATGGCTTCAAGGATGGATTCGTCTGAAGGCAAAGTCTCATCTAAGAAATCATGTGAACAAGATAATGAAGTGGCCTATACGGGCCTAAGAACGGGATCCTCCTCGTTCGTTTGTGAGGTAACAAGATCGAGATCGGTGGACGAGTCAAGGATAGCTTGATACACAATCTCCATTGCCGATAGTGGCATATCCATGCCAGCATGCGACTGACCTTCAATCGGAGAAGTTAGAGAAGGTAGGGTCCAAGGATCACTAAAATAGGAAGTGAGGAAAGGAATGGACCTCTCTGTTGAAGTAGGCCTACTAGACATGGCGTAAACGTGGTGAATCGGTGCCGAGAAGTCGAAAGTACCCATGAGGGAAGAATACATTCTGGCACCGATATTCTGAGTTGTCAGCTGAGAATTATCGATCATAGGGATCGACAGTCCAACAAATGCGTTAGGACTAGATTATGCAAAGGATAACTGGTCGATCATCACGATCTCCCCCTGATGAGGAAAACAAAGTACACAGAAAACAGACGATACGACAACGACCATAGCATAGGTCCAATTGCGACCTAGTAACAAGTTATAATCGAGAGGTGCATCAACAACCTCTACTTCCACCTCTAGCGTCTTCCCACCTAACTAGACCGGAAAGGCAGGGAGAATACCATGAGGGAGGAAGGAATGACCGTCAAATGCAGTCAACATGTTTGACAACTTGGAAAGAGTCATAGAACCGATAGCGTTCCAACAGACCAGGGACATCACGCAAATGGCAACACCTTCATCAACGACCGCTCGTTTGATAGTATACTTGGAATAATCCACGTGGATTTGAAAATCCACATGGTATGGTAAGAGAGGCTTCACATCCGTGACATCAAACTTGATGAGTTTCGAGCCACTAGGCTCTAGAGTTCCTAAGGCAGAGATTAAGGCATTCCTCTGTGATGGAAATGTCTGGAGTACCTCCAAATCCGACATCGCACAAGGGGTTTGGCCTAGATCTTCAACAATATAGTAGTTCTAGGCAGCTCTAGAATTAGGGTTGCAGGTAGAGCGCTTGAGTACTCCTTTCGGAATATGAAGTGGTGTCTCTGGTTTCTCGATCTGTAAGTTCATCTTCGGGGGTGGAGGAAGAGCTTCCAGGCTGGTACTAGCTTTTGAAGAGCTATAATCTCGAGAGTGGGTGGCTATATCAATTTTTGCATCGACCATATTGATGCAAACATGATCACCATCTTGTGACTGTGGGTTTTGACTTCCACCAGACGCATTTTTGGCACTCGAAGAAATCAAGGCTAAGTGTTGGTTGTGTGGGAATGGATTCGTCAGCACAATGGGCGGTTTATTTAAAATACTTGCAACCTCCGCAAGTTTTGGGCACAAGTGGGTAAGGTGGTCATCGGTACAAAGTTTTCAAGGAAACTTCACCCTACGCTTCTCTTTCTTTCCCTCTCTAGTATTATCATTATGTTTCCCATTATTATCTTTTTCATTGGGTTTATTATTATTATTCTTCCCACCCTTACGATTATTTTTACCTTTCCTTTTATTCCCATCTGGTTGTTGGTCACCATTTGGGTTTTTTGACGATTGCACAGAATGTACATCCGCCAACTGGATGGGTTTCGAGGATCTAGACAAAGTTGGTCCTCTGGTAGACTTTGTTGCCAAGTCTGTGGATTTTACATTGGCGGACCCTACATTTCCATCGGCATGAGGTCTGAGAGTTTGTCTAGGATTGTGATTTGTTCGCAGTGCATCTAGAAGAAGGTGGTATAACATCCTAGACTGAGCATATATCAAATCAAATTGTTGGGCTCTAAGGATAGCTTCTTCCTCACTGAAGACCCTGGAAGTAGCAACATCCTTTGAAATAGGAGCATGTAAAGACTTTAGGAACCATTCTAGAAGAAAGGTCAGGGGTATAGGAGTCTTAACCAACCACCTTTGCCTACGCCATTCCTTTGCCTAGACCCGGGGTTAAGAATAGGAACACTCCCTACATTAGGATTCGCTTGGGGAATATGAGAACCACCAAATGGGAAAGGAGTGTAAGGAGGTGTAGTGCCCCCAAGTCCAAGGCTAGTGTTATGGCCAACAACTGGGATGGCAGTTGAAAACTGTGAGGTGAAGTTAGGCATACCATAAGAAAATATACTAGAAACCATGGGGATGGTCTGAAGATTGTAACTCGACGAGTGGCCAAAACCCCCAAAAGGGTTCAAGGCAAGAGATGAAGCATTAACTATAGGCCGATCCATAGTACAGATGTAAGCCTCTTACACTTCAACTATAGTGATTGAAGGTGTTGAAGGATTTCCATTAATTATAGCAGGATTGGGAGTCAAAGAACTCCCAGAGTTTTGAAGACTAGGCTAGGTACTCATCCTTGTGGGATCACAAATCTGAAAAGTGGATGTGTGTGTACCACTACTGATAAATCTACGCCTTTTAGAAAGCAAGGACTCGAAAACCGACGGTAACTGTAACAACCGACGGGACCTGTGAGGAAGCTGGTCCGGCTCCACGATGACTTATGACTCTTCCACAAATAAAAATATATCCTATGGCCAACTAGTAGTCAAAGTGCATACCAAAAATTCAAACGACCAATATGCATGCAAACGGGCTAAAGTGGCTGAGTGGCCTCCCTCGCAAAAGAAGGTATATCTCATCCAGCAGGGACTTGAGACTCCCCACTAAAGTTTGGAGGAAACATAATCAGTTATAAGGGCCCTCATGGGCTTAACAACCAGTCGGTCAGATCCCCCTAGAGAGGTAATCCTCCATAAAGACTGTTTTATGTCTGACCCTTATCTGACTCAGGGTACAAGCAGAATAACCCCTGCAAGTAACCTATGAGATACCTAAGTCAAGCAACTAATAAACCACTATATAACTGATGCACATGCGAGATGTCATAAGTCTGGTTCACCATTTGGGCAGGGTAGCAAAGACAAAAACCTTGAAATCACCACCTCTCACAAAGGTATGGGCACTAGCAAGATCTCCAAATATGAATAAATCCACAGAAATATCTCTGACGCTAGGTGAG
This sequence comes from Picea glauca, assembly GCA_000966675.3. Classification (NCBI taxonomy): domain Eukaryota; kingdom Viridiplantae; phylum Streptophyta; class Pinopsida; order Pinales; family Pinaceae; genus Picea; species Picea glauca. Next base: position 113,309 of record JZKD02S1705827.1, read on the forward strand.
TATCCAGGGGCTATCCCTTCAACTAACTTCGTGCGACCTCGTGATTAACTCCGGTGTGAGTGGAGCCTTCTAATCTTATCGATTATACAATGGAATTCTCAACTCCCTGTCTCAGACACATATGTTGATTTAATTGCCTTGGAGAAGTTTACTCACAAAATCCTATTCCAAGGCACTAAATCCTAAGCTAGTTTGTGCACCCTAAAAATAAAATCGTGACTAATCAATTTTAGTTTAAAGTGTAAATTTCATTGGTCGTGGTTACTCAAAAAGGTATGGAAGTGAAACTCATGGTGTTATGATTCTGCCATAAAATAAATATGGATATAATGCAAAGTATATCTTTAAATTTTCAATGAATGATATGCTAATAAAAACAATGCAGTCTTCAATTTCAAATCTGCAATTCAGAAATAAAATACAATCTTCCGCTAAATGTGTTAAGCTAATGATACAAATTCAAAGACAAAAATGCCAACCAATGCAAAATGCCTATTTTTTTGTATTTTCAATATTCTAAAAATAAAATGCATGGACTGATAAGCAACTTGACAGAAGAATTTTATTGTGTATAAAAGCAATAACTCAAGCAGAATACCAGACAACCAAGCAAAAAACCTAGAAGACAAGGACAATTTAAAAATAAAAAACAAAGAGAAAGACTATGCCCAAAAATTCAAGTCCAAACAGGCTTCTTGTCATCCCAGATAATCTCAATAGACACTATAGAGACCTAAGAAGGCTCAACAATCTTTAAATCCTACCCAGCAGTCACTCAACCAAGCAAACAAGCAAGGGGAAGTGGTATACACGATTGTTCAGGAGAACAGAGCGTATATACACTTCTTGCAGTGAGACAACAAGCGTGTATATGTGTCTGTCAAGGAAAAAAGGACGTATATTCTTTAAAACAAGGCCAGACAAGGGTAAAAGGATGAAAACTCAGACTCAGAGTGAACAGGATCTATCAAGCAGTGATACAACAAGAAACACAAAGGAAAAAGAGCAATGTAAGAAGAAAAATTACTTCAACCCTTAGAAGGAAGATCTCTCCCCAGTGGAGTCGCCATTTCTGTTACAAGGGAAAAACTCTCTATGGCCAAGGGTAAACCACAACAGACATATGTGATTGCAGAAATCAACTCAATTCCAACATATGCTATATAGACTAATGTGCAATACAAGAAAGAGGCCTACCTTGATCCAATGTTTGATGATGTTCCACCTTTGAGCACTTTGACCCAAAACTTTATACCAGGAAGAAGTTCTGAACAAACAAGAAAAGAAAGTATATAGTGATGATATAAAAGGAATTAGCACATCAGATAGCATAATCCATTAATAGACATTACAAACATGCTCATGGATAATAATAATATATTTACAAGATACCAATAGGACGGGAAAGGAGTATTTCTATTAATAATTGATCAACAGAAGTGTCAACATTATAGAATTTTGTGTCGACATGGTTTGAAACCAGGAAACCAAGTTCCTTTCAACTGGGTCTCTACCACTTAAATCCTCCACCAAAGGCAAGCTCTTGAGAAAGAGGCAAAGAGGTCCTCTCAACAATAAGGGAAGAGCTTGGGGGTTGAACACTGTGTTCAGACTTGAGGGACAAAGGGATGCAGACTCAATATGAAGTAATTTCTCTAGAGTAACTTTTCTCTCAAAGTTGAATGCTTTCTCTCTCTTTTCCATAGCTCAAAATTGTGCTCTTATAGCCTCCATAATGCAACTAAAGGGCTGAGTCAAAATGTTTCCAGTATATGGAAGGCCAAGGATCAAAGATCTTCTGTCGGGACATGGAAACCCGACCTCATTTTGTATTTTATGGCACAAATCCTGATATACGTGAGCTGCAGTGGAGCATCAAGTGTATACGCATCTTGTATAACTGATAGGGAGCATATATGTGTAAAAATGAATGTTTTTAGCTCTGGATTCATCAAAAAAGTATGAAAAGTCTACATAGGGAAATGGAAAAATGCCCTCTGTGCAAGACAAAAATAGTGAGGAAGATCCTGCTATGACAGTGATGCCAGCCTTGTGCTGAAGATTTCCATCTTCGTGCTAATGTTGTTGATATGTCAGTCTCGTGATGAATATTTCCAGCTTCGTGCTGATGTTGTTGTGATTCCAACTTCGCGTTGATGTTGTTGAGATGGCAGCTTCGTGTTGAATATTTCCATCTTAGTGTTGATGTTGATGAGATGCCGGGTTCATGCTGAATATTTCTAGCTTAATGTTGATGCTGTTGAAGCTCCAACCTTCATGTTGTGATGATGTTTTTTTTTTATGTTGTATTAGCCTCACACTGTTATTGATGATGATGATGTATTAGTGTTATACTAATCCATGTTGATGCAGATAATGATGATGCCACTTCAGCCTCTTGCTGAAGATGATAATAATGATGCCACTTCAACTTCTTGCTGAAGATGATGATGATGATGATGCCACTCCATCTTCCCACTAAACATGTTGATGTTGATACTCTAGCCTCATGATGATGAGGATGATGATGCTACTCCAACTCCATGCTGTGCAATGTGAACAATTATGATGAGAAAAACTTCTAATGATTTATAAATGTGCCAGTTAGTGTTCCAGATGTTGTTGATGTTCCTACCCTCTCTCTCTCCTGATGATGTTGTAGAATACCCTTCTTGTTAAGGGGGAGTGTTGAAATATTGTAATTGAAAAGAGTATTCTATTTATTATTGAGTCATTATTCATTATATCAATCCCCTTTTGTGGATTGATCATGCTGGGCATTGTAATTGACCAAATCCCCTTTTGCAGATTGGTGAAACCCTAATTGTACTATGAAAATTAAGAAGTCAACCCCAAGCCTAATTAAAGTGGTTTTAACCACTAAGAAGACAAGTCAGCCTTGCCCAGTGAAGAAACACCTTTCCAATGCCTTCCAGCTAGTATAAATAAAGGAATCCAAGCCTTATTATCTCACTCACTCATTCTCTCATCAAGTGTGCAAGTTTGGTAGCTGCAGTTGGGAGAAGAAGGAAGAGAGAGGCGCATTGCTCAGTGTTGGATATTCTCTAGTGTTTTGGTTTATTGTCTTGGCATTATATTGGTTATCTATATTAAGGAAGTTTTGTTGGGTTTTCTCCACCATGAGGGTTTCCCAGAAAAAATATTGTGTATATTTTGATTGTGTTTCTCTCATTGATCCTACCTATGCTATTTTTATCTAGTAAATTGAAAATAAACCTAATAATAGCTCAAAAATTAACATCTTTTCCCTGAATGCTCAACACTATATGTGATGAATCACATGTGAGATTTCATTTTGAAATTTGTTGTACACTAGCAACAACAACAATAGTGGTTTGAGGCTTCAAATTTTGGCATTATAATAGCTTGCTCAATTTTCCTTTTAGAAATTTCGATCTTTTCTTTTAAATGTTGGAGCTGCAAAAACCCTCATGACCTTTCTAAAGTTAGAAACAATCCTTGAAATGATGCTACATAAGACATAAAGTGCCAATACATAATACTCCTTAATTCCCTATGTTTGGAAGCCCTTAATTGTTCCTAGCAATTCAATCACCTATGGATCTTGAATAAGAATGTTCGTTTGGACACTCCTATATGTAATATAAAATCAAAACCCTACAAATTTGGTAGAAAAGGACACCAAAAGAAATGGGTGTATTTGAAATATTTCGGCTCGAGACCATTTTTAAATTTCTCATACTTGTGATGAACAGACATAACCAAGAACCATTGATGTTTTGTAAACGATGATCTCACCACCTTCACACTTTGATAGACACTACGTTGACATTCATATGTTAACGTTTTTGACATCTGGAATCAACTCTTGAAATATATACATCGGTGAACTTCAATGTTGGGAACTTGGTGAGAATGTTGTCGATGACCTAGCCCTTGGACTCAATGGTTTGTTTTCTCTATGAATACCCAAGTGGATCCTTGCATCAACACATAAACTCCTACGTATACATGATTTAGAATTTTGGGATCCTTCAAAGTTAATAGCCTTTGATATTTGTTTTGGTGCAATGAGAATTATTCCACATACACAAGAAAGCAGATGACTTGACTGTTGATACATAAAATCTCATGCAAAACTTCTCGAGAGATAGTGCAGGACTTTAACTATTTTTGACTCCTTCTCGACGCCTTGTGTATAAGTGCTCGATGACTTGGCACATATGTTTGATTCTTGGTGCTATCAATGAATGGGCTTTCAATGTTGAACACTCAGACCTATAGACTTGAGCTCGGGTAGGTCGATGATGACTATATTGTAAGTTGGCATTATTTTGTGGTATTTTTGTTTTGTAGAGTGGGCAATATCCCTCATTTGCACGAAAAAAAATATTCACTATTATTTACATATGCCACTATATGACAAAAAGACACGGTAAACGATGATTTTGATCTTTTTAACAAAGGAACATAGTCCAAAGTGAAACATACATCCATACGATTAGAATGGAGGCTTAAAAAAATGAAAAATTTAGCAAACATTGAAACAAAGGATAAAAGGCTAGCAAAACTAGCGCTTGTAGAAATTATGATTTTTATTTGCTAAAAGAACAACAACATTCTTGTAGCAAGGTGAATGTTAGGATATTTAGACACTTAGGATTTAGTTAAGATCTGCTTGGTATAATGTGTTGTTAGGTAAAAGTGTGTTTCTTTATTATGCATTAGTATGCATTTGTAGTTAGGAAATCGGACGGTCGTGATATGTTCTTGACATAGAGTGATCTGATGCTTCATATTATCCTTGATCTTAACGACTACATTGATCCATGTCTTAACACTTTATTGGTCCATGATCTCTATTTAAATAACACTGAGGGTAATTTTAAGATGATATATTATGAGACACTCTCTTGTAAAATCTCTCTATAATCCTTTTCTTTTGCATTAATAAACTGCTCCAAGTGGTCGCGTTTGCTGGTGCCATGGATGTTTCCCCGTAGGGGTTTTACCATGTCAAAACATCAGTGTGTTGATATTTGATCTAGTTTTGTGAGTGGTTACTAAAGGTGTTCATCCTGTGTTGGAATACCTGTGTTGTCGAACATGGTGTTGGACCCACCTTTGTTTTTTTTAGCCCATCTTGAATTTCATGTCTTAATGTGATCCAGATTATTTTCGGCACGAAATGAGAGTGGAGATATAATAAATAAATGCATAGAGATATCTCATATATCCAATAATATAACATAAATATATCAGAAATGCAACCATAAACATAGAGATACGGTAATACATGATTTCTATTAATGAAAGAAATGTACAGAGACTGTAAAACTACAAAGTGAAAGACTTGCTAGAATGGTGGGAACTTATCTTTGAGAAGAGATGTGATGGCTACTCGCATTTGAAAGAAGATGGTTACAATGAGGCTTTGAAGGCCTTTTTACAATAAACGGGAATGTCAAAAGTCTTAGACATCCAAAAACCTAACCCTAGGAGATGAAGTGCCAAAAGTCATGTGGGCCTCGTTTGGGTAAGTTAGTACATCAACTTCCCGGGGTCGCAACTTTTTCATATGATCTCCGTTTTAGGTGTGTGATAGCTCGTTGGAAAGGCATCATCAAGGAGATTCATTTTGGGGGCTCAATCATGCCTTCTACTATCATTGAGAACCTATATCTTGAAAAACCTTCATTTAGGCCCTCAAAATGGCCCCAGAAGTTAAAACCTGCTAAAAATAATAAATTGCCAAAATTGGCAGAAAAATGTTTTGAGCCAGTCGGAAAAGGTGGGTGGCCACTGATATCCACCTGGATCATAATGATCGAAATTGAAATATGGTTTTTGTATTTTCCTTCTGTGGTTTCAAAATCTCTGAAGTCTGATTTTCCTTCTGTGGTTTCAAAAGCGTCTAAAGCCAACGTTGAGGTTTCGGGACAAGGTTCAGACAACGTCGCTGATACTTCACCTCGAAGTGTCGACTCTATCCTGAACTGGTCGTTTGTTTCTAATGTTCTACAGGCTGATTTAGTGGATTATTCTGATGATTCCAGTGACAATGAAAAATACGACATAACCACCAAATATAAGATCGTCGTACAATCTAGAATGCATAAAGTAGAGGCCAGGCCACGACCTCTCCCTTAATATGATATGGTCCAGTGGGCATTAGAACATGTGGACATACCAACCAGAACCATCATCAATGAGCATAAGGTCACCATCGAGACTTTCAGACCCGAATAACTGCAGGTTATGTACAAGTTGCCTACCGTGTCGGACCTTACATACGATGTCGAATTCTTGGAGAAGTTCAAACAGAAGGATTGTGTGCAATATGACAAGAATATGTCTAGCTTAATCAGAGATTGGGTTTCACACCCTGCAAAGTTCAGGGAAGACAGTAATGGTATATATTCAATAGCTTCCTTGGAACCACAACTCAAGTATATAGCTATGATGACCTGTAGATTATACGGGAGAGAGAACACCTCACATTTATTTCTTCAATGGGTGCCTCTAATACATCAAGTCACCAAAGGTTGTTCCTTCGACTGGGCAAAAATGTTGTCTGATAGCTTGACCAGTAGAGTTACAGAATATCGGGCGCAGAAAGAGAGCGGAAAGATTGCTGCATTTTTTATGTCCGCGTACATTATGGATGTCGTGTGTTTTCTAACACCCTTTCCCTTAATGAGATGGAGTTGGACTCCATTAGAGGCCAAACCCATCCATGTCTATCATTCAAAATTGTGGGAAAACAAAGCGACAGATTTCATATATGAAATATTTAACTGGGTAATGGTACCGCTGCATGTCACTATTTTCGGCCACCCACCACCCAGGATCTCGGATAGTATAGTGATGAATTTGAGCAGTATAGTTCACTGATATGTAGAAGCTAAATTCTCATATCTCAGAGTTTTCGGGGCTTCTGTTCCCCCACATGCATTACCATTATTCATACCCGACACACTGGCTTGTCGTGAGGTTGCTAGATAAACAATAATCGGTGGCATAAGTAAGGAGCTTAAGGGATATTCAAAGAAGGTATGGCTACCTTTTCCTGTTCATTTAAATTCATATTCTTTGTTAGATTTTGGGCATGCTAAATATGAGGCAGTAGCCCTAGAAGACCTAAAATTGGTCCTTATTGAATTCAAGAAGCACGATCCTCAAAGGGTCGTAAGTAATCATTTGGCCAGTTACGGACTCAAGAGGTTCGAACACGAAAATTCACCCTTGGATGAAATTTTCCGAGGTGCAAGATCTTATGTCAATATTTTAGCTCAGATACCAACCCTGGCACCTGAAGAGAGGGCTGATGTTCTGAAATTCCAAGAACATCGATGCAGTTATCTTCCCGCAGTACTGCAGAGTGAGAACCTGAGTACAACGGAGGTGAAGCAAAAAGATGTCGACGGCTCCAAAGATGCAACACTCAATCAAGAAAAACACCAGGACGGGGAAGAGAAATCTAAGAGTCTGAAAGCAGAGATAAAGACTCCCGACCTGCCAAAAAAGCAGACTTCGATTACTACTTTTGGACAACCAACTAAGCAAATAGGAGATCCCATCACATCCATTACTCCCTTGCAGTCATCTTAGGGAAACATTGACGCAGGGTGGATTTTAAATGAAGAATTGAGACCTATAAGGATGGAAGAGCTCCCTCCAAACGAGTTCTTCTTTGATAAGAAGAGAAAGGCTATGGTAAAGAGAGAATTCTATCAGGAAGGGGAATCGACTGCCAAGAAATACAAAGTATTGACTGATGGGAAAGACAAGAAGAGTGAACAGTTCATGACAGAAATAGCCGAGACATTAGGGGCATATGCTACAGCGAGTCAATTTTCAGTCGGGGTTTTGAAAAACCAACTGAAACAAAAAAATTGCCTCATCAAAACCCTAGAATCCAGACTAGCCACAACAGAGGAGGCTGCCAAGGACCAGGCGAGTGTAGGGATAGAACAAGCAATGTTGGATGATAAAAGTGAGATAGAGCTTCTCAAGACTAAGCTCAAAAAAGAAGAGCTGGTGGTTTGGAATGGTCAGATACAAGCAGGCCAGCAAAAAGACTTGATCGAGAAGCTACGGGCTAGAGTGGAAATCCCTGAAACTAAAGTTATAAATATCGAGATGTTCCAGTCCCAAGCGATGGAGATTCAGAGAAGAGTTTCTACGACCCAACGAAATTTACTCGCCAAGTTAGAAGTGATTTAGGACAACTGCTTACTTGTTAATCAAGTTTTGCAAAATTTATCTGTCAGAGAAAGAGAAGCTGGAGCATCTCGGGTCGCTATTCAAGAGGCTGTAATAGCTACAAACAACAGGGGATCGACAAGTACTCCCGAGTTTTCCATTTCGGAGCAGACCAAAGGAAATATTCTATTAAAAGAATGGGAGCACAGTATCTCAGAAGGTAAGCTGCAAGCCAAGAGGGTAACGAAATCCTTAGAAGAGGCTTTTAGTTCCATAGATGGTAATATATTAGGCATTGATAGTGAAGGTAATTCCGAAGCATTGAGTCAAATGATTATAGCAAAAATATCACTTGATTTAAATGAAAAAGAGGAAAGAGATTCAAGATATCACAAGTAACTATGGCAGACATAGTTCAAATAGATAAATGTATGATTAAACCAAGTGTACAATTGTGTGCTATCGACATCATAGACAGACATATGGAAGAAAGGTTACCGCAATTATCCCGAGATTGTTACTCTTTTGAAGCTAATTGTCAAGCAAAACCGTCAAGGATGATATCTTGGCTGGTGGAAAGGTGTGTCACTTGTACCGAGCATGCACGAGGACAAGCTTCTGGCACCAAATAAAGACATAGATGAAGAAATGGAACGATTGTTGTCCTCCTTATCATAACTGAAAATTTTACAACGATTGACATTCCATCTTATGTTAAACTGTATAAATATTTCATAGAAAAAAAGCGCCAGGGTTGGACCTTTTTGTGTCGATTGTAATAGAGGTTTTCCATTTTGAGAGTTAATATAAAGCAAATTCAAAGATTCTCAATTCCTTCACGACTATGTTATGAGTTTGTTTCCTTGTATCTCATATTTCGTTTCATTTCATATTTGTATCTGATGAATGCTTCGCTATAATTTAGTACAACCTCTACTATAGTGAATGAATTTTGGTTTTCTATATTGTTTACTATTTTTCCTCTGTACCAGCTATCAGCAGGTATAAGACCAGTCAACACTTTCAGAATTCTATATATATTTTATGCTTCTTCGGGTGATTTATTTACATTTTTCTTCTTCTGTTTATACGTGAGATTCTCCCTTGATAGGAGCCTTACTCGATAGACAACTTAATGTTTTCTCCCACCTCATACATTTTTATTAAAATATAACTCATTTATGGGAAAGGGCCTTTGGTTTGCACCCCTTTTTCACTCTTGAAACCATAAAATCTCTCTTATACGACTGAATTGAGACAACACTTAAATTCCCCCTGAGATTTTCTTACCTTTCTATTCCTCCATGACTGTCCCTGTAACAAGATAGCCTAATATTGAACCCGGGTTATCATATCAAACACATATTGATCCGGATTATTTTCGGCACGAAATGAGAGCGGAGATATAATAAAGAAATGCACAGAGATATCGCGTATATCCAGTAATATAACAGAAATATATCAGAGATGCAACCA